>OZ010586.1:74471586-74536586 GCA_963932145.1 Acanthosepion lycidas
AAAACCATTAAAAATATAAGAAGTATAATCTCGTCATTATTGCAAATTACTAAGTATTATAAAATTCGTGAATGGGTACATGGCCGTTGAAACTTTTGCTGTCTGACAATAAGACCCAGGTTCGAATCTAACCATGATCGATTTGTCCGGAATGTAACTCCTTGATGTTATCAATCTGGAGGAGGCAATCAAAAAAAAAAAAAATCTCGTTACACATATGTATGTGTTAAATTTCAAATATAACTAAAAATACATCTGTAAAAATTAATATATATAAAGAAATGTTTTCCTTTTGTCTTTATTCATTCATATATATATATATATATATATATATATATATATATATATATATATATATATATATATGTCGATTGATATGGTACTGTGATTAAGCTTTTTATTCAGTTATTCATGCTCACAACGTACCGACCATGGTTGGAAAAAAATCCCATCACTATAGATACACATATATAAAAATCTACATATTCCGTTAAAAATTGAAAGAAAAAAGACATCCATGTTAATCGCTAACAGAACAGCCGAAAGCGGTCGGATATATAGAACATTTGAATAATTTTACATTGCTTTATTTCCAGTAAAGAAAAGTATAGGAGAATCACAAGAAAAAATTCATATAAGACGCACACAAAAAAATACACAATTTTATATATATATATATATATATATATATATATATATATATATATATATATATATATATAATTATATATTTATATCTAATTACGACATATATATATATATATATATATATATATATATATATATATATATATATATATATATATCTATATATATATCTAATCCATGTGTTTATATCTAAGTCATGTATAAAAATACATATTAATAATAAATCATTTTATTTAATGTGAAGTAATGTTACTCAAGAAGATTCAAGTTAGTTTTATGCCTCGTTATTCAGTTTTCATTTTATTTTACTCATACTAGAAGTTTTTTTTTTGTACAATAAAAATCAATTTTCAAAAAATATATGAAGGAACTTCGTAAAAAAAAAAGAAAATTATAAAAACGAAAAATATTTAGAACTTATTGAAGAGTGGACAATTCTAACAAACTCAACGAACCAAAATAAATTGTTCTACCCATCAAATCTATCATAACTATAATCGAAAAGAATTTATCTATGTTTAACATAAAATGATACGACGATTTCTAAAACAATAAAAGAATTAATTAATGCAAAACAAAATAATAAGCTAAAATTGAAGAATTTACTCTATAACCTGTAATAATTGCCACAAAGAATACAAAGGAGAAACCTCAAGAGATTTAAATAAAATATTGCATGAACACAAAGGGGATATTTTATAAAACAGCACACTCAATGTGATAGTTGCACCCCGTTATAGTGATTTACTACACATAGCTTAGAGATGATACAAACAGAAAGAAGGGAGCTAGTGCAATTTATCTAGCAAGATAAGCTTGCTGAACATTATTCCACGTCAAAGTGCCCAATTGATCACGGTAATTTTTGATTTAAAAAATGTTACCCAATTAAAGGAGAAAGTAATTTATTAAGGCGAAGATATATAGAAAGTGCTTTAATCGCTAGATCATCCACAGTAGATTTACGTTCAGTTTTACATTTCTTACATTTCTGTTTTATCTTTCAGGAATAATTGACCTTGAATAACCTTGAATAAATTTCTTGAATATTCATGACCTTGAATAAAGCTACTACCTCCTGGTTACCACGCTTACAACTTTGTGTTGAATATTCAGGCAACCATTTCGAACATCTTCGTTGATTGTTCAGTTTGTGCATGAATCATGATAGCTAAATAAAATTATTTCTGAACTTACAGCTTTTTTACTGGGCACCATGTATATACCCCAAAAGACGTTTTTGAAAAAAAAATTGAAATGAAAATTTTCTGCCTGCTGTCCACTGCGTGCGCATCTGTATTCGAAAATATTTGTTCATTATTTCACAACTATAATTGCTTGATTTAAAATGGATTTTTTTGTTATTCTCTTAGTCCTTAATATATTAAGTATTGTAAGCTTTTGATCACGGGAAAAAAAAAAAAAAAACTAAAAATACTAGTCTGTCATTTCTTTGTATTTATTCTCTGAGCTAACTCGGCAAGTTTCAAAACATTTGCTTTCTTTGCTTGTTGCTGAAAGCAGGGATTATAAACTCCGCCCGTCCCCCACAACACTGAAAACAATTTGGGAATTTCCACTGTGGCACGTTGAAATCGTAGGTATATGCGTGTGACTGGGTTTCTTTTTATTTATTCTTTTTTTTTCGCTCGTCTTTCTCACTTATTTGCTTGTTTTTTTTTTTTTTTTTGGGGGGGGGGGTTCTTGTTGTTTTTTGTTCTCTCGCCTGTCGTTATTGTATTAGTAAAGTTGTGTTGCAGATCACAATATCAGGTGAAGCATTTCTGTTATGTACCAAGTAGTTTAAAGCTGACAGCTAGTATGTACTTCCTGGTTAGTAAAAGATTAGTTAGTTTCTTATCAGATTTCCTAGAATTGATACTACTACTACTACTGATAATAATAATAATAATAATAAGAAGAAGAAGAAGAAGAAGAATGAAATCAAAATCTTAAAAATGTAGCACATGAGAACATAAACAATTCCAGTTGTAGCTCGAGCACTCGGTTTGATTAGAAAAAGTTCCGAGTCCACCTTGACCCGGGGTGGTAGCACCTGTTAGGGTCCCAACTATGGACAAATACTGAACTCGTAGTTTTTCCAGATCTTACCCACGTCCTGGGTATGACGATAAACTACATCCACGTCCTGGGTATGGCGATAAACTACATCCAACAGCAAGGCCTCAGATAATGTTTTCGGAAAAATAATGTTGCCATCTATACGTTTTTGAAACAATAATGTTGCTAGCTATGCGTTTTTGAAACAATAATGTTGTCAGCTATACTTTTTTGAAACAATAATGTTGCCAGCTATACGTTTTTGAAACAATAATGTTGCCAGCTATGCGTTTTTGAAACAATAATGTTGCCAGCTATACGTTTTTGGAACCATAATGTTGCCGGCTATAAGTTTTTGAAACAATAATGTTGCAAGCTATACGTTTTTTATTCCATACAAAATAGGCATTTAAAATTCATATAAACTGGATTTGGCATTAAATAACCCACAGTGGTTGATATGCCATAAAACCCAAACAAACAAAGAAACAAAAAAAATTTCGATAGACTCATTAAAAGGATCCCTGACAGCCCAAGTCTTAAAGAAATACAAAAAATGTACTCACAGCTACAGATCACACTTTACCAAATGCTTTATCTATGTAAAATGTGTGTGATCTTAGATTGTTTTTTTTTTTTCAAAACTGCTCAGAGGAAAATGTCATGATGCCATTTCTGATCTTCGGTCTCTGGTAGGGACCCGGAAATAAATGAGTATCCACCAGAAATCAAAGGAAGAAATAATAATAATAATAATAATAATAATAATAATAATAATAATAATAATAATAAAGAATTAACATCACATAAACCACAGATCACAATGAAGAAACTTAGAATACATACCAATCACTGTGAAGATAATTCTGAAAGTTTAGAAGAGTTGTAAAGGCGTGATCTTATTTGCACACAAGCCTGCAATAAAATGAGTCCAAAACACATTGAATTATTTTATGGAAAACAATGATAGTATACACGAAGCCAAGGAATAACTCTTGAGATGTGATGAGTCAAACACAAAATATTGAAATAGAGGATGAGAACAACTGTCAAAATTAAAACCAACAAAGCAGAATCTCAAGACTATTAAACTCTACAATGCAGAACCCAAATTCTGCATAAAGGAGACCAAAATGTATGCCTCAACCAAAAAGATATGCATCGGCAATAGCAGCAACTAAAAAAAAATAAAGATCAAAGTAAAAAAAAAGAAGGCAGTCTCACAGACATGAAGATCCACCTTGGAAAAAAATAGAGAAAGAAATTGAACAACTTAGAAGTGAATTATCAGTACTCAATGAACTGACAAGAAGAACAAAAAAAATAAATATAAGAGGTTATACAGTTCTGGGAAAAAGATGGGCTTGCCCTAAAGAACATGACAAAGTATCAGATTGGATTATGCAAGAGGTAGAACGGATGAAAAATAAACCAGAACAGGCATGAGCGGGTATCACTGAAGAGGATGCTGAAAAAAGCACATACCTAGAAATCTCCAGGAATGGATAAAATTTCTAACTTTTGGTTCTATTATTTAAATAGAGCAGACAAAAACTAGCCAAAGAACTTCAAGAAATGATCAATGATCCTACTAAAATTCCGCCATGGGTAATCAAAGGAATTAACTTCCTTCTACCCAAAAATGGTGACACAAATGTCCAAAAACAACTACAGACCAATTACATGTCTTCCCACTACTTACAAACTGATATCATCTATTCTGACAAAACAGATATATTCCTTCTTAGAGAAAAAGAGACATACTACCTCTTGAACAAAAAGGGTGTAAACATAGCTCTTACAGATATAATGACCAATTACTAATAAATAGGATGATCTTGAAAAACAACTCCAATACAAAGAAAACTTTCAGTAGTGCCTGGATAGATTACTGTAAGGCATTCGATAGTGTACCCACTTCCTGAATCTTAACGTCTTTAAATATATACAAGGCATCACCCGTCCTTATCAATGTCATCAAAGTATGTCGATATGGAAAACAACACTTCAACTCAATCATATAAATGGAGTCTATACGTCTGGTGAAATGAACATCAATATAGGAATATTTCATTAGGTGATTTTTTTGTCTCACTTACCATTTTGTATATCCCTAATAGCATTAACCAGCGAACGTAACAGGACGCAATATGGATATAATATATCTAAAAAGAAAGTAAGTCATCTATTTTATATGCATGTTTAGGAATGGCAGTGAAGAACAAAATTATAGCCATTAATAGTCTTGCCATGTCAGTGGTTCAATATAGTTTCAATGATATCAGAAGAAAGGATTCTAAGACTAGAAAGCTCCGTAAAGAGCGTGGAAGAGGTCTTATTCAGCTAGAATTGTCATACAAGACAACAACTATTAACATACATGGAAACAACAAAGGATTGGATGATACTAATTGAATCGTCCTGTCAAACAACACAAAAACAGAAAGAAAGAATATTCAATCATGAAAGAAGGTTGTAAATACAAACGAGATTTACTTCTAGTAGATTCTGTAAAAGAAGGAAAAAACAGAACCTAAGAAACAATATCCAGAACGAGGCTAATAAAGCCGATGTTGATGAAGTTAATATCTCGATGGTTGCATATCTGGATGAAAAGCTGAAACGTAAGACTTTATTCTTGTAGCGCAAGAAACTTTCATTTAAATATCATACATTAATAATGTGAATCCAAAATGCAGGTTATGTGACAAATATCAGGAAACCATAGACCATCTAATCTCAGAATGTTCTGCACTTGCGCCAAATATAAAAATCACCACGAACAATGTGCAAACAAACACTGGTGTGAACATCCCCCAGCACCGATTACTCAGAGAAGCACCAGTCTGGGTTGAAAAATTTGTCACTAGAACAAAATCTTCTACCAACGATGAGACATCCGGTCACTAAAAGCGGATTAACTCCAACATTGAACCTGGTGAGTTCATTTTTTTTTTTTTTAAACTTAGCGCCCCGAGCAAGGCATGAAGCCACTAGGATGCAGGGGGGTTGCAGAAGATTTGTAGCAAGAGCAGATAGGAGTGATAGAAGAAAGGATGAAGGGAAGGATAGTGTGTAGATCAAGGTAACTGGAAATGCCGATTGACATTACATTTGAATAGCTGGAGATTATAGCTATCAGGGAAACAGTAATTGGGAAGGGTGTTCCACAGGCGAGAGGTGCGAGGTATGAAGCTATTGGAGTAGAAGAGACGGCTACATTTTAAAGTTTCTACAGTGTAAGGGTGAGAGCGGGATGCCAGCCTCGTAAGGCGCTTGTATTCATGGAGACTGGGGACCAGGGAAAGCAGCTCATCGGAGAGAGGCGACGGCGCGTCTGTGAGATAGTGGCTGCAGGCGAGACGTCAGATCAGGGCCAATCACATTACATATCCGTCTCTGGATCTTGTCAAGAACTCCGAGGTAAACAGAAGGTGCCCCAGACCATATATGGCAGCAATACTCCATGCAAGGGCGAATGGTCGTTTGGTATATTTGAAGTATCGATTCAGGGGAGAAAAATTTCCTGGCGCGGCACAGAGAGCCAACTTTCCTCGCGGTGGACGATGCAATTGACTCAATGTATTTGTTCCATCTCACGTCAGCAGTCAACGTGAGACCGAGCAGACGCAGGGAGTCGCTCTCAAGAAGTTGACTATCAGACATTCTAATGGGTGGCAGGTAAGGATATCTATGGTGGTTAATGGAGAGTAGTTTAGTTTTTGAGGCGTTAAATTTGACCATCCAATTGTTGCCCCAGTTAACAACCGATTGGAGGTCCATTTCAAGACGCGCAGCCAGGTTAGTTTTGACCGCGACACTAGATTTGGTTTTGAGGCAGGTGTAAATTGTAGTGTCGTCCGCGTAGATGCCAACTTGGGAACCTATGGCGTCAGGAAGATCGTTGATGAAAATAAGGAAAAGTGTGGGGCCAAGGATGGAGCCTTGGGGAACACCTGCGTTCGTGGGATAGGAACTGGATGCCAAATTAATTAATAAAAAGAAAGCGAACGAAGTGGAATCGTGAAGAGTATAAATAATTAATGGCATTTTTTTTTTTCATTGCACCCGAAAATCCACAAAAGAACATCACAAAATCAGATATATCAAATATGGAGAGATATGGCAGGAACTAAAATTAGACCCTATCTAAACCAAAATCGGCTTCCTAATGTCCAAAGGAATATCGTGCGAAATAAAAGTGTCCCAAATACAGGAATACATAACATAATATGAAATATAAGACAAAGTACAATCAGCCGTAACCGAAAGAAAAATGAGGCAAGAGTGAAAATAGATAAAATGGGAGAGTGAGATATACAAACTAAAATAATGATCTATCAGGAAATAAAACCGAAGAAATTACCTGCGACATAAATTATTGCACTGATTTAGATTCTGTCACTGATGAAGATCACTCAAATGACATCAGAGCAGAAGTCACAGCAAACAACAGAGTTGAAATCACTGAAGCGAAAAACCAAAATGTCAAAAAGAGACCAACTTTCAAAGATTCAATAAACATATTTTGTGCAACGTTGCAAGCGTTGTTAATGGACATACAACTAGAAAACATCACAGAAGTAAATAATGTCATATATGCAACAGCTTTGGCAGCTACTGGAAAGCTAATGTCAAGACAAAAGATTTAAAAAAAAAAAAGAGTCTACTTAAAAAGCAAAATTAAAGTGAGAAATTGAGGAAATCAGATGTGAGTTGTCGCTATTAGATGAGGTTTCAAGAAATTTTAATGTTTCAATACGGAAAATCAAGAAGACCAAAGTAGAAATATAAAATCAAAGAAATATTTAAATAGAAAGTGCAATTAAAGACACTAGATGATATGAAAAGAGTTTTTGGTTCTATCAACAAATAAGCTAATTCCAAATGCACCTTGAGAAGTTTTACAGGGAAACTGGAAAAGCAGTTATAAAAGTCAAAAACGCACCATCTATTGAAGAAGTGCAAACATTTTGGAAGAATATTTGAAGCAACCCAAAGGAATATAATCCCAATGCAGAGTGAATCAATCGAGAATAAAAAAGAGTGAAAGATAAACCAGTGCAAGAATGGAAAAATATAAACTAGAATAATGTAAGCAATTTTTAACAGAATCCCAAAAATGAAGCTCCCCGGGAAATGTCAAGGTACCCAACTTTCGGCTCTATAAATCTGTCATCAATGCATAAAACTTTTGCACAAGCTTTAACAATGCTAATTAATAAATAAAGAGAAATTCCAGAATGAATCACTGTAGGTATTACATATCTTCTACCAAAACCAGACGAAACAGATAACCCAGAAAATTATAGGACAATAACATGCCTGCCCACCACATATAAATTGATCACGTGTACTGTACTTACTGTTTTCTCGATGGAAACAACATTCTTCCCCTGGAACATAATGTATATCGAAGTGGTTCATGTGGTTGCAAAGATCTAATAAATAAAATAATCCTGGAAAATTGCAGGAAAAAAGTAGAAATCTCAGCGCAGCTTCGACTGATTACCATAATGACTTAGACAGTATGCCACACTCTTAGATCATTAAGGCTTTGATTAATTCGGTGATAGTAAATTTCCTTAAATATAGCATGAAACTGTGGAAAACCACATTATGACAAAGTCACACCAAAGGTACTTTCACTTACAATTGTTTGAATATCCGACGAAGAATATTTCAAGGAGACTCTCTGTCGGCCCTTCTGTTCAGTCTGCCCTTAATCTCCTTTTCATATGAACTAAACAGTAATAACTACGGATAAAAAGTAAAAAAGAAAGTCTTTAATCACCTATTCTACATGGATGATATCAAACTCTTTGCCAAAGATGATAATGACTTCAATATTGTAAAATGTTTCATTGATGACATCGGTATGAATTTCGGATTAGATAAATGTGCAGAAGTAACATTCAAGAAAAAATGAATTACAGAAACACACTCAACAGATCCAGATTTTGTTATAAAGATTAGGGAGCTGGAACAAGAAGAAACCTATAAATACATAGGAAAGAGATAAAATACAAATGAAGGAGAAAGTAAGAAAAGAATACTACAGGCGTGTGTATCTGATGTTAAATACCGGCTTGAATTCACAAAAGTCCCATTAGTTATCGCAGTGGTACAGTACAGTTTTAGTTTCATCCTTAACTGTAATATTGCTGACATTAAGCGAATGTATGTCAAAATGAGAAAGCTTTCAAATTGTCACCGCATGCATTATCCTAAGGCTGTATATGACCAGATCCAAGGAGGCAGAAGATTAGTTAAACTAGAATTGTCTTATAAAACCACAACAAACGGTCTTCAAAGATACCTGGAAACTACAGGAGCCCGGGTGATGATCTGTGTCAAAGAACATGAAAGAAATAAGAAACTTAATTCATTAATAAAGGAAGCCAATACATTCAAAAAGGAATTTCAAGTGGGTGAGAAAATGCGAACAAACATTAATACATCTACTGCAGCTAAAAATGAAAGCAAAAGCACGAAATGCATTAACGATGGCAAGAGAAGCCTCTTCATAGTCAATATTCTACCCGTACTAAACAAGACGACGTAGACAAAGCCCGTACCCATAAATAGTTATGTATTGCAGGGTTAAAACTTAAACCAAAGGTTTTATTCTTGCTGCACACGACCAATGCTTGGTAACTAGAAATTAACAAGTACACATACTGAAAAATTATGTTAATCCAAAATCTAGATTGATATTAATTCAGACACAATTGACCATCTTGTATTGCACAGTGTTAGCACCCACTGAACATAAAATTCATCATGATATAGACCCAATTACGGAGGTAGAAACTCTAACAATTTTATGGGACTTTACAATACACCAGACAAAACAATGAAAGCTAATCGCCCACAAAAACAGAATATGCCTTCTTATTGTCATGTTAGTTCCTATAGATTGTAATGTATCTTTGAAAATCTTCAAAAAACTTTCAAAATACAAGAATCTTAAAGTGGAAATCTAAAAAATGTGATACATGAGGCTAGCAATAATTTCAGCTGTAGTTGGAGCCCTGGGTTTGGATAGAAAAAATTTCTGATAGACTTATTAGAGGGATCCCTGGTAGCTGATGCCTTAAAGAAGTACAAATATTATACTCACAAGTGCAGCTGACACATTACGAAGGACTTCATCTTCAAGATCCTTATATTTTGAGAGTTTTTTGAAGATCTTCAATGATACATTACAATCTGTAGGGACTGCCATGTCAATGAGAAAGGACATTCGGATTATCGTTATTGTTTGTTTGTGAAATCATCTTCCGAATAATGTCGGTTTTTGACGTATTTTTAACGTCAAAAACCGACATTATTTTTGCACCAACCTAATAGCAAGTCCCTTTCCGGTGTCTATGAGCAAAAAGGGTAAGAGTAATCTATGCAAATTTGGGACGATTAATTTAGAATTTTACTCATATAATTTTCGGTACCCATCATTATCATACCCAACGACCCAGTCACAACAGGGATAATCGTAGTTTTAAGTTTCTGCATTTTTGTTACGCTGATTTACAGGCCTTTATAATTTGACAGTTATTATTATTATTATTATTATTGCTATTATTATTATTATTATTATTATTATTATTAATTCTTATCTCCTTTTAATCCATCTCCTTTCACCTCTAATTCTGATTCTTCAACCACGTCTTCATCTTCTTCACACTCTTTTACTCCCCCTATTTTTCTTCTCCTTCTGCACTCATTTACCCCGACTTTTTTCATCTCCTTCTGCCTTTTTAATCCATCTTTTTACATTATTATTATTATCATTATTACTACTTCTCTTTTCCTTCTTCACCCTTTTTTCTTCCCTCTTTTTCTTCTTCCTTCTTCTGCTCTCTTTAATACATCTCTTCATATTATTATCATTATTATTCTTCTTCTTCTTCTTCTTATTATTATTATTATTATTATGCCTCCAATCCCTTTTAATTCAACCCCTACTCCCCGCTCCCCATCATTATAATCATCATCTTCATCCTCTGATTCTCCTTCTTCTTCTTCTACACTTAAAGTGTATAAAAAGTAGACTAATCGGTAACTTAAAATGTTCTTTCGCTTAAAGTGGAATATTTTTTATATTAACTTTGTTGAAGAACATATTTTACTATTTTGTTCCAAGATCTTCTGTCATCTTTCAGGTAACTTTATTACACTATCTTTCCAGAACTAGCGAGGAAGAAATACGAATTCTTGTAAAGAGTGTCATCCGAGATTTGATATCGAGAATGCCAGTCGTGATATGAGATCACCTACAAATTAGTGCAAGATATAACCATCATAAAAGGCCGTGAAGTTATTACATCCTTGTTGTAACCTAGGGAAGGTTACTGAATAGAATGATCACTCAAAGGTTGGTAATGAACGATAATACTTAGGACAAGAACAACACATATAAGATTCGCCAGCGGCGTGTAGAAGTAGTCAACTGCTAGAAGTGAGTCAAGTAAATTCCACAATGAATCTCCAATTGCATGATATCTACCAACCGCCCCACGTGGTCTGATGTGGCACAAGGACGAATTTAATGTGGGGTATCCGAACCCGTAGGTTCGGCCAAAAAATACGCGTAGACCCAGGGATCGGATAGCTGTTTCCAGAGACGAAACTCTGCTCTTCGACATAGCCTCGTCTGGAGATCCTCTCTGCCCGGAAGGCCAGAACTAAGCACTCACCTTTCCTCTTACTCCAGGTGGCTCGATGGAGGGTGGGTGGACTTGCTTGTAAAATCCGATACGGCCAAAACCAAACTAGTAACGTTCCATCACCAGCAAGCAGACCCCGAACTTGCATCTATCATGATGGATGGGTTTTCTCTCAAGAAGTCTCCTTACCTTGAATGTCTACTGAGACTTAAACTCTACCCTGGACCTCAAGTGGAACGTATATATCCGATCCACAGATAAAGGCGCCGGGAAAATGGTTGGTTCATTGTACCACTCCAGTAAGTAACTGACCCTTTCTGTTGGTATTCTATCTTTAAAAAAACTAGATCAAATCAAAAATGTAGTATTGCTGGCATTTCTGGGCTGAAACTGTCTAGTCCTCACTTAATGGGATTCAAAATCATCTACGCGGCTGTTTGGGTGATGAACTTTTAGCCTAGAAACCTTCTCTCATGAACTAAATGTCACGAGCATCTTGCTGTTGCATCAGAATTTGCACGGCATGTGTTCTGACGAGCTACATTCCTTACACTCACCATCCGCGACCTTTACACTTGGGATCTGCCATGCCACGTACACAAGTGTGAATCATCCTCATTCCTTCCGTATTTCTATAGAAAGAAGTAAGTTTAATTCAGACAGCTTCTTCCTAAGAATTGCTGCTTTATAGAACAGACTTCCAGCAAGACGTTTCCCCAAACACTACAATCCTAACCTCTTTAAGTCTAGGGTTAACCGTCATCTTTTTTGCATAACGCCATGAACTTCACTTCTTGCCTTTTCTTACACTCATACAACCCCACACATGTACCTTGAGTGGCCCTTGGGCATTGTATTGAGTGAATATTTGTACGAAAAAGGGACAAATTCAGTGTAACGCGAGTATAACCTTTTTAAGTACAATTCGAGATTAGATATTTTAATCTGAAATTGCTTGCTACAACATGACGCGGATTAAAAATGTCTTCGTATGAAAGAGATAACAGATGGTCGATTAAGTAGAAACCCAGTTACAATGATTTCAGTTGTCCACTTAAGAAATAGGACAACGGTGGTAATGTGACAACCATTAACGTCATATATTGGTTTGGAATGAAAGTCCTATCGATTTTTCACATGATCACTTTGGGGGGTACGTTTTCATTTCTTTTTTTGCTCTATGTCCTTTCAGGCGATCATAAGCTCTTCACTACTTTCTTTCTTCCTTGTAGCACTAAGCACTGACTAACATACTATCCCTCCCCGTACACGTTTCTGCCATCCATTTGCACAAGTTTGTTAGGTAGGTAATTCGCTGATTTTCTCTACTCCACTTGCCTTCAATATGTCTTGTCAGTGTCAGATTCTCCAGGCCGCCTTTCCACATTATAGATCCGAGAAATTTCAACTCTTTCTCAACATATGCAAACATCTTTTCGTTCACATTTTTTTCTTAAAACGTCCACATGGATCACATTCTCCGTACATAGTATACTCATTCTGCTGTAGAAATGCTTTTCCATTGCCTTAAGTCAAATCTTCCTGTCTCTTAATACTTTGCCTAGATTCTGAAAGGCATGATGCTAACTACAAAATGGTGATATCAAAATAAATTAGGTACAGAAATTTAACTATGTGCGAAGAGTCATAACTCTCCTAATACTTACTGTAATGTTTTAAACAAGAACGAGACATGCCACACCGAAATCCAGAATTTTTTTTTTTTATTTTATATTTTTGATTATTTTTAGAACATTCGTCACGAATGTTCTAAAAATGGTTAAAATTTTTTAAAAATGGTTAAAAATCTTGTTTTACTTGTATCAGCGGAAGCACCAAAGATTAGTATCGGAAATTTTAGTGTCTTTTTTGGTGAAAAAAATCATTGATTTGAAAATTCTTGCAAAAATCAAATAATTGTCAGATTTTTATAAAACTTTCAGGACTGATTCACAAATAAATGAAACTATTTTAGAAAAGCTCGTTTTTTTTAGTCAGCCTTGAAAAAAGTCGATTATTTTTCACATCTGTTACCAACCTCTTATTTAATTTTATGAAATTTTGAGAAATTAAATGTTCTCCCGCTTGATGATTATTTTAATTAAAAGCAGAACTCCATAAACTTCCATCTATCAGTCAGCATATCACACTGCCAACAGCTTAAATAAACAGCTAACGCCGTGTTAAAAAATGCATATCTGCGATATTTTAAACTAAAAGTAAATTTAAAAGTAAAGCTAAATATGTTTCAAATCAGATTGATTAAATTTTAAATCAGCTAATATTCTTCAAATAGAGTTTCAACAAAATATACTATATTTTTGAAAGATTTTTTTTTAAAAACAAAAGGTAATTATATTGCGATGAAAGATGCCTAAAATGGCGCAAAAATCTGCAATATTAGCAATTTCAAAACGAAATATCCTTCCAGTTAATTTAAATTGGTTTTGAAATACAACAAAGTTTTTTTTTTTTTTGCTTATTGGAAATATTGAATTTAATCTATTATCTTGAATTTTTTTTTTTTAATTCATTTTAAACCTTTGGTATTGCGAATCTCTGGAGGTACTAACTATTATCTCTGGAGGTACATATTATTTCTGGAGGTACCTACTAGTGTCTCTTGAGGTACTTAATTTTTACTCTGGAGGTACCTGCTATTGTTGGATGAAGAGGGGATAAATAAGAAGGGGAAAGAAGAAAGTAAACGGAAAGAGAACAAAATGTCATTTTAAGTGTTATGGTCCGGTTCCTTGTACCACGGTGATAGTCCAAGGTAGAACCAATAAAGAAGAACTCGAATACGTATATGAATAACACAGATATATTACAAACAGTAATATATACAGAGAAGTAGAAAGTGTTAGTACGAACAATCAGGTTTAGTATTAATTGTCTGAACGCGACTCTGTTCGGACTGCCTCTGACTCGGCTGACTGACTCGCTCTGACTGACTGACAGACTCCTGACGGACTTCACTCCAGACTTCAGACTGAACGGTATTTAGTCACCCCCCCCCCACCACCACGTAGGCATCATGTGGCATAAGGCCGGTTTAACGTGGGATCTCCGAGCCCGTGGGATCTCCGAGCCCGTGGGATCTCCGAGCCCGTGGGCTCGGCCAAAAATATGCCCTTTGAACCCGTATACACGGGTTCAGGGTCGGTTTGCCTCCCCGAAAGAGACTCCGCTCTTCAGCGTAGTTTCGTTCGGGTTCCTCCCCGACCAAAGGCAGAGATTTCAACCGATCAGCAGGTCGCCCGACTTCGGACTGAACTCTTGAGGCGCAGTATTTATTACGTATGGAATAGTCCCTTATGTTGTTATGGGTAAGGTCCCATAACACTAATCTACTAACTGGTCCTTATTTTTGGTGACTGGCGAAAATTTAGTGTAAAGTCTATTCATATGTTGGCTTGCTTCATAAAGGAAGATGAAGGTCAACAAAGGAAAAAAATGCCGCCACCCGCCCCCCCCAAAAAAAATAATTAAAAAATAAAATTAAAAAAACAACTTTAAAACTTTTTTTTCACCCAATCGGTATTTTTGATTTGCGCCTATATACACCAAAGATTTACTCCAGCCCTCAATTCGGCCATGTAAATGTTAGGTATCTGGTTATTTACCCAAATAATTACCTGGAATTGGCTTGGTGCGGCCCTTTTTTGCCTGAGGATAATGCCTCAAGGAGTGCTCTCAACTGACAAAAAATATCCCTTAACATTGTATGTAAGACTACAACTTTGAATCATAATCTTTATTTTGCTTCGTTTATTTTTGACTCATGATATTTGTATAGGCGATTTTCCCACTTATTTACCATAATTTTTATCATTTAACCATTTTCAACAACAATAATAATAAATACTAATAAAAAACAATAATAAAAATGATCTTATATATATTTGACAATAATCTTATAATATTTATTTATTAGATATATACATAAACTTTTCATATTTATTGATTGGCTTCTATTATTCATGTAAAAAGAAATTATAAAAAGAATTAATAGTCCATTTGACGACGAAGTCTTTATTCCAATTTCCAGTGCAAAATATATAAGTAAGCGCATGCGCACGACTTTTTTGTGTGTATTTAAACTTTAAATTTTAGAGTTTAAATTTTAGTTTTTTTCTTAAACGTTTTATGTTCAAATGATCTAATTTTGTTTTAATATTCCTTTGATTTCAAGTCTTTGGATAACCTTCAGATAAGTTTTAATAATCTAGGACTGGAAGAGGACTAGAGCCTTATTCGGCAACCTTCCCAGAGATTGTCTCTCGATAAATGCGCCCAGCCTCCTGTGCTGTGAACAGGTTCATAGAAGTAGATAGGCATGTCTACCCTCCGGACGGCACTCCTTCCAGTTGTTTCTTGTTTAGGATATGGTTTACCGATTCTTTCTTCCATCCCCATAATAATGTCTTATCTTTTTGATGATCTGTCTGATTAATTGCTGTGAACTTTCACTATGAGGCTACCGTGTTGGCAGTCTTTTTTTTTGGGGGGGGGTTGCTACACCCGACTGTTAGTAAGGGAGGTGAACTCTTTGGTAGCACTTAGTGAGGTTGCACTGATCAACAACAGTCGAATAAAGATAGTCATAATTATTATGGCCTTTTCCTTCTGAAAACAAAATCTTATGACAGATACATAGAAAAGAAATAGGTCACCTACTCCACTCAATCTTTATTTCTTCAATATTCGGGAAATAGGTTCCAATTTCTGAAATGTGCCATCTTTTCTCTTCAAACATTCTTCAGATATTTTCCCGCCAATGAATTCTTTGTTCCAAGTTATCTTCCTCTTTATCGAAATGATTTTAGGATATATATGCATGGCTTTGGTGTTTGTATCCAGGAAAAACTTCCAACTGCAAGGAAATTATCCCTGAAATTGCAAGGAAATCTAGTCTCTGGTTGATTCTTTCATGGGCCTTCGACTTTCGTTATTGCACTCTGTTATCCCTTTTTCCTTTATCGATTTCATTCTCATGACTGTAAAGAATGCTTTCAACAAATATAATAACTCATTTCTAAGACAAGCTGGCATATCCGGAAAACGTGTTGGTTGAACGGTTGTCTTCAAGAATAATATATATATAGGAGTTTGAATAATTCATTGAAAATTGCAAACTTTAGAAAATACTAACACTTGTTATGTGTGTTTTTAAGGTACAGTGACGCTGATTGTGATTAGATTGTTATGATTCATCGTTACTATGAATCCAATTCACTATATATATATATATATATATATATATATATATATATATATATATATATATATATATATATATATAAAACTTCTGGCACATTAAGACACATGCAAGAACGGTATGGGTATGACTTTATATTAGGTTGGTTAAAAATAGTTCTTTCTTGTTTGTTGTTAAATGATACTAGAAGAGTTTAGTTTTGACCAAACTTCATTCAAAAGGATCGCTTGGATGAGATTTTCGTTTGAACTCCAGTCATGAATAAAATTTTGCTCACAAGCTTAAACCATGGATCTTGGTAAATAAGTTGTCATAATTCTTCAGCTTTTTCTGTGTTCCGTGTCCCTTCATGACATTGGTGATGATGGCACTCTACAATTTCTTATCTTTGTAGCTCTTAATAAATATTGCCTTTTCTGATCTATCCTTAAACTTGTTCCACCTTCCATTTACTCAAACTTAATAAGTAGGTTATGGTTTGCTTTCCTCTGTCCTTCATGCCTTCAATCTATCGTGTGAGTATCAAATTTTCCAATCACTCTTTCTTCATTATGTGCCCTAAAAATTTCAATTATCTCTTCCTGATGTTAAGTTTCCTTTTTCTATCCATTTTCTCAAATCTTTTGTAAAAAAAAAAAAAATGAAATTTAATTGGAAAAGCTTTTAATTGATTCTATAAGTAAGGTTTACTAAGGACACTATTGTCTTAAGAAAAACATCGATGAATAATAAATTTTTACAAGAATTTTTTTTCATTTGTTTTAATTATAATTTATTATAATAATTTAAAACAATTTTAAAAACCTATAAAAATTCTGCATGACTTTAATTGCGTTAAGTGATATTGTTAATATGTGAAAATTATATTTACTAATTAAAAATTGAAAAGCTTAATAAAAATAATTTCACACCAAGATTTTTAAAATAATTTTTTATTTTGTTTATGTATAAAAAATTTTATGTAACGTTCCCAGTTATTATCAGAAAATAAGGACGATGGATAAAATAAATTTAAAGTCAACATCCTTAAAATTAGATTACGGAATATTTTCAAACATTTTAAAAATTACTGAGTACTTAAAATTTATGTAAAAAGGCGCCCATTTTCTTAAATTATGCTTTAGCATATAAAGTCTCTGTAGAACAACAATAAACACCCTTATCAGCTCATATCGCTTATCAATCACGTAAACGTGGCTACTGTCGATTGAAAACACAACTACTGTTTCTTCATTTCTCTGTTATTTTAAACTAAATAAAGTAAATAATATTTTTCAAATCAGATTAATTATACTTTAAATCAGCTAATATTCCGCAAATAAAGTATCTGAAAAGTATGTTTTAATTTTAGAAGATTTCTTAATGAATGACGACTAAAAAAGGGCTCTAATCACCTATTTTAGTAAAAAAAAACAATCCTTCCAGTCAATTTAAATTAGTTTTAAATTAGTTTTTGAAATATAATAAAGTATTTTGCTTATAGGAAATAAAAATTTAATCTATGAGCTTCAGATTAAAACTAAAATAAAATAAAGGCTCCAAGAAAGATTTTTCATTTTTTTAAATTAATTTTAAACCTTAGGTGTCAAGTAAAGGTCTCTATAGAAGAATTGTGAAATTTTTTCTATTTCTTTAAGGCAGAGCGACGAGGATCCCTTCACTGAATCGACCAGAACCTTTTCCAATCAAACACATGGCCCCAACTACAATTGGAATTATTGATATTTTCATGTGCTACATTTTTTTTAATTGTTAAGATCCTTGTATCTTGACAGTTGTTTTTAAGATCTTCAAAGATACATTACAGTCTACAGGAACTGGCATGTCAATAAGAAAATATATTCCGTTTTTGTGGTCTTTGATCACGATGTCTGGACGATTAGTCTTTATTATTATTATTATTATTATTATTAGTAGTAGTAGTAGTAGTAGTAGTAGTAGTATTTTAAAAGAACAATTTCATCTCACATGATCTCTCACTGCTAGCTTTTTTCTCTATTTCACATAAGAATCATGAGATATACGAAGGTGTGTTAAGCGCCTAATTTATATATTTTTGCGTTTGCGCGTAAACATATATATATATATATATATATATATATATATATATATATGCGTGTGTATGTGGATGCATGTGTGTGTTTGCGTGCGTGTGCATGCACGTGTGTGTGTGTGTGTGCGTGCGAGCGTGCGTGCGAGCGTGCGTGCGTGTGAATAAAGACAAAAAGAAAACTTTTCTTTACCGACACGTTTCGCCCTATCAAGGCTAATGCAAGAATTTTATTTTGTTGTAACGACTATTTATAAACATTTTTTTTAATTGTTAAGATTCTTGTATCTTGACAGTTGTTTTTAAGATCTTCAAAGATACATTACAGTCTACAGGAACTGGCATGTCAATAAGAAAATATATTCCGTTTTTGTGGTCTTTGATCACGATGTCTGGACGATTAGTCTTTATTATTATTATTATTATTATTATTAGTAGTAGTAGTAGTAGTAGTAGTATTTTAAAAGAACAATTTCATCTCACATGATCTCTCACTGCTAGCTTTTTTCTCTATTTCACATAAGAATCATGAGATATACGAAGGTGTGTTAAGCGCCTAATTTATATATTTTTGCGTTTGCGCGTAAACATATATATATATATATATATATATATATATATATATATATATGCGTGTGTATGTGGATGCATGTGTGTGTTTGCGTGCGTGTGCATGCACGTGTGTGTGTGTGTGCGTGCGAGCGTGCGTGCGAGCGTGCGTGCGTGTGAATAAAGACAAAAAGAAAACTTTTCTTTACCGACACGTTTCGCCCTATCAAGGCTAATGCAAGAATTTTATTTTGTTGTAACGACTATTTATAAACAGAAGTAAAAATATCGTTTTTAAACATTTTCAACTCACGAACGCTCTTGAAATAGCACCCCCCCCCCAAAAAAAAACAGTTCCATCCAGATCCGCAATTATTTCCACTCAATATCTCCTCGAATTATTCGAAACATAACGGTTATCGTCCACCAAAATAACCGTTAGAACAATACAATATACTACCCACAATGCATCACTGACCTGTATATATAAATAGTCAAGCAAAAACACAATGCACCTGGCCTGACTATTGCGTTTAAACATGAAATAGTCATTTCTTGGTGTTGATTTCAATATATATTTATTGTTTTATTCAATATATATTAATTGTTTTATACTTAAAGAAATAATATGGTATGATCATATTTTGTGTGGCTTTTGTTAGTGGGGCTCAATTTACAATGAATTTACATAACAGACTTATAAAATCAAATAGAAAAGCCCAAATTAAAAATTGGTGAATACCAAAATCAATGTATAAAAATTTAAATAATTTGAAAGTGTTTTAACAGAAGACGGAAAATGCAACACTGAAATCTGAAGGCGCATTGGGATAGCGAAAGATGCCTTCCAGAAGCTAAGCAGAGTATTAAGAAACAAGAAAATTTCGTTAGAAACAAAAAAAAGAGTATTAAAGCTTTACGTAATCTCAGTCGTTCTATATGAGATGGAATACTGGGCAATCAGACAAGGAAAAGACTTGAATCAACAGAAATATGTTTTTACGGAAGGAAGCTGAGAATACCATTGACCGAAAATCTGACGAAGATTTAAAGAAAATGGAAACAGAAAGGAAACAAAAATGACACATGCTTAACAGCTGGAAGAGACAATAGAAATTTCTTGGTGACATAATGAGACGGCTTGGAAAATTTTATGCTCACAGGACAAATTGATGGCAAAAGGGACAAAGAAAACAACACATAACCTACATAGCGAGCTTGAGTAAATGAATGGAAGAGCAGGATTCACAAGATATAACACAAAGCTAAAATTTATTAAGAGCTACAAAGAACAAGGAATAATGGAGAACCATAATTGCCAACGTCCTAATGGGACGGGACACAACGGGAGTTAATACTACAAAACACTTCATTGCCTGGCGTTTATTGCCCGGCGCCTGCGGCGTTCCCAAAAGAGGAAGTGACGAGTGGGACACCCCCCTAGGCACCGAACAATAATCCCAGCCACCTCCCGAAGGAGAGGTATTACCTGGTTGGATGGTCACTTGGGGCTATATTATTGCCAGAAAAGCGAACTCTTGTGCTGGTCTATTATACTTTGCTCGTATAATCGGCTCCAAATTGTAGTTTCTTTCATTTCCGGGCGTGTTCATTCGATTTCCTTGGAGATAGCAAATATTAATTCACTGTCCTTGAAATCTTCTTTTTTTTCATGGTGAGCAATAGTCAACTTTTCAAAATGTAAAAGGAAATTGTCTTGCGTATAGTTTTTTTTTTTTTTAGCTTAAAGCCTTTTTGAGTGCGATATGTACAACCAAACAAAATTTAATCAAATACTGTTAACATCTGCATTTATCTCTGCACAATCAACTTTAAATACATTAATCATTTTTTGGCCGACAATTCAAGCGCAAAACATTATTCCATTCGATCACTATTTCCGTGAACAATTCGGTCTCTAAAACAGCCATCATGTCATTTATTTGTCGCTGTAAATCCATTACTAAAAATATATATATTGGTCCACGTCTTTCATGCCTTTAAGCGATCTCTTTAATATTCCGCATTTAAAAAAAAAAATATTATGCTTTATTTTCCATAATTTTACTACACGTGTTTCTGGTCTCGCGCCCGTCTTCAGGTAAAAAGCGGAGATTTCCACAAATTATTAAAAATAATTACTTTTTTTTCCTTATGTTTTTCAATGTTAAATATTCTCGATGTGAGACACTCTCTGTTTTTGTGTTAGTAATCCGAATGTCTTTCTTAAATTGGCAGTGAAGAGTTCTGCGCGAAGGGTCATAAAACAATTAAGATTGGTCCAAGAGAAATGATGATTTACTTATCGGCATTTTATCTTTTAATGTTTTAATGATCCCTGTGTGTTCTTAGATTTGTTTCCATTTTCGTGTGTTTCTGTCAGCATGCGTGTATATATGCGTGCGTATATTCCCCCTCCATACATATACTGTCTCACTACGAGGAATTAGTAAACACATTAGTACACATACACACATACACGCACACACCACACCGTCTCACCACAAGGAATCAGTACATACACACACATACATACACACATATACACACACATACTTCCCAAGTTACATGGAACCAGTATACACAAACATACACACACACACATACACACATATATACGTACATACATACACACGTACTTCCTAAGTTGTGTGGGGTTTGTGTGCGTGCTCGTGAGTAGTTCCCCTGATTTGGTCAACATGCGTATATATATGTGTGTATATATATTTATTTTCGTGTCCTACAGATACCCGCATGTGAGCGTGTGTGCATGCATGTGAGTGATTTGATCACTGTATTTTGTCACTTTGTGTGCACGTTGTGTGCTTTTGCATGTGGGGTTATGATCTATATATAGTTCCGGTTTAAATTTGTTTATGAAGTTTTTTTTTCTTGTATTTGTAGGTAAGAATAATTTTCTGTTTGATATATTGGCATGATATTAAATTTAGCCTGGTTACATTTCAAGATGTGTTGTGAAAAACATAAAGGAAAAAAAATTATTATTTTTAATGATATGTGAAAATTTCCGCCTTTTACCTGAAGACGGTCGCGAGACTAGAAACACGTGTAGTAAAATTATGGAAAATAAACATAATATATATTTTTTTTAAATCCACATTGCAACCAAAAATGTTTGCGGTACCTCCCTTTTTTTAATATATATATATATATATATATATATATATATATATATATATATATATATGTTTGTGTGTGTGTATGTATGTATGTATGATATTCGTGTTCACGACAGATATGTTGCTTATCGAGACTAGTATAGTTCCTTGCTGGTTTAAATTTGTCCCTATTGAACACTGGTCATGTGCTATACCATTTAGCTACAGAGGAAGCATCTGGTTAGCAAGGTCGAATTAATGCTTTTAAATAATGTGAAATTTATAGTTTAAAAGCAATAATTCGACCTGGCTAACCAGACGCGTCCTCTGTAGCTAAAGGATATAGCACGTCAGGCTATGTGACGGTTCTGTATAGGATACAGTTTCGATTCCTGTTGGAGGACACATATTTTCTATGAAATTTCTCGGACATTCAGGCAGGTAAATGTTGTTAATAATGTTTATTATAAACAGCATTTACCTGAACTATTTGTATCTATAACAATAACATATAAACAATATGTGTGTGTGTGTGTGTATATATATATATATATATGTACTTAAAGAAATCATGGTATATATATAATGCATTGTGTTTGACGAACCGCTCCTTTTCCTTTTCCAGTCCCGCGCACAGGATATTCTTTTCATCGGCTTTAATGATTTGCACATGATCGACCTCACCATGTTACACCTTTGTTTTCAAAGCCGCACACATCAATATCATTTTTTAGCGAATCATTACGCGACAACCGACCTTTACTAATTGCCTAACAAGTTAAAGGTTGTCGGCACTCGCGCCTCCAAGTCAGAAGCACGTGCTGAAATCGGTGTCAGTTTTCTACAGTAGATCCGGCGACTGACCTTTCCAGCAATCCTGCCTCATTTGTTTTTTAAAGACTATCGTTGTCTTGCCGGCAGTCGGCATCAACTCAGAGGGTGGAGGAAGATAACTCGAATGCTGGCTGAAACGATGCAAAGGCGACATTCTAATGCACGATATTTGTTGAAATAAACATCAACACTGTGTCACATGTCATCCTCGTGGAGGGATAATTAAATAACCGCGTGCACACAAACACACACACAGGCATATAAGGGGTGTTACGCTAAAGCACCGGTCGACACCTAGTAGAAGGAGTGCAGCATCCGCTCCCAGTTATTTTATTTTAGTTATTTATTTATTTTGACACCTATCCCTTTTTACTTTTTGGTTTCTTCCAACCTCGCTTTTTTTTAGGGTCTGATCAGTTCTTAAATAACCTACAGCTCTATGCATTTAACGCATTTTACCCCTTTGTTAGTGAGTCCTGACTATAAACTACATCCATTATCAAAGCCTCTGATCAGGAGATTCAGGTACCTGTTAATTGCTGTTGCTCCCAGGTCCACCTGTTAGGGTACCATCTATGAGCAAATAGCGAACCCCCAAACAAAACTCTCTCTCAGTCAGTTATGTGCCATGTGTGATACACCCTTAGGCGATAATGTATCTTTCGAAACATGACTGAAGAGGCAGATCTTTCCCACAGTAGGTTGCCATTTCTTTCTGCGGTAGACCAGTTGCCATCCAAGGCTATAGAACCCGATCTATCCTGCTATTTACCCATAGCTGGGGGAGAAGAAGAAGATTCATACTTTTCCCAAGGGTATTAGCACATAAGTGAATGTAATGGATTCGACTGGAATTCGAACTCGGCTTTACGATTCCTCAATCCGAGCCGCTATCCATTACTCGACAAAAGTATGATACATTTTATAGTAAAAAATACCAACAATAAGACAGTTATATGAAAAACAATACCAACAATGCATATTCATTTTAGAATTTCTAACAAAACAATTTATAGAAAAATGGCCGACAATGCATTTTATCTGTAATTGAAGGTATACAATTTCGTTCAAAATATTTCGGATTTAAATAACACATACAGGTTGATATGCCGCTAAAAATCAGCGAACAGTCAACCAATCCTTTTGTGAGTATAAGTTTCTGCTGGGTAAAAATGAAAATAAAAAGTAAACCCAGTCGAACAGATAGGTGGGGTAAAAAAAAAAAAAAAAAAAAAGAAACTATACGGAAAAACGAAAGGTTTTCAGTCGAAGCAACTTTCCCAAATCCTTATTTCAAGAACAAAATACTGATTTTGGGTAGCTGGTTCGAGGGATAACTTTTCAGAATCCCGTCTATAGCGATTTACTAATGGTAACTTAGATGTAACACAGGGCTGCAATTATTGCGTACCCAGTGAGAATTGAACTACTCAGTCGAAACTGACGAGAAAAGCTTTCTAACTATTACCCCACATCAAAGTAACTTTCGTATAGTAATTTAATAAGCGAAGCGTAGATGTAGCCCAATTCTGAAGGTATGGAGCTCCTAGCGAAGATCGAACTCATTACTCAGGCGTAAATGATCTAGCGAGACAAGCACGCTAACCACTGCACCACGTGAAAGCTCCTATTGACCAGTCGTATATCGATTTACTCAGCATAGCTTAGAGGTAGCACGAGGCCGAAAGTATCGCGCACCCAATGAGGATTGACCATACGAGTCAGTGGTATTATACCACGTTTTAGTGCACGAGATTTAACAAGCATATCTTAGATATTGCACAAGGCCTAATTTGTGGAGCCCCCAATGAGGATCTAATTCGCTACTTACGCGCAACTGATCTAGCGAGCCAATCTTGTTAACCAATACTCCACGTCGATGTGCCCATCATCCTATGCTATAGCGATTTACTAAGTGTAACTTAGATGTGGCGCAAGGCCGAAAATATGGAGCACCCAGAACTCAGAGACAAGTTTGCTAACTGTTACACCACTTCGAAGTGCCCATCATCCCGTCGTGTTGTTTGATTTTTCAGCGCGCCCACGTCACTGTCGAATATGACACAAGGTTTAAAGTGGTTTTAACAGCAACAACGTGGAAAAATTGATCAAGCCCCCTCGTTACTTCCCCTTTTGCGGAAGCTTAAGGCGCCGGGTTATGACCCCAGCATCCACTCGGAGGAGAGGTATTGCCCGGGGGAGATGATTCCCAGAGCTAAAATTTAAAACTACCTCAGCCGACGCCAGGGAAGCATATTATAGTAATTTACTTAGCGAAGATTAGTTTTGAATCGAACTGCTCATATGTAATTAATCGAGCGAGACAAGTTTGCCAAGCTTTACACCACGTTGAAGTGCCGATCATCCATCCCGTTGAAACACCGAAGTTAAGCAACTTCGACCTTGGCCAGTACCTAGATGAGTGACCGCTTGTGAATACCAGGTGCTGTAAGCTTGGATGTGCGGGTGGTGTAATGGATAATGGGTCGGGGTTGTTAATCGGAGAGTCGAGATCTAATTCCCGTTGGGATCGTTATATTCGCTTACACACAAATACCCGCCTCTTCTCCCTCCATTGTATCATTAACAACGTTATTATTGAAAATAAATCAATATTTAGATTTCTACATTAAATAACCTATAGAGGTTGAAATACTGCTAAACAAAAACAACTAGACTTCATCTTGTCTAGTATTTTGTCCATCAGAATGCAATTGTTTAACTGACTCTAGATACACGAGAAAAAAGGTTCTCGTTCTACAGTCTCGTTTATTTTTAAATTTTATGGGTTTTTCCTCTGTCATCATCATCTATTAATATATAAATAATTGACGCTAAATATAATGTAAAATAGAAGTAAATGAGTTCTAAAGAGCAAATTCTTTATTATGGTAATTAGACAGAATGTGACTGACGAATGAATTCTATTGGTGTAAGAAACAATGTTGTATGTCCGGTTAACGAAAGAATCTACCTTCTTATTCTATGTGCCGATCATGGCTCTCCACAACTTCGTGTCTCTTATTTAGATTATTAATAGCTTCAAAGCAAAACTCCGGCAACAGCAGAGGAGGCATAACGTTTGGTTTAACGTCTCAAATTCTAATCACATGACAAGAAAAATAAAAACATTTGTCTAGCGAATTTAGTGATTTAACAATCGTTTGTCCAATCCCTGGGTCGGGTTCCCACCCCATATATATATATATATATATATATATATATATATATATATATATATATATATATATATATTAAGACATTTTTTATGTTTATACCTTCTTTTTATAGATACAAATATTTAAGCAAATGCTCTGTTGATAATAAACAGTATTAACAACATTTACCGGCTTGAATGCCCGAGAAATTTTCATAGAAAATATGCGTCCTCCGATAGGAATCGAACCTGCATCCTATAATGGAATCGTCACATAGCCTGACGTGCTTTTACCGATTGAGCAACAGAGGAGCGTTTCGGTTAGCATTCATATCTGCTCGAGACGTATTCAAATGTAAGCAAATGACGTCACATATTATGAAATGGACAAAGTCTAACAATCATTTTAAGACATTTTTTTATGTTGATACGTTCTTTTATAGAATAAACATAAAAAAAAATGTCTTGAAATAATTGTTGTACTTTGTCCATTTCATGCCAAATGATTTTCCAAAGAGCTTTGCGCATAAAGAACTACATTCCGTTCGTATACACACACACACACACAATATATATATATATATATATATATATATATATATATATATATATATATATATATATATATATATATATATATATATATATAGATAATATTAGTGGTAAATATACATATATATGCAAAATCCACAGGTGCATATATACACATGTATATTTTAGAATAAAAAATTTCCGAGAGGATAAAATCCAGGTAGAACTCAATGTCCAGGACAGAGTAAGGATATAATAAAAAGGCTTAAACACTAATATTCCATGGTCATAATTTATTCCATTGGAATCGTAAATACGATCCAATTCATCAGACCTACAAATTCAAAAAGAAAACAGAAAAAAACCTACTCCAGAAATAAAAATAGAATTTAGAGAGAGTGTAATTATGAGAGTGTGGGACGAATGTTAGTTTATAAGAGAGGGGTTTTATTTACGATTCCAATGGAATAAATTATGACCATGGAATATTAGTGTTTAAGCCTTTTTATTATATATATATATATATATATATATATATATATATATATATATATATAGTGGGGATACTTCACACGATCTAAAGACCAACACCCAGGAACACAAAAGAGATCTGCGTTTCAAATTCTCTCGTCTTACACCGCAACCACGCAGGACATAATTTTAATTTCACCAATGCAGGCTTTATGAAAAAGAATATAACCCTTTAAAGAGAAAATATTTTGAAAATATATTCATAACAATATTACCAAATATTAACAAACGTTAAAAAAAATATATATTACGTCACGATTTTTCTAAAAATCCATTATTCATGAATCTAATTCATCTCTTCCGAATATATATATATATATATATATATATATATATATATATATATATATATATATATATATATTCACGAGACATTTTCTACACACTTCCAATCTTTAAATTTAAACATACAAATGCGTATGTATAGACACAACACCACCCGTATCCATACATGTGTCATATCCGAAACTGCCCACATATGTTTATATATGTATGAGTCCCGACGGACGACCAAGTATGTGTCTGCATACATCGATGTTTGCGTTAGTATGATGAAAAAACGACGAAGTTTACCTCACCACTTCCACAATAACACCAATACACGAAATCTACATAAACCCAAATTTTTTAAATTAATCAGTTTGTCTGACGATCGCTAAAGCGTGAAACCCAGCGTCACAAACTCACATATATCCAACCAATATATATATATATATATATATATATATATATATATATATATATATATATATATATATATATACAATACGCACGAGACATACTTTAATGAAAAATCTTAACAAACAATTTTTTCAAAACCTCCTGCAACGTCTCACTAACTTTTACACACTTTAGCATCCAGAATGTTTTCTTACACTTATTTGAATATTTTCTGTTGCTTCATTACATGTAACACGTATCTAACCAATAAGAAATAGCCAAAAACAACATACCATTAATCTGCGTCTCCTTGCTTTTTATCATTTGTATCTTGATCTCTGACGAAGCTTTAAAAATTCGAAACATGTTAGATTAAGATCTGTTTCCTAATTGTTCTTTATTCTATCATATATATATATATATATATATATATATATATATATATATATATATATATATATAACTAGACTCGTTTCGAAAAAAACCTCGAATTTTTGATTTGCAAATAATCAAATCAATCTCTAGGGAAAAAAAAGGATTTAAAAAAAGAAAGAGCTACAAACATGAACTACTGTCGAACAAATCGCACAGATGAAGGTCTGAAGCCCAAAGAAAAAAACCCGATACGAGTAGACAACTAACTAACAAAAGAGCTCAATACAATCGTAGAGCAGACCTAGATACACCTACTGAGCCTAGGTAGGTTTGTCTGGCTCACTAGGTGTATCTATATCTCTCTCTCTCTCTCTCTCTCTATATATATATATATATATATATATACATGATAGAATAAAGAACAATTAGGAAACAGAATTAAATTTAAAATATTTATCTCTGAGTCATTTTCAAGCGATTTCTGGAATTCCTTATTTTGAAATTTACTGGGTTTATAAACACATACAATCTTGATATTATTAGTTGTCATGGTTACGGCGAAATTTAATCATTATTAATAAGTGATTGTAGGTTATTCGTTTCCATCGACAATCTCTGTATCAAATCTAAGCTACTTTCAAAGTCAGGTTAAGTTCAGATACGGTAGGGGTACCTGTTCAACAAATAATGACATCCGTTTTTCTTGTCGCCTGTTTTTTTTTGTTTTTTTTTAATGACAGATTTTTTTTGTTTGGCATCTTTATTTTGCTGTTTAATATCTAATTTTATACACAAAGTTCTTTTTCAAAATGTTCATTTGAATATGAGTACGTCGTATTTTTAATACTTAAAACCTATTCCCTCAATTATAAAGTATTAACCCTACTTTTAATAACTAATAGACTATACGTTTTTTTAAACAAATAAATATATTAGAATTACTTTCTTATTTAAAAATTATTATTCAAAGATCAAGTTTAAATATGTATGTCTCATTTTTCATCTTTTTTAAAACATTTAATTTTTATTTGAGGGAAATCTTTGACGGTGTCTGCAGAAAAACAGCTATTTCATTTCTTTGATTAAGCAAATTTTTATTTTTCATAAACTTAACAATATATAAATTCTCATGTACGCATAAAGGACATGAGTCACATAATGACCTACAAATTTTATCCTTTCTTAGTAATTTCCATTTTACAGTAGGTGTTTTACTAGTTTCCTTTAAGTTCTGGAAGTATTTAGATTCATGAGGCTTAAATACGTAACATGTTACGTTTATAAAAATTTCCTATTTGATTCTGATATTTACTTATTATAAAAGTGCTTTGATGCTGGTTGAAAAGCTTCTTGAACTCATGTCTTGTGCATTCAATGTAGACTTTAAGATAAGTAAATTAATTGTTACTAGTATCTCATTTGCAAGTATTATTTGTTATTTTTCAAGTGGAAACCTAACTTTTTTATATATAATTAAAAAAAAATTAATATATAAAACTTCCTTGTCGGCCCTTTTTTAGTTTCAAATTAACACCTCAATCTTTATATAACCCCAATTTAAGATCCTACGGTTAATATCCGGGTTGACTTTGTGTATCCTCGCCTCTTTAAGACTAATAAATTCCGCCCTACCATTACCACCAACTTGGGCATTTTGCCTAGCTGAGGTGTCAAATTTGGTAGGTTCTGTATCAATTTTTCGACTTCTGTCAAAGTTAAATTTTAAATCTCTAATTCCGGCATTGGACACAGTCCATACACCAGAGTTGAAGAAGACTAACGTACTTCGCGTTGGTTGAAATAAATTTATACTCATGTGAGGTAATTTGGGATTTTGTTGTGTAATTTATATACTCTGTTATAATAAATATATTGAGCTCTCTTTGTGGATCAGTTTTAATATTTGATATTATTAGGATCGACTTGGATTATATACCAACGGATTTATTACCTGTACTATATTGCTTCTATAACGAATAGTTGAGCTCTCTCGGGATTAACCCATCTGGAAATTCTAACCTCCTCTATAACCTACCATCATGAATTATTACCTTTATTATATATATATATATATATATATATATATATATATATATATATAGAGAGAGAGAGAGAGAGAGAGAGAGAAAGAGTAATCGCTTTACAAAACTTTTTTTGCCTTTCATCAGCATAGCTGATGATAACCAAGAAAGTAACTCATTCTACTCTTTGGTCTAACGTTTTGAATAAATGCTTTTGGTTAATTCTGGCGTACCCTCGTTTGCTGAAATCACTTTTAAATCCCCGTAAGGTGATGTCATTTGTAACGATCAAAATGAATTTTAATTTTATTTTAATAATAAAAATGCTATAATTTTTTAATTATTCTACCAATGACGTCAATGTGAGTGATTTGAAACTGGTTGAAGCAAACAAAGGAATCCCAGAATGAACCAGAAACAGTTACATAAACACACAAAAGCGAAATTCATGCAAACGAATGTATTAATACATTCGTTTGCATGAGGAAAAGTCTTTACCATGTTCACTCTGCTAATTAAAAACGTGGGAAATTTGAGAAAAAACAAAAAAAAAACAAAAAGATAACAATTAAAAACATTTAATATTGTGTTGATAGGACTCGCTTGGATTATACCAACGGATTATTACCGATATATATATATATATATATATAATTATTTATTTAAAAATATGATTCCAACTCGCTACATAAGAGGTCTCATGTTTCAAAACAAGAGCCGAAAACTTCAAAATAATATTTGAATTAACTTGAGTTAAAGTAGGCTCTGTTCCATCTTCAAGCGAAATTTTTTTGGGAATAACTTATTTCTGAAATTTACGAGTTTTAATAGTATATTCAGAATTGAAGTCAAAATTTCCATGCTAACATCAAGGGCGGATTGTTTAGAATAGGCTGGGGTGGGGTGTTAATAATTTGTATCAGTATAGAGTTACTTTCATAGATGCCGGGTAAGGTAAGGTGGGGGTGGCTAAATTAACGACGGAGGAAGTTTTTGCATAGAAAATCTTTAACAGGACTAGAACTTGCAAAACTTGGGATGACCCATGCCCTTTGTGCCTCCATGAGAAACTACACATTATTAAGCTTCTAAACAATAAAAATCTATTAAACAACAGGCAAGAATTAACGGTTTTCTGCCGACACTACCAAACTTACGGTCTGAACAACTAGCTAAAAACATGCATACAATAAAATAAACTTTAAAATCCATAGCCCATATACATAGTTTTAATACCCTACAAAAAAAGATAACCCTTTATGAAGTCGTCAAAAAACAAACGTTACGGCTTTTTTATATACACAAATCCCTTTCATAAAGAGATATAATAAAAAAAATAAAATAATAAAATAAAAAATAAATAAATCTCTATAGACGTTGAGCATCTATGGAGATTTATTTATGCAGACTATGCGAAAACTTCCTCCGTCGTTAATTTAGCCACCTCCACCTCACCCTGATCCGGCATCTTTAAAAGTAACTCTATACTGATACAAATTATTAACACCCCACTCCTGCCTATTCTAAACAATCCGCCCTTGATGTTACCATGGAAATTTTGACTTCAATTCTGAATATACTATTAAAACTCGTAAATTTCAGAAATAAGTTATTCCCAAAAAAATTTCGCTTGAAGATGGAACAGAGCCTACTTTAACTCAAGTTAATTCAAATATTATTTTGAAGTTTTCGGCTCTTGTTTTGAAACATGAGACCTCTTATGTAGCGAGTTGGAATCATATTTTTAAATAAATAATTATATTTATGCTCTACTTTCGTATCGAGCACTATTTTTTAAAAATAATAACAAAAATACTAAGGAACTTTGGATTATTTACCAAACCAGTTTCTTTCCTATTTTCTATAATATTTTCACACACACAAACACACACAGATTATATATATATATATATATATATATATATATATATATATATATATATATATATCTGTGTGTGTACCTCCACTTTTTCGCGGGAAAACAGCATAGCGTAATAAAAAATGCCACAAACTTAACGAAAATAAAGTTTTATCGTCAAAACGCTTATGTTATTATTAAGATGAAAGACCAAAGTATTTTTTAATTATTTTTTAAAATTTTTTAATATTTTCTAAGACGCTCGAAATTTTGGTTAAAATGTTCTTTTTTTTACGTCATTGTGGTGCTGTTAAAATAACATTGTTTTTTTTTTGCGCTTTTTTCCCGTTGAAAACACACTGATTTGGAAATTCTTGTAAAATTAAAGTAATTGTCCGATTTTAATGAAATTTTCGGGACTTATTCACAAATGAATGAAATTATTTTTGAAATATTTCTTTTTAGTAAATTTTGGTAACAAATATTTTTTTTTTAATATGTTACACCCCACTTACTTATTATCCTGAAATTTCCTTCAAAACCTTTTTATTTCCTTACAATTTTTTTTTGATTAAAGTAAGAGTCATTAGAGATGGTAAATCACCTACTTTTTTTTTCAACTTTGTGCTAACTAACTGAAAATCTGCTCTGAAGTGAAAAATAATGAATCCAATAAAACTCATTTTCCAGTTTTGATAGAGTACAAAAGCTTTCCACGTGGCCTTGTCGGCGATGAATTGTCTCCGCCCTTCCCCGTACAACCTATTTCCAACAGACTGCTCCCTCTCTCTTAACACTATCGCTATTTCCATAGTAAATGATCCTCAGGTGTAACATTCCTTAATGTCACTAGTTCTAACGTACACAACTAGCACTCGGCATGCTACATACACTGGGACCAACTATCACCATTCCCATCAGTTAGAAGGAAGTTCATCTTGGACAGCTACTTTGCGGAACAGACTCCCAAGAGGATACTTTTCCAACTACTACAATCTTAACCTTTTCAAGTTTAGGGTTCCCACATATCCTCAGAAATTGCGATTCTTAGCTCTTACTCTGACCACTCATAGGGCAATCTCCTTCAGTAAGCCTCAATCTTAAGTGGCACTTGGGCCTTGTATAGGGTTAACATTACAATCCCCATTATATGACTATATTGAAGCTATTAGCATAAGCTATTGTATTAACCCTTTAAACCCTGACTATCGCTTTACCGGTGGTAGAGAAAATGACTTAATGTCCAGGAACCAGTTGACTGGTAGAGAAAAATGTCTTCAAGCCTAGCCACCAGTTGAACGGTGGGTAAACACTTGTAACTATTTTTATATCTACTGTGCAACATTACATACCAATTATTCGCGAATTTTGACACAGGTGCTCAGACAGAAGGGTTAAAACTGGTCGGGACTCGGGGCTGAAAGGGTTAAATTTGATTAATTTTGACTTTGATATACTTACACTTTGAGCTGAAGATCGGCTTAGAAAAAATGGATTTCGTTTCTCTTTTCAAATATCCTTATGTTCCAATAATTTCATTTTGTAATTTATTTGGCATGTTTTTTGAATTGCCAACAAAGTATTATACATGCATCATTTATTGAGTTTTCACTTGGGACAATCGGGAAGAATATGCAAAAGTTAGGCACCCAAGAAAAGGTTGAAAACTTCTAGATGACAGACTTACTAAAATAACCAAAAAGACTGAAGCAGTTACAAAAATCAAGCAAAAATCGCTACTTTGTAGAACATACTCTGAAGAGGATGCTTTCCCAATCACAACAATGTTAGCTTCTTTAAGTCTAGGAGTAACCGTTATCTTACCCAAATATCCCCCAAAACTATGCTTCTTACCTTTTACTCTTATCGCTCATACAACGACCTCCTTCAGCAAGTCTCTACCTTGAGTAGCTCTTAGGCTTTGTATTGGGTGAACATTAGTTTAAAAAAAGCAAAGAAATAGTTTCGAATGCCGCTTTCACTATTGTAAAATTGATGCTTTCGATGGCTGAAAAATATTTGTATAAGAAAGGTTTAAATCTAAGTGATAGCAATTGGGATAGAGACATGCGGAGTATCAATGACATTCAGCTATAGAAATTGAACGAAGGGAAAAAAACACAGCTCATGGCTATGAAATGAATAAATATCCGGACGCATAAGCCAGCCGTTTAGTCAGTATGACACAAAGAGCATTGTATTTCAAGGTTTTAATTATTTCATTTTCTGCCAGAACCAGCCCGCAGCTCAGAGTAATCAAGACGGCCACCGCGTTAGGGATGGCTATTATGACAGCCTATGACACTGTATATGGGTACCGTGTCAAGGTCTCTTGAAGTCTGTGGAAGGCAGTCCTGCCTTAGTTCTTCACAATCAAAATAACAAAATCTCCAGTTTTTCTGTCCTTGGGAGGAGAAAATAAAAAGAAATGAACATTCACGAAACAAACGCTTAAAATATTTTTTACCGACATCTACAGCCATAGAGTCATAGAATTCCTATTCGTTAAGCGTTGAAACATCGGTTCAATGAAGTTAAGTATCCTCGAGATTGGTCACTACCTAGATGGTTGACCGCTTGGGAATACCGGTTGTTGTAAGCATGGATGTACTGGTGATGTAATGAGTAACGGCTCTAAATTGCAAATCGGAGAGCCGAGTTCCATTTCCTGTCGGTATCGTAATATTTGCGTAAATACAATTGGGTAAAGGTAGGAATCCACCTCTTCCCCCCAGCTATTGGTTAATTAGTAGGACTTGCATCAGTAAATCGTTTTTACCTATAAAAAATGTTACAATCTTAAAATATTTACTGGTTTTAAATAACACACAAAGGGTTGATAAGCCATAAAAAACAAACCAATTAAATCGTATTTGTTAAGAATATTAACAACAAGCGAAATGTTTAATTTTCAAATTTAAAGGCAAGTTTTTGTTATGGATGAAAAAAAACCCAGAAATAATATAATCATCTCAATATAAAAAATGCCTACATTGAATTGGAAGCACGTGAAACTATTAAAAAACTGATAATAAAACCCAATGAGAAAATTTGACCTCGCAACACGTGACATGATAAAAAAATCAAATTCCGAATATAATTTCAAAAGTGATGAAATTAAGACGCCAGAGAACACAAACACGTCCACTTATTGAAAACATCACTATCCCCAGAATATGGCAAAATTACGTAGAGAAATAATAGAGAAAAATGTCCAAAAATATGTAGTGAAGTAATATAGAAAAAAATGGCCAAAATACGTAGAAAATAATATAGAAAAAATGGCCAAAATACGTAGAGAAATAATATAGGAAAAAATGGCCAAAATACGTAGAAAATAATATAGAAAAAAATAGCCAAAATACGTAGAGAAATAATATAGGAAAAAATGGCCAAAATATGTAGAGAAATAATATAGAAAAAAATGGCCAAAATACGTAGAGAAATAATATAGAAAAAAATGACGAATGTACGTAGAGAAATAATAAGGGAAACAGATGGCCAAAGTGCATAGAGAAATAATACAGAGAAGATGAACAAAGTACGTAAAGCAATAATGTAGAAAACGATGACGAAATTACCTGCATAATAATATAGGAAATGCATCAATGATCTTGAACGAGGAAAAAATAATAAATTAATTCTTAAAAGGAATCTTCCGTGGTCTTCAAACAAGTATGCATATATTAACTACGAACAATGTCACAATGTGCTAACCGTATTCGGAAATTAAAACCTCCCTACTACACACTAAGCCATACACATAATGCACACACCCAATTAAGCTGAAAAATCGAATCATCCTCGATAATGGCTAAAGGTATAGCCGAAAGCGCTCGGAACTATAAAACATTTTGACAGTTTTTACACACCCTTTGTCCAGAAAAGAAAGCTCTTGTTCGAACACAAGAAAAATTAAAGAAAAGGGTAACCGTAGTACCTTGTCTGTCGTTTTTAATGAAACATGCATATATATAGGAGGCACGGTGGAGTAATATATATATATATATATATATATATATATATATATATATATATATATATATATATATATATATATATATGCAGTGTGTGTGTTTTGGAAGCACAATTACGTGTTCTCTATAGTTAAAGAGTAAATCACATGCGACACAAGATAAAGATTAAACTTTAGACTTTTAGGATAAAACTTCAGTTGCCTGGGTTTTATTTTCTATTTATCTTATGTTTTATGGGCTTTACGTTTTATTGAGCACTTTTAATTGCCAACTTTATCATAGTTGTAATTTACCAACCCCGATTGTGTTTCATTGTACAGTGTGTCCCTAAAGTTCGGACACAGATAAAAATGCATATTTTCAAGAAATTAATTTTATAGAATTGGAATATTATACAATTACATCTTCAATATAATTTCCATCATTTGTGATGCAAAGGTTGATGCGCTTTGTAAGATTCTCGTGAAATGGATGCAATAAATCCATATTGCTAATCGGTTTTAGCACATTCAGTTTTTATATGTTTAATCAAGTGTGTTGCATCTGTGATTTTCCTTGAGTACACCTTTTACTTTAGCATACCCCAGAGAAAGAAGTCAATTATTTATTCTTTCGACAAAATCATGTTTGATTTGTAGAAGTCATTTTCATGTAAAAATACATGTAGACATTAAAAGTTTCATATAAAAATACATGTATATGTATATATATATATACAATGCTGTGCAAAAGTAAGGTAACCCATGAGATAATATTGAAAATGATTGTCTCTTTTTTTAAAGATAATCAACAAATCTTGATTAAACCATATATTCATGAAAAAAAACCTTTATTAAATGATTTACAACCACTTTCAAAGATTTTATCAAGTAAGTGAACACTTACTTTTACACTCTGCATTTTTGTGTTACATAGTTGCCAGCGCTAATAATTTTTTGTGCACATGTTAAAATAAAAATGACACATGTGTATAAAAAATACTCGTACAAACGTTGGGGCGTTTTTGTTTTTTTTTGACCGCCAAATAAGGTAAAATGTCCATATAAACATAAGTCCAAAGGGCCATCGTTATAGGTCAACACTGCAACTCATAACAAATGTTCAAAATGTCCTCCATTTGCTTCTACACTCACATGCACCCGTCGTATCATTGACTGTCGATCCCTTTCAAATACCCCAACACAGTGTCGAATGATTTCCCAGACCTCCATGACACGTTGATGAAGCGTCTCTGCCTTATTAATGTCTGCTGCGTAAACCAATTGTTTTAGGAGGCCCCACAGATAAAAATTCAAAGGACTGTGGTCGGCGGAATGGGCAGGACGTGGAACTTGTCCTCCCCTTCCTATCCATCTTTCATGGTAGATGTCAGCCAGTGCTTCTCGAACAATGTGGCTAAAATGTGGTGGAGCCCAATCATGCATGAACTACATGCGTCTTCGCATTAGCAAGAATACATCCACTAGCAGGTCTGGAAGTGTGTTCGAAATAAAGTCCCTGTAGATATCTCCTGTAAGACGTCCTGGGAGAATATACAGACCTACCAGACAATCACCTACAATTGCAGCCCACATATTAATCGTAAACCTATGCTGGTGTCTAGCCTGTATTGTACATTATGGAATCCGATCCACCCACAAATTTCTTCTTCGGTCTCTTCCAAATGTTGCCTCATCCATAAACAAGACTATGTACAGAAATAATATAGTAAAAAGGCCAGAGTACGTAGATCGGAATCAAGACGGATACCGCGGCCGTCTTGATCCCGATCAACGTACTGTGGCCTTTTTACTATATCATTTTACGTAGATCCCGATGTACGTAAAAATGGATCGGCAGTTTGTGCAATAGACTATCGGCAAAAGTTCTCCCATGGTGAGTGATCAGATATCGAAAGACCCTAAACACGTTGCAAATGATACCGATACATGAGCTGATATTAAATTGCCCTCCATGTTGTACTATGAGATGTACGATATACTATGACCACTTGACATGCGCTGATACTTGCATTGTCTCCCACAGCTTATTGAATGTGTTCTTCGACGTCCGAGCAGATCTCGGTCTTCCTCGATCCATTATGATTCCACGGATCCTGTCTCACCAACGCGATGCTAAGCAGCAATAAAGGTTGGATGATTCGGCTGCCTTCGGTCTGGAAATGCAATCTGACATATTACCATTCGCGCGGACGTATGTAAAGATCACATCTGCTTTGTCATGATAATGAATATTCTGGCATTGTTAAACTGAACACTTCTCAGTTAACTCACTGCTATACAAGTTAAACGTTGAAGGCAAATTAGCCACAAATGTACACGAATGACAAATGTAACCTAGTCAACATGGCAACACATCGCTATATACCGTAAACATTTTTACCGAAGGATTGTATATATATATATATATATATATATATATATATATATATATATATATATATATATATACACTGGGAACTGATCTGCTTGACCCTCATACGTCGAATTCGACGGGAGAATCGACTATATATATATATATATATATATATATATATATATATATATATATATATATATATATTGTGTGATAAAAATATAGTTTACATATATATATATACACATATATATATATATATATATATATATATATATATATATATATATATATATATATATATATAATTGTCCTTCAAAAGTGTAAATTTTAAATTCATTTTTTCAACATTGAATGCAAAATATGAAGATCCAGGGAAAAATAAAATCTCTGGTGAAATAAATTATAACTAATGGAATGAATGTGGTCTGTTTTTACTTTAAAATATACATATATATATATATATGTGTGTGTGTGTGTGTGTGTATGTTGCCGTAAAACTTTCGTTCAACAATACGTAGTTTGTTATGCGTTATCTCGTTAAAGTATCATATGTTTTTCCTCAGTTACAAACTATGCGCATAAACATGCATATAGATATGCATGTCAGATATCATTATGCAAGTCAATGTTATCAAAAGTAAATATTAACCAACCGATGAAACAATTTTCGTGGTGTAAGAGAATGCGAAATCGTCGAGCCGAGTTCGAATTCCAATCGGGTTCTTTACATGCACTCACAAATATCCTTGGGAAAAGGTATGAATCGATCTTCAGCATAACTTGAGGAATTATTGTTATTCTCTCAAAAATTGTTATGGCAACATTCACTCCCAAAAAAGAATTATTCTTACGATACAAAATGTATATCAGCTTTAAAATAACACACAAAGTGTTGATAAGGCGTAAAAATCAAATCAACAGTAAACCTGAATATATTACTTTGCATATTAATATAGACTCTTTGACATTCAAGAAACTTCGTCAAAACCTTTTTTATGCATAGATTTTTGCAGTTCTTTGTATTCTAAGATTCGGTTCGGTAGGTCTGAAGTAATAGTAATGGATAGCGGCTCGGATTGAGAAATCGGAGAGCCGAGTTCGAATTCCAGTCGAATCCATTACATTCACTTACGTGCTAATATCCTTGAAAAGGGTATGCATAATGGATAAATAGCAGGATAGACCGGGTTCTATAGGCTTTGACGGCAATTGGTCTACCGCAGAAAGAAATGGCAACCAACTGCGAGAAAAAATCTGCCTCGTCAGTCGTATATCGTAAGATACATAATCGCCTAAGCGTGTATCACGCATGGCACATAACTGATTGAAGGTTAAATCGGCATCTGAGCTAAAAAAAAAAAAAAAAAAAAGAAAGAAATGCACTATAAATGATTGTTAACTGGGGAGAGAACCTTGTTTGCCTTCCATCAGAATGGCTGATTCTAACCTCCAGGAGGGTGACTACTTGCATCTTCTCGGGTTATCCTTTTCCGTTGACATGAACTGGAAAGATTATATTGAATTAATTGCAAGGTCTGCTACTAGGAACATTGGTTCACTGATTCGTGCTCGACAATTTTTCTCAGCAGAATCTATCTTAGACATGTATAAGTCGACCGTTTGTCCAGACTTTGAATAATACTGTCTCATCTGGACCGGTGATTCAGTTATGTATTTAATAATTCTTGATAGAATACAAAGAAGAATCTGCAATGTTATTGGTTCTGACTTAGCATCTCGGCTTCAGGCAATTTCAGACTGTCATAATGTAGCTTACCTGCGCCTTTTCTCTAAATAATTTCATAGTAATTGTTCAGATGAGCTTTCCTCTTTGGTAACTAGATTTTATGAATTTAAGCGCAGTACTAGATTGGCGGGAAGGTCCCTTCATTTTAACTTTGTAATGGCTAGATGCAACTGTAAGTTATTTGTTAACAGTTTCTTCTCTCGCACTTCTCGCTTGTGGAAATCTCTTCTGGCCACTTTGCAGTTAATTTTGATCTTTAAAAAATTGAACGCATTGTCAATCGTTCTCTTGTTTTCTTAATCCCTGGACTTTTAGTGTTCCTTCTCCTTGACGGTGTGAGCCCTGAGCTTCTGAACATTTTTAACCCACCTTCCTGAGCTCCTGAGTCAAAATTCGCAAATAATTGGTATGTAATATTTCACGGTAAATATAAAAATAGTTACAAAACATATATTAGCATTATACTTGTCAGGGAGAGGGTATGATTGCATGTTTTCACTTTATCGCCAAAATTCTTTCGTGGTGTGCCAGTCTCTCCAGCAGATGCCGCCTCTCTTGATGCACAAGACTAGCAAAACACGATACCGTTCAACCGGTGGCTGGGCATTAAGTCATTTTTATCTACCATCGATAAAGCGGTGGATAGGGCTCAAAGTTTTGATAATGTTTTCTTTCTCTCATATTCTCTCGCACTCAATAACCCCTTGCGTCTTAGCGGCTTTATTGCATTGCTTGGGGTGAAATGATTAAAAAAAAACTATTGATTTGTAGAGATCCTTTTACATTTGTTTAACACTACTGCGTCAATTACTGTCGGTCAATGTAGGAAAGTGACTAGGAGACCCTCGTCCAAAACGTCTAACTTATTTTCCCCACCTGAGAGAGACTCTTTCTCTTATTCTCATTCTTCATTTCTTTCTTAATTTTGAGTGGGTGTCAATATATATATATATATATATATATATATATATATATATATATATATATTACGAAATGGACAAAGTCCGACAATTTATTTATTAAAGACATTTTTATATTTAACGTTCTTTTTATAGATACAAGTATTTAAGTAAATGCTCTGTTTATAATAAACAGTATTAAATAACATTTACCAGCCTGAATATGAAAATTTCTCTGACATTCAGGCCGGTAAATGTTATTTAATACTGTTTATTATAAACAGAGCATTTACTTAAATACTTGTATCTATAAAAAGAAGGTTAAACATAAAAATGTCTTTAATATATATATATATATATATATATATATATATATATTTGAATAAAAACAGATCACTTTAAGGTTCCATGTAATGATGATCCAGAGCCCTTTTAAGGGGGTTGTTGTGAAATAACTTATTACATGTAACCTTAAAGTGATCTGTTTTTATTCAAACATATTTGCTCTGAATTTACATTGAGCTCTCTGGATATCATCCTCCTTGGGTCTACCCATACGGATTACCTAGTTTTGCATAAACTATATATATATATATATATATATATATACACACACATATATATATATATATATATATATATATATATATATATATATATATATATATATATATTATATATATATACCTGTCATGTGTCTCTTCCTCACGCATGCATCCCAGTTGCAGATGAACTTATCGGGTAAATCGCGAATCTCCACACCCGTCTATCCTTCGGGTTAACCCTGCACCTGACTTCTCTGAACGACACTGAAGGCAAATTCTATTCTATATGATTTGAGGTAGGCTACAACGTACATTTCTATTCTCATAGTCATCTGGTTAGGTTTTGGGAAGTGGATTGGGTCGAGATAACCTTTCAGTAGCAATTCATATACTTCATCTGATCAGTTAAGAAAAAACTATTTTCTTAATTTAAATCATTTCACCACCCCCCAAACCACCTACATACTTAATTCGGCGATCTTAGAAAAACACACAAAGACTGGTAAGGATGCTTCAACACACCCGTAGTGCACACTGTGGTTTACTAGTCGTCTTGTATAATGGTCCCACGACTAAAAATATGTAATTCTTACGCATACTTAAATAACGTGACTAGATTACGCAGACAAACTTCATTATGCTACCTGCCTTGTTGAATATGTGATTAACGACCCTTGAAACTAACAAACCGTTTTAACAAGACACGTTGCTTAATATAATGCAGATGGTTACTAAATTTGATTGATTACAATTTGATAATAAACTAGAGTAAATACTACAAAGAAGATCATGTAACATCAGTCTTCAATGCTTGACCTGAAAATGATAATTGAAGAAAATCCAAATTCAAATCTAATTAAAAATTATTTTATAGCCAAGAGGAAAAAACTTCTTTTGGACTACAATCTTCTAATTCGGATATAAACATCCGGACAAGTTGCTATAATTTGAAGAGAAACGCCATTCTTATATTTATTGATCAATTAGAACACATTATTTCAACTCTAAGAAAATCAGCTTATATGATCCTACTCATACTCTTACATAAGGAACGATGACCAACAGTAATATCAGAGTCGACTTCGTCATTTGTTTCTCCGACGCCGCAAGACACAAATGCACACGCACGCACGCCCATATATACTCGATCTCACACATATTCCATTCTGTCAAAGAATCAATTGTCCACTTTGCAACCTACTCACCAAGAAATCAAAGACTAACAATGTTTGTTTGTATGTATTATTCCTCCAGTGACTGACCGTAATTTCTTTTTCAAGAAGACATTTTAATTCATGGCGTCATCAAATACGAAGATTTTTTTTCTGATAAAAATAGGTTTTGCAACCTTATTCGAAATCACAAATTTGTCATTACGTGTTTTTTCACACATTATTCGAACTGAATTTCAAACTTTCGCTATTACACAATTTTGACAAGACTATATTTTTCAACATCTGTCTATATTTCTGAGATGAAGTATTGCAACTATTAACAAAAATCTAGCCATTTACGCTATTTTCATTACCTGGACTGTTTTACTCATCCTTACTGTCACATTCACGACGTTTCGGCTGTTGTACGCTCTGGCCTTCTTCAGGTGATATTTGCTGGAATTTCGAACCAAACCCTGATTTTTATTAGTGAAAGACAATTTGTCTGGAGTCAGATATAAGTAATTGTCATTTCCGCCGCAAGGTTGTGTTTATCATGACACCAGGCCAACAACTGTGAGTAACTCAGTGTTGATGGAGCTCACTACCGTTAAAATAGTCTTAAAAAATAATTTGCTTATAATTGCTCTGATGACCCTTGCTCTAGTGACCATTGCTTCACTGCGAAACTGAAATATCTTTTATAAATCCTCTAACTTCTTTACTTTGAAAATAATTCACCTGTTCAATTGCGCTGATCGATCTGCAAATGACAACATTAAAATCAGCACACACTAAGTTTTCAAAATGTTACTTGAGATAAGCTTTAGATTTTCAGTAAACAAAGTGAAACAAAAGTCAAAAATTCGTGTAATTAATTTGTCAACAATATGACTCGGACATTGTTTATGAGTGAGTGTTTCCGGTCGAATGTTTATAGCTTGATCATTTACTTCCGTTTCTCAACTGGATCTTAGTAATTAGTTCTATGATTAAATTCGGTTGCTGTTTTTAGTGGCGGGACCCATACTAGCGTGTTTAAATAAATATAAGTATTCATCGCAATACTCATTTATCAAAATGTCTAATGTTACATGGTTAGAGTTATAACTCCAAAAGGGCGTATTTAATACATCAAGAAAACAATCCAGCTTCTATACACAGTGTGCTGGTCTAAAAAAAGAATATATAATACTCGTCTCTAAGTGTAAATATAAAAAAAGACATCATGAAGAAAAAAACAAAAAACAAAAAGTACAACATAAAAATACTTAACATCAAGTTATTCAGGAATTAAAAATATATCTACGCCTCAGTGAACTAGACACAAAGGAAATCCTGTAAATTGCCTAAGACGTTAGTCGGAAGTGCACGTTTTGCACAATTTGTGACGTTTTGCACAATTTGTGACGTTTTACACAATTTGTAACGTTTTGCACAATTTCGACATAAATAAATAAAAAGAAATCTCTTGTTTGCCTACAAGAAATACTGAATATATAACTTAATAGAATTACCTTGTCAGTTTTTGTTAAGGAATCAAGGCTTAGAGAGGGTTTGCTGCAGAAAATACACAACTACGCGCGCACGCACACACACACACATATAAATATATACATATAGATAGATATACTGGATATGACAGCAAAATTGTTCAATTGTTAGATTAAGATCGGGACTGTTGTATCTTCGAAATGATTAAAGGTGTATTACTGGAATTCTCCGTGGTTTTATAACACTATTGGACTCTACATTGAGCAATAATAATATATAATTATTGTCCAATCTTAACAGAAGAATTTTGATGAAATCGATCATAAACAAAAATGACATGTTCATCATTAATTAATCTTAGCTAAGGACCGGAAGCTCGTGAAGTATTGAAATACACTTCATATATATATATATATATATATATATATATATATATATATATATATATAAATATGTAATGAAAAACAAATCACTTTAATGTACCATTACGATAATTTATTTCACCTAAATCCTTTTTTAAGGATTCAGGATCATCAGGTAAATCTTCCAACAACGAATTGAGATTTTCTCAATTCGTTGTTGGAAGATTTACCTGATGATCCTGAATCCTTAAAAAAGGATTTAGGTGAAATAAATTATCGTAATGGTACATTAAAGTGATTTGTTTTTCATTACATATTAGCTCTGTCCTAACATTGAGCTCTCAGGATTTCATCCTCTTTGGATTTACCAATTCGGTTTACCAAGTTCCTTATAACTTAAATATATATATATATATATGTGTGTGTGTGTGTGTGTGTGTGTGTGTGTGTGTGTGTGTGTGCAAATATATATATATATATATATATATACACAAACGTACACAAACACATACACACACACATATATATATTCCATGATCATCTTCTAAGTTATTTAAGATCATCTTCACCCTCTCTAACCTTAATCAAGATTATCTTCGCACGCTTTAACTGTCTGTTCTGGATAATCAAGTTGCCTCACAGGTTTCACGTACGATTTCATTTTAAAGTCTTTTTCACTGCTGTTTGGACTGCCATAGCAGAAACTCCTCTCTCACGTTCCAAACGTCTTATGGGTTGAGTTGGATCTTTTCTAATTGATCTCTTTAGCTCTAAGTTGAAATTTTGATCCCTTTTCCTGTTGTGACCTTCTGATCCAATTTTCCTCTCTACTGTTCCCTCTTTATTAAACTTATTCACCATTCTCTTGAATATATATATATATATATATATATATATATATATATATATATATATATATATATGCAACATATCTTCATTCAAGCATGTTTGGTCGAATAATCTAGACATATAATTTCTATTTATTTTGATTTTAATCCTCTTAAAATCACGGTTGACTTTGTTAATGTTCTTATTAATGTTTTTTACTTCTTTTATTTTCCTAAATACATCTAATACTCATCCAATATCCTATTCAGAGGTGAATTGCTTAGGAAAAAAATTAATGTAATTGATACTTGTTATTTTTTTGTAAATGCGCATGAATCGCTCTCTGTTAATTCAAAAATTAAAGTTACCTAAGGGAAGTAACTTAATTTATATTTGTAATTTTTTTAATAATAATTATAACTTTTTAAAACATTGCTGTTATAAGTGTAATATTTTTAAAAAATACAATTTAGGAATTTTGAACCCTAGCTGTTATAACCATTTAAAAAAAATGTTTGTACACTCATAAGCTTATTTAGTGTTAGCTATATTTTTTTTTATATAGGGGGCTGCAAGAATTTGAAGATTTTTTTTTTCATGGTGGAGTATAATCGTATTGTCAGTTAATATTTCTGTAAATCGTGAATGTGAACAGGAATGTTCCTTTAAATGTTGTGCAAAAGAGCTTGAATCCGACATATGTAATATAAGTCACCTCGATAATGTTATCGTGAAAGCAACATATATATTTACTGCTTTTGTCAGACATACAATCTCTCAAAGGACATTTATATACAATGTTGGTCCTTTGTAAAACATTAGTTGACCGAGAAGAGTTATTGCGGATGATTAAGTTGGTTGTGTTAAATTTAGTATAGTATATAATTATTTTTTATTTATCTACTGGAATCAGTTGGGAATATATTAGTACTTAGAGTTTTTAGTATTTTTTCATCTTGTTTGTAGTTAGAATGTATTTGATTGCGGTATAGGAAGTGGATACGTTTAGGGTTATTTGAGGAAGTATTATTTTCTTTTATTAATTATGTTAATATTGCTAATAGCTCGCCTAATTTGTTCATCAAATCTGTAATTAGGGAAGTCATTATTAACGAGAGTTTGTTTAATTTTTTTTTTTAAATTCAATGTAGAACTTTCTTTTCGTTGAAGTGCTAACTTTTGCACTGTTTATTAAATTTATTGGTGTTTTTGTAATGGAACATTCACTTTTAAGGTAGTAAATGCATTATTATTGGTGTCTATTAATAAATCAAAAAAAGGAACTTTATTGCTATTGTTAAGTTCATACGTGAACTTAAGAACGGAGTATTTTTTGGATGTTTTTCTGTACTTATATATATATATATATATATATATATATATATATATATATATATATATATATATATATATATATATAATCACGGAAACATGTCTACACCTATGCTGATATGTTCAACATACATTTATGATTTTGCTTTATTCAGAAAAAAACTGATTTAAAAATCAAACTCAATTTCCTGTTATTTATTTGCTTACTCTGAAGATTATCGGCACTTTGATGACCCCCCCACCTGTTTTATCGTTTTAAAAGCGCCTATGTTTTAAACAATAGCCGAACAATACAGGAGCCAATTCTCGGTTAGACACTTTGCCTTGCTTCTTCAGCCTACTTATTGCTAAGTGTTTTATTAAGGCCGCCAACTTGTAACTTCCTCGGTAGGTAGCTAGGGTCGGGGGCAGAGGGGTCACACTCCTGCGGGCGCGCGCGCGCACACACACACACACGCATCACATAAAAGCCCCTACCACGTATACACACAAGCCGCTTTCGCTGTCTATCCATCGATGGATTCGTCATTCGATTTTTCATTTTTCAAATTTGCTGAAATTCATCGACATTGTTCAAATCTAGCAGAACTTAACGCGCTCTTTCTCCCTATATATATATATATATATATATATATATATATATATATATATATATATATATATATATATATGTTTCGCTTTTTTAAAAAGCTACAGATGAAGCTTTAATGAAAATGAAACATGCCAGATTTATAAACGTTTTTTATTTGTTATTTAACCTATCATTTTGTTGGGCTCCGATCCATATTGATCTGTATTTGATCCCAATGCTTTATATATATATATATATATATATATATATATATATATATATATATATATATATATATATATATATATATATATGATTAAGAAAAATTTCAAAGAAAAACCTTAAATTTGTGAAATTCAAATGTAAGGTTTTTCATACATTGAGCTCTCTACTAGGAGTTTTACCTGGATATTCACATGTTAGGAACTCTTCGGGATTATCCACATAAGGATTATATATATATATATATATATATATATATATATATATATATATATATGTGTGTGTGTGTGTGTGGTTGTGTGGTTGTGTATATATATATATATATATATATATATATATAGGGAGTCAATAAAGTTCGTCTGCACTTTAAAAAAGTTATAACTTTAAAGTGCACACGAACTTTATGAACAGCCTGTATGTACATATATATATATATATATATATATATATATATATATACACACATACACACACATATATATATATATATATATATATATATATATATATATATATATATATATATATACATACGTACACGCACGCACACACACACACACATATATATATATATATATATATATATATATATATATGGAGACACATAAAAAAATATTCGCACTTCTATATAAAGTATGTTATGGTGAAAATCCGTATATCTTTTTACTTACTCTCGTATATATATATATATATATATATATATATATATATATATATATATATTATATTGTGGACATAGGAATTGACATTGAAGAGCGACTGTCATTTTCACATTTCAATTTGATTTTCAGACCATCATTCATTTCTCTCTGACTTTCAGCAATGATGAGTTATCAATACTTACAGTATTAAAATTAGTGCTATTCTCCTCGTTTTTGTTGTTATAATATTGTAGCAGATTGACCTAAAGCGTTAGCTCGGGAATTTGGTAGCAAAGTGAGTAACCCGGCGCAAGGACCTGAACTCACACTCACGGTTAAGCTCAGTGGAAACAGGTCGAGTCAATCTCTGCACTGTACTAAAAAAAAAAAAAAAGTACATGATGTTTTATCTCTCGACATGGACAGCAGCACAAGAACAATCTACCTGTAAAATAAATAAATTTTTATAAATTTTTTACCCCGATCGACAGACGCCTGTCGAATGTTGGATTGTATAACGTCGAAACGTTATAATAAGAACAAAAAAGATAAGGATATTAGAAGGAAAGTAAATAATTTCGATAACACTACGGGTGCACTTTTCCAATGTTAAAACATGGACCTTAAAACTACTTTTTTATTGAAAGAATGTAAGATAGAAAAAAGTCACGTGTTTTTTTCAACCTCAGCTTCAGAAAATAAATACGTTCACTGAGGATATTTGAGTCAGAACGGGAAAAATATGGTATGGCGGAAGAAGTTTTGAACAAGACAACGTATGTGCGCATGTGTGTGTTGGAGTCGAGTGCGTTTTATTTTAGATTAATTTTGAGTGTAATTTTTTGTGTTTTTATTGTTATATTTTTTATGAGCAAGGATGGGAAATTGGGCTTACTCTAAGTATCATTCCCTTTATTTCCGACGTTTCAGTCACTGCCACATAGAAGAACGGGAAGACTGCCTGCCTTTGTAATGGCGAAAGTATCACATGTCTGGAAGCGTCGATCGTGATATGCATGCACGTGAATGGGTGACAAATCACCTTTAATTATAGTATTTCTTTCTTTTTTTCTTTCTTTTTTTTAATCACTTCATCTCAAGCAAGGCGATAAAGTCGCTAAGACGCAAAGGACACGTATATCACAATCTATCTATCTATCTATCTACAATCAATTACGCGTTGGCGGCCTTAATGAAACACTTAGCAATAAGTAGACTGGAGAAGCAACGCAAAGTGTGTAACCATGAATTGGCTCCTGTATTATTCGGCTATTGTTTACAACCTAGATGCAATAAAGCCACGTGTACCAAGTGTGAGAGAATATGATAAAAAGAAAACATTATTAATACTCAACTGGCTGCAGCGAGGATTTTAGGGTCATTGAAAGAGGAACCGTTTTACCTGCATGTCAATCCACCTTTGTAATTGTTACAGAGACGAGCCTTATTTGACTCTCTCCGGTTTCCTTATTTCCAAATTAATTTAATCATTTAATCCCAAGCAAAGCGAGAATCTCACTGGTACGAAGACGGTTACAAAGAGTGAAGGTGTGGGAAAAGATGAGGAAAGGTTGAAAGCTGAACGGGGTTCAAGAAGATAAAAGATGGCGATTGACGTTTAAATTTTTGAAGATTGTAGTTATCAAGGAAGAAAGGAAACGGGAGTGCGAGAAAAGAAACTGTTGGGGTAGAAGTGGTGGTTACATTTAAATGATTCAGCAATAAAAGGGTGTGGCTAAATGCCAATCTAGTAGAACACGTAGTCTGGGCACGAGGGAAAAAAGCTCGTCAGAGCAGTTGCCATGAAATTATGTGTAGAAAAGACAGAGGGAAGCCACGTCACGTCGGTGAGAAATAAAACCGAACTCGAGATACGTGGTCAGAATCGATTACATTGCAGATCCTTCTTTGGATTTTGTCAAGAGCCTCAAAATGAGTAGCGGGGGTACCAGACCATATATGGTAATAGTATCCAATGCACGGGCGAATGGTAAATATGTCAATGTGCAAGATAAAACTCTGACGAGAGAAACCTGGCACGACACAGTGACCCAAATTTCCTTGCAGTAGATGCAGTTATTGATCGGTGTACTCGTTCTACTTAAAGTCAGTTGAAAACGTGAGGTCAAGAAGCCGGAGTGTGTTGCATTCCATGAGTCTAGCATCAGGAAAGATTCTTGATGGTGGTTGAATGAGAGCAGTTTCGTTTTGGAGGCATTAAAATTTACGAGCCATTTCCTACCCCAGTTAACCACAGATTAGAGATCCTTTTCACGAGCAGCGGTCAGGTTAACTTTGTCGGATTTGCTGTTAAGACAGGCGTAAATGGTAGTGTCACCAGCATAGATGCTTACTTGGGAACTGTTGTGACCAAGTAAATGGTGAAGAAATAAGAAAACAAGAGGTTGGAGATAAATCGTGTATTGAACAGTAAACACAACAGAAGAGCATTACACGGCTTGGGAGTGTGTGTCGGTTGACCAGCGTTCAGTCTATATCATTCTTAATATTTAACAGCTCCCCCTACGAGGGATATATGTGGCACAAGGCCGAGTTTACCATGGTTCTCCGAGCCCGTAGGCTCGGTCAAAAATATTCCTGCAGAACCCGTATAAACGGGTCCGGGTCTGTCTACCTGCCCGGACGAAACTTTGACCTTCGGCAAAGCCTTGTCCGGGTTCCTCTCTGCTCAAGGCAGAGAGTTCGACAGTTGAACAGGCTAGAGCAATGTTCCCCCGAGGCTTACTTTCCTACTAATTTTATAGTAAGTGGAAGAGTCCACAATAGACTCATTAGAGGGAGAACACCACAACAGTTCGATGACATCAGGGAGATCAGTGATGAAGATCAGAAACAGCATAGGACCAAGGATAAAGCCGTGGGGATCACCCGCGTTCGTGTAAAAGGATCTGGGAGCGAGCCCGTTCAAAACGAACTTCATTTCACGATTTGATGGGTAGACCTTGAAAGAAACACGTGGCGTCCTGCGGGCCATATGCACATAAACCCAAAATTACTTTAGACGGTTTTTTTTTTATGGCCAACCAATTTTCCAAACATAATTTTGAGTTTTATTGTAATTGTTTTTTCAATGGAAGTTATTTTCTTATGACTCATTAAAAGTTGATGAATCATCATATCCATTTTGTATAGGGAATTTCTTTCAGTTGTTCAAAGCTTGTCCAGTTCAAATAAACGCTAGCATATGAACTAATTCGCCGGTGTTTTCTCTCTTTTCTTCTTCATGTGCCGCGTCCCGTCAGGATGTAGGTGATCATGTCTCTCAACAACTTCCTGTCCGTTGTAGCTCGATAAATTTACTAAAAACGAAACGAAAAAAAAACTGGATTAATTTACAAATAATAGTGTTAGTATTTCTTGATTTTATTATTTTCTCAGATTTCTTATATAAACTTTAACGGTCATCAGGAAAGATATGTTCCGGTTTCAAAGTCACCCTTCACCACTGTCTGTCTACTTTTTACAACTATTGAAGCAAATGTCGTTCGCCAATCTATATTTGAGTTTCTGATGACAAATTTCGTTTTTCCCGTTACAACAACCGGATATCAGTTAAAAAATATTACACATCATTTATTATATTTTACTGATAAAGTGTAATTTGAGTGTTGTTCTTGAATGAAGTGACATCGCTATTGATAAGAAAATCTATCCAAGTAATAAATGCGAATGTCTATGTGTCACACTTTTACAACTTTACTCTAACAGGCCGTACCTCAACATAAACCATTTTCGAATCAGGCCGTCTCAGTGAGCAAATTTAAAAACATTTTGGCCCAAATCTGGAAAAGTAATTCTGAAATTTTGGATTTCCAAGTTTTCATTACTGCGGTTGTTTTTGGCAAATTTGTACGTGATTTTTTTTACGATTTTTTTTTTTTTTTTTTTTTTATACGATAACAGTTTTTATAACTTGGAAATAAATTTGGGAATAAATTTGAGAATAATAGAAATTAATTGCGAAATCCAGCGAAAGTCATCCTTGAAATAAATATAATTGTTTGTACGGAAAGTAAGGACCAACGTTCATCAAATTGTCTATAAAGTGGCGACAGAAGAATTATCTTTGAACTTTAACAAAATAAACTTAAATATTAATACAAAACTTCAAAACTTAAATGCAGCGATCAATTTTAAGGTCTTCTGTAGTTTATTGTTGCCTATCGCATCTACTCATTTCCAACTATTGTGATCAACGCATAATCAGCAGCTCTCTGCAGCAGCTAGCTTCAATGCAGAATGGGTTTTAAATGACATTGGAAGAATATATTCCTTTTCTACTAAAATCTGGACGATCTCTACTTTAGACTGAGTAATAAAACCATAATTCTGAAGACAAGAAAAGAATTTCATTTTTTATGCTACTAGACTGGCAACTAGGTCGCACTTTTTTACTGTTGAACTATCTAAATGCAACAGCCTCTTCTATCCTAACAGTTTGTATTCTCCCACTTCTCACCTGTGGAATTCCCTTCCAATCTTTGCTTCCCTGCCACTTATAATCTTCAAAAATTTAAATGTAATGTCAATCGGCATCGTCTGTCTTCCTGGACCCTGTTCCTTTATTGTCCTTTCTTCACTTCTCCCAACTAAAATCTCATTCTCTTTCATTCCTTGTATATCCCCTGGCCCGACTGACATTATTGCTTTGCTTGTGGTGAAATGATTATTTTTTAAATCCTAAAAAATGATAATAATTTACTGAACATTTCCGAAATCTTTCGGTATTTAATAAAATTATTTCTAAAGATATTTTTAACATTGTATAAATGTTTTAAGGTCTGTTATCGAATTAAAATTTGAATGAAACGGAAATGCGTATCTATGTTGCAAAGGTTAATTTGCCTTTCTGTCTTGTAACAAACCCTGGAATAGATTATGGCCAAAAATGTGCGACGCTTTGAAATCATTTTTATCTCTCCCTGTGTATTTAAACTGAATATATTTTCTAATAAATCATGTATTATAAATAGACATACAATTTAGTTTTGAAAATTGACACCCTGGCTGTTAGCAAAGTAGTTGATACTAAACTCGTTCTATATTATTGAAAAGTAGGTGTACAGTGAGAAATCGGCCTCTAAAATGTAAAATAGATTTTAGTCAACTTTTTTGAAATTATTCGATAATAAATAGAAGTGTATTTTTTAAATTTTGTATGAATATTTTAATGTCTATTATTGAATTAAAATATACATGTGCACATGCAAATGTACATACTGACAATTTGAATGGAACTGAAACGGACATCTATTCTACAAGGGTTAATTTCCCTTTCTGTCTGGCAATAACCCCTTGGTAATAGGAAAAGACTATAGATCAAAGTGTGTGACCTTTTGAAATAATTTTTATCTTTCCTTATGTATTTAAAATGAATATATTTTCTAATAAATGGTGACATAAATGAAAATTGTAAATGGACAGGCAATTTAGGTTTGAAGTTTGATTACCTTTTACTTGATCTTTGCCTACTCAGTCTGGACGACCCCTACCCTAGGTTGACAAATAAAATCATAAATTTGGAGATAAAAATAACATATTTTTTTAAACCTAAAGCCCTATAAAATTTCATTTAAATTTTTTTGGCAATTATTCGGTAATAAACAGAATTTCAAATTTTGTAGACATGTTTAGGCCTGTCATTGAATTGCACAATATGAATGAAACTGAAAAACGTATCTCTGTTGCAAAATCCAATTCCCCTTTCTGACTGACAACAGCTCGTGGGTAATAGGAAAAAAGAATGCAAGCCAAAATATACGAACCTTTGAAACCATTTTCATGACTCCTGGATTTAAAGTGAATGTATTTTTTAATTTTTAATTCTTGTAATAAACGTAATATTTTATTTTATTTTTTTTTTTTTCTTGTTCATTTCTCCCCAAGCGAGGCGACAAAAATGCAAGGGGTTACTGGGATCGAAAGAAAACCTCTACTCCTGTTCAATAGACGAGGAAGGGGTGTGAACTGGAAGATTGGCGAACCTATCTACACCTATAAATGATTAATTTAGATTTTAAATTTGATCATCTTATCGTCAGCGAACAGGCATCTTTCGAACTATTATTATTCAACAAGAATTGAATTGCTACATGAAAACTATTCCTGTCAACGCATGCATTGTAGAAAATATGCTCTAATTTTTCATACGGCCGAACCACGACATCGAAGATTATAATTATTTAATGTTAACGTCTTTCTGTTCTTAAAATAAGTTACGCTAGTATAGATTTATTTGCCTGTCTGTTAGCAAAATAAAACGGACAATTTTGAATTTTATTGGAACTTTTCCTCCTCCAGTATATATTGTCGAGGTGAAGTGGATTTGAATACATTCAGGTCGAATAACCATTTCAAGTGCCAGCATCTCTGATGCGATAATGATGCTGGAGAAAGCAATCCAATCGGAATTGTCCATGCGTGCAGATAAGATTCCCCGAAGAAACGGCATAGGCCGTCGCTTCCAAGGCCACTCATTAGATCGTCTCTTTCCTCTGCGTTTTCTTCCTTTTTCTTCTGTCGTCTTCTTACAGTATTTCCTCGATTATCTGTACAGCTGGGGACAGGTTTCAAAATTCCGGATAACTGAATAGCTAAATTATCGAAAGAGGTGGGGAAAAAAGAAGTAATTTTCTGAAAGTAATCGAACATTTATATCATCAAATAACATTTTCAAATGCTTTGTTCAATGTTTATCGATCCATTTAATTTATGATGTCAATTTTGGGGAGTTTCCGGCTGGTTGTGTGTTTTTCTTCCACCAGCGAAGGTGAATTAACATACAGCAAAATTGTCCAAATCGTGTAACAGCATAAGTGTCCATCTCACAAAATGTTTAATGTCTTAAAAAACACTAAACTAATTGACTTCCTTTTTTACCAGGTTTTCACGTAAGCTGTTTAGCTATCTTGAAACCATTTTTTGTAAGAAACTCTTTATGATATTCAATTAAAAAGAGATCAAGTTAAATTTGTCTTGTGTCAAACACACTGTCTTCCTAAATGGGCAATGCTAAGAAAAATATCATTCACGCTTTCTGTAATGGTACCAACATTCATAATCTGGCTTCCATTTTTAAAGTGCTTTCAAGAACCATCACGAGAAAGGTGAATAAGTTTTAAAAAAAGTGAGAACAATCGAAAGGAAAACTGAATCAGGAGGTCACAACCGGAAAAGAGATCATTATTTCAACTTAGTGCTAAAGATGTCAATTAGGAAAAGATCCAACTCAATCCATAAGACGTTTGGCACGTGAGAGAGGAGTTTCAGCTATGACAGTCCAACGAGCAGTGAAAAGAATACTTGAAAATGAAATCGTACGTGAAACCTGTGAAGTATACTGTTACTGCGCGACTGAAAGTTAGTAGGTTAGAGAGGGCGAAGATCATCTTGAATAAGTTTGAAAATGATACTGAAATAATATATATATATATATATATATATATATATATATATATATATATATATATATATATATTTGAACTTTATTTCACTACGTCATGAGTTTCCGACCCTGAGCAATGATTCATTAATGATGACCATGTCATTTTCGTTTATGATCGATTTCATCACGATTTTTCTGTCATAATTGGAGAGTAATTATTCATTCTCATGTAGATTCCAATAGTGTTACAAATACCTCGGAGAATTCCAGTAATTCATCTTTAATCATTTCTAAGATACAACGGTTCAGATTTTCTTCTCTTTCGCCTTCTTCTTCTTCTTCTTCTTCTTCTTCTTCTTCTTCTTCTTCTCTGTCTTTCTCTTTTTCTTCAAGTCACTCTTTTTATTTTATTTTTTCATCTTTTTTACTTCTTATTCTTTATACGTCCATCCTGGGTATGACGATAAACTACGTCCTGCAGCAAGAGTTCTGATTAGGAGGTTTTGAAGGGCGTGGAACCACTTCTTAATTACCGTTGTTCTCATGTCCACCCTGATTCGTGGTAGCAGAACCTGTTAGAATCCCAGCTACAGGTAAACAGTGAACCCCAAACTGGGGTACCCCACACCAAAAAAAAAAAACTGGAAGTATAGATTTAAAAAAATAAATAAATAAATTACCAGCAACAAATTAAAAAATTACCATCAAAAGAACAAAAGGAGTTGATATGCCGTTAATCGAACAAACAATATTCCTTATACGTCACTTATTTTCATATATTTTCGTTAAGTTTTGTTTATTTTATTCATTGACCATCCTTATTTGCTGTCCTACTGCTTAGCCACGTTCTGAATTGATGCCATAAGTATAGGCCTGATCAATATTTGCCTATAGACTCAAGTACAAACACGAGCAATAGACTCATGCATAAACGATGTCAATGTTTACCTTTTCACTCAAGTATGGACAGGATTAATGTTTAAGTTTGACTGTAGTATAAAATCGACTAATGTTTACATTTTTAAAATATCATTTCATTCCAAGTAAGGCAATAAAGCTACTAAAACGCAAGAGGGCTACTGAGTGTTAGACTATATAAGGAAAAAACACCATCAAAGAGAAAGAACAATAAAGTAACAAGAATTAAGAAGATAGACGATAATGACAACGATCAGTGAAAAAAAAACTTGAAAATGGAATCGTACATGAAACATCATATAGACTCAAGTACTAACACGAGCAATAGACTCATGCATAAATTAAGCCAATGTTTACCTTTTTAAATTTTTAAAGATCAAAGTTGTTAGCATAGGACTTACGGTTACATTCGGCCATTTCAACTGTAAAATAATGTCTAATTACCGCCAATCTAGTCTATGTTCCATGAAAGTATTTATAGAAAAGTCAGATGGAAGCTACGTTACGGCACTGGGAAAGTAACTGAAACCGAGATGCCATGTCAGGACCAATAACAATGCAGATTCTTCTCTGGATTTTATTAAGAATTTCTAAATATATAGCAGGTGCACTAGACCAGATGCACAGCAATTTTCAAAGCAGTATTCCAAGATTTATAAATATATAAGATAGATTCTGTCGAGAAAAAATTGTCTATTATGACACAGTGAACCAACTTATGATTATAGACTTAAGTATGGCCCCAACTAATGTTTCCTTCTAAACTTAAGGATTAATAATAGGAATAACACAAATCGATAACGCCTAATAAAGCACACAGAATTAATTGAATTTAGTGTGTTTTTAAACACACTAAATTCATTATTAGGCGTTAAATCTGAGCAGATTTTTGTGAAGAATTTACTCAATAAGAAAACTAGAACAACAATAGTGAACACATGAAGAAAACTATTAACACTACATCATTCGGACCATTGTCCTCATCTTTATTACCATATTCCCGATGTTTCGGCCGTTGTACACTCCGGCCTTCTCCAGGTGATATATGCTGAAATTTCGAACTGAACCTTTTATTTACTCCACAGGGATAAATTGCTCTAGCTCCATGCCCCCTTTTTTGATATCCTAATTTTCAGTTATCATCTTTAGTAACTCAACTCTCCAAGTTTTGTTCCTTCTGCTGTGGCAAGATATACCTATAGCCTCAAGTATAAACACGGCCACTAACCTATGGACTCATCTTGTTCCCCCCCACCACCAATAGGAGTAGATTACTTCGCCTATCGTCCCATTGACAATGGACATACTAATAACTTGCACGCAAAATGGATCCAAACATCCTGTTTTACGGTACAATGACCTAGTGGATAAGAGCACTGGGTTTTGAATTAATCCTCTTTATTAATTCAGCTCTCCAAGATTTTGTTCCCTCTGCTATGGCCAGATATTGAACTCAGAACTATTTGGGTCAAGTCACTTTTTTGAATTACTTAAATAGTTCCAATACCTCATCTCATAAATATAGACAAAAGATGAAAAAACATTAAAAAGACTTATCTTGCGACCGACTTTAATTCCCGCCTGTATATTGCTCGTTAATTCAAATTGAAATTTCTATGGCACATAATGAAGAAAGAAGGCTTAGAATATTTGATACACACAAGAAAGATTGAAGGCAAGAGGGAGGCAGGAAAATGACGCATAACCTACTTAGTGAACTTGAGTAAAATAAATGGCGGAACAGGGTTGAGGATAGATAGCAAAAAGACAACATTTATTAAAAGCTACAAAGGAAAGGAAATTGAAAGGAGACAGCACATAGAAAAAGAAGTACAAAATTATGCAACAATGAACAGTTTAAATTAAAATCCGTCGCAATAAATAGCGTGAATATTCAGAACAAGAACCTCGTATTTGAGAAAATCTCTCACAACAATCCCCTTGACAAAATTTAAAAAAATTCAAAAATTGCTCAACATCTCAGCACCTCAACACTCTTATCTTCAAAATATCGACTGTTACACACGAAAAAGCATACACACACACACACACACACACACACACACACATATATATATATATATATATATATATATATATATATATATGCGTGTGTGTGTATGTGTGTTAGTGTGCATGCTAGAAGTTGGCTGTCTTTTGTTGCTATGACCGCGTGCAAAGAGAAGTGTTCACGATCGCCAAGTCTGTTAGCGGCATCAAAAGAACACGTGCCTCTTCAGACAACCAATTTAAGATGAGTTATCTTGGGACGACGCGAACTTGCAATTAAAGTACAGCGTTATACTACTCGATGTCGAAGATGCAAGAAGAAATGGCGAGCCGAGGTACAAATGGTAAACAAGGGGATGCTGGGTCGGTGAAAGAAAATCAGTGATGGATATGCTCACTGATATAGGAAACGACAAAGAAAGAAAGAAACAAACAAACAATATAGACGTTAATGAGAGAAAAGGAAAGTAGATGTGAACCAAGAAAAAAGAAGAAAAAATAAAAAGAAAAGGCACGTGATGGGAAAAAAGGGAAAAAAATGATGAGGAAGAAGGAAAGAAAAGTTTAAAATATACAAGAAAAAAGTAAGAATGAAAAGTCTTAAGTGAAAGAAAAATAAAATGGTTTAAAGAAAGAAAGAAAGAAAGAGCGAAAGAAAGAAAGAACGAAAGAAAGAAAGAAAGAAAGAGCGAAAAAAAGAAAGAACGAAAGAAAGGATTAAAATATTGTTTAAAATATATATAATATCAATATTTTACAGGAAAACGGAAGAAGCAAGAAACTGAACATTACTGAAAAGTAATTTCGAAAGAAAATGAAAATAAATGTGAATGAGTATTAGAAGCTGAATATTAATAATGAAAGAAAGAAAATGAATGAAAATTAAAAGTGAAATCGAAGCACATATATGTTCTCTAAACAGATTAAGAAAAAAAAATAAAAGTCGAAGTAAATGAAAAATCGGAAAAAAGAGGAAAGAAAAAACATGGAAGAGAAGGAAAATGGGAGAAAGAGAATAATAATGACGAAAGCGAAAAAAAATGAGGGAGAAAGGAAAAAGGACTGAAAAAAAGAAGAAAAATGGGAGGAAGAGAAGAAGAATAAAGAAGCAGAAAAATGGAAAAAAGGCAAGGGAATTTAAAATAAAAAAAGAAATGAAATAAAAGGAATGAAAAATGAAAGAAAGCAAAGAAAAATTGAAAAGAAAAAAAAGAGAAGAGAAATGGAAGAGAAGAAAATTGGAAGAAAGCGAACGATAATTGAAAAAAAATGAAGAAGAATGAAAAAAGGAAAGGAAACTGAAAAAAGAGAAAAATATGCAAGGAAGAAAAGGTAAATGAATTATTGGAACGAAAATACAAAAAAAAAAGAAAACAAGGAAGGAGAAAAAAATTAAGAGAATATGGAAAAGAAAATGTGTGTGTGTGAAAGAGAGAGAGATGAAAATCAAAATGGAGGAAAGAGAAGAGAAATGAAAGAAAGTAGAGCAATAACAAGAAAACAAGAAAATGGACAAAGAGGAACAATGGAATAATAAGAAAACTGATAAAGCAGTACAGAAACCCAAAATGAACAACTCGTGAAAGCCATTAACAGGAAAAGAATTTAGAGAAAACAAAATTGGACAAGTGAGGACTGTGAAGAGAATGATAAGCAAGAGAGAAACATACAAAGAAAAAAAGAGTCAGAAAGCACTCGGTTGCATATTATACAGCAAATGATGGTTGTCTGCCTTTGAGTTGTTCTCCACTGTCAGTCCTGACGCCATGTCTCCTTTTCGTCCGAATCCACTTCTGGCTTCTTCGCCAGTGATAATCTGTTCTGCTCACTTAGCTGTCCGGGTAAGAAATTCAGTGAAGCTCTCGATAAGAATCACTGTAATTGTCTATGTTTTCTAGTATTGCATATTTATATGGAAACCTGCATTTGAGCAATTAAATATTGGTCTGCGCATATCGACATTTAAATGTTAGGGGATTGCGCGCTAAAAGTGACATTAGACTGCAGACTATATATATATATATATATATATATATATATATATATATATATATTTATGTGTGTGTGTGTGTGTGTGTGTGTGTGTGTATCACCACATCAGCGTCGTCATAGACAGACATAATTTGATTCAAGCCGTAAAAACAGTCAAAAGAACTCTGACCCGAATATTGCGTCCTGTATGGAATTCAGAGTATGGTTAGAGGTGTGAGATAGTATGCATATTTATTAATATATATATATATATATATATATATATATATATATATATATATATAGAGAGAGAGAGAGAGAGAGAGAGAGAGAGAGAGAGACTACTCTAGATAGATACTGCTAATATTACAAGCTCTTCCAGAATTGAGTAGTTAGTCATTAGCGTGTTTATTCACAGAATAAGTACGTAAAAATTCGTCTTTGTTTCAACTGTGGGCCGAAGGCTTGGGAGAAAATCTCCGACTGTTGCCGAATCAATCGGGTTTCGACCTCGGTTTGAAGCAATCGGATGTCTAGCCACAGTGATGAGCTGTGATACATTAAAACTGTCTGTCTGTGGATAACAATATATAGATAGATAGTTATACTGGGTGTAACAGCAAAATTGTCTAATTATTAGATTAAGCTTTGAAGCTGAAACTCCTCTCTCATGTGCCAAACGTCCTATGGATTGAGTTGGATCTTTTTCTAATTGACCTCTTTAGCACTAAGTTGAAATAATGATCTCTTTTCCGGTTTTGACCTCCTGATCCAGTTTTCCTTTCGATTGTTCTCACTTTTTTAAAACTTATTCACCTTTCTCTTGATGGTTCTTGAATGGATTTTGATTATAGTGGTGAAGGTTTTGTGCAGAACCATCCACACTTTTTGAAGGGCCGAGTACAGAGACCTGGTGCACTAAGTGCCACAAGGTCCCTAAACGACCCTCCGCAGGTTTTCAATTCAGAGTTATCCTTCTCCTAGACCAGTTGCCATCCATGGTCTGTCCTGCTATTTACACATAGCCGGAGGGAGAAGAGGATTCTTAGCTTTCACAATAATATTAGCACATAAGGGAATTTAATGGATGGGACTGGAATTGGGTATATATATATATATATATATATATATATATATATATATATATATATATATATATATATATATATATTTCGATTATAGGTGCAAATTAATTTATAAATACGTGAATCATTCATATAAAAAACAAATATAGAGGTTAATGATTTAAATGGCGAGAATACATCTTCGCAAACAATTTCAATAAGATACACTAACCCCGAACCTGTATATGAATAATATGATCCCTGTCTATAAATTCCAGTTGCATAAGGTCTTTTTAATTTTTACAAGCTTTCGTCTGTTCCTACAGACATCCTCAGGTATGGAAATAGATTCGTTCTTGTTTTTTACTTCTCGGTAATAAGAGGACAACGAAAATATAGATGTCATCCGAAAAAATGCTATGAGAAATGTGTTATTGTTTTGAAACGTGCGGTCGCAACGCTGAGTTTGAATTTTAAATTTTAAGATTGTGCATTTTTGTACAAATATAGCAATAAGAGAATTCTTTTGTACTGGTAGGTTTTCCGTCAATGTGGCATGAACTATATTGTTCAATAATTACAGGAATGTCACACTTATTATCCGAAAGTTGCACGTTGGATCAGTTATTTTAATTTCGATTATAGGTGCAGTTTTAATTTATAATTACATGAATCATTCATACAAAAAACAAATATATTTGTTTTTTGTATGAATGATTCATGTAAGTGGATAAAGCGTTGGTTAAATCCAGTGAAAGGACACAAAGAGTGTGAGTTCAATATACGGTTAAGGCAGTGGAGAACTTTCAAAGGGAAATTAGCAGGAGATAACTAATAACTGACATCCATCAAACATGAAACGTGGAACTAGAAAAATCTACCCCAGTGAGTGAAATAAAGGGTTCATTTCGAAATTCCAACGACCTGAAGAAGGCCTGAGCGTACAAAGGCCGAAACGTTGTGATAAATATGGCGACAAAGATGAGGACGAATAATGTAAATAATGTGCATAATACCTCATCTCAGTAATATATATATATATATATATATATATATATTTAAAAATTGTCACAATTGTTATAAAATGACTACAAAAATAGCCATTTTGTTTGGTGTTGAAACAAAATGACTATTTTTGTAGTGATTTTATAACATATTTAAGCCTTTTTATTATATATATATATATATATATATATATATATATATATATATATATATAAGTGCATGCATATGTAGATAGATACGTTGATAGTGGTACTGAATAAATAGATAAAAAAATAAAATACTTATCTATCATCTTCGATTTTCACAGAAATAAATCTGCACCTCGTGAGAAATATAAATACAAGATTTATATATAGTGATATACCCATATATATATATATATATATATATATATATATATATATATATCTAGTGCACACGAACTTTATGAACAGCCTGTATGTACACACACACACATATATATATATATATATATATATATATATATATATTTACACACGCGCACGCACACACACACGCATATATATATATATATATATATATATATATATATATATATATGTATATATATATATATATATACTCACGTATCATGCAACTTTTGCAGATTTAATTTAGAAATGAATTTGACTACAGTAAATGGATATATAATTTTGTCCAACGGTGTCGTCGGGGCCAACAGTACTAATTTTATATGTCGTCTATGATAGTACCTCCTTAAAATTAGGTCTTCAAACGTCGCATGGTACGTGATTATCTACAGTATATCCGTTATAATGATGTTCCACTGTGACACGCAATCATCGTACAGTGCCCCTTAATCCCCGCCTGATGTTAACGCATAACATGAATCTATACCAAAAATTCAGCTGTCCATCGTTGAAATATAGGCTATATTTTTTTAAGAGTTCTTGTTATTCTTATATGTGCGGTTATTTTCCAAGCGTTGCTTAGATGTGGCATAAGGCCGAAAGTATGGGGGTATCTAGTGAGGATCGAACTCACTTTTCAGTTGTAACTGATCTAGCGACAACAACCATTACACCACGCCGGCGTATGTGGGTGCGTAATAATGCTGTAGTAATTTTTACTATGCGTGGGTATGAGAGGAAGACCAATTTCCATCTTGTTAGCCGGCTGTTGTATTTTAATTATCTCTTACTGTATTAGTTTTGTGCTGAGAACCGACACCATTTCCTCACAAGAGGAAGTGGATATTAAAATAAAGTATCCTGATGGCACGTGGCTATGTCATTTGTTTGCCTGACCAATCATCTTATTTTCAACGTTTCGTATCGCACTACTAAAGGTCTGCAAATACCAACCCCATAGACACACATACAAGAGAACCTCGCTCATTATTTATTTTCTCTACTTATCCTACCACCCATTGTATTCGCATGATTTTGATGGCTGTGGGCTCATGACACTTGTTATCCAAGTGTTTCTCAACTTAAGAATTTAATAGCTTTATTCTTCCTTTGTCCTAGTTTGCAATCGAGTTCTTTTCTTTTAGGATATGAATATTTACCCAGTTTAACTTAGACTGGCACATTAAGACAGTGGGACCAAAAAAGAATGATGACTATTGTTATTAACGAATATCTCTATTATATTCAATTTTATAACGGGATTAAATAAATACAGGAAACATCATAGAATCACATAACTAAAAACACGTCAACAAATGATGTAGATTTTTTCAGTTGGCGATGGGGGGGGGCATTTTTAATACCACGTTTAAAGAAATCTGGGTTTTCCCGAAAATAACGTTGAAAGATTGTTTATAACTTCTTTGTTTTTGCATGTATGTTTTTTTGCATGTTTTTCGACAGATATAGACTGTTATTAAATTTTGGCTCTGTATCGTGTAGTTTTTTTTTATGTCTTTTCTTACATTAGCCTCTCTAAATCTTGCATCATTATTTTGAAAGGTACACAAATATATATATATATATATATAATATAATATAACCTTGAGATACGAGCTTATCGAGATACGAGTTTTTGATATACGAGCCGGAGTTCGGCCGTTTTTTTTTTTGCCTTGAAATCCGAGCTGAATTTTAAGATACGAACGAGTTTCAGTTAAGCATCCGTTCGTTGGCGCAGCGAGCGTCAAGCTTCGAGAGGATTTCCACTCGCAGTACACGTGTTCAGTTTGCTCTGTAAAGATCTCTGTTGGTTGTTTTTGTCGTTATTATTGCAAAATT
>OZ010586.1:74541586-74704086 GCA_963932145.1 Acanthosepion lycidas
AAAGAAAGAAAGAAAGAATAAATGAAAGGAAGAATAAAACAAGAAAACAAAAGAAGATAAATTGGAAAGAGGAAAGACGCGAGAAATAAAATTAACAAAGGAAACATGAGGAAAGAAATTCAAAGGATATAAAGAAACAAAGAACGAAGCAAAAACAAATAAAAAAGAAACGAACAAACGAAAAAGAAAGAAACAAACCAACCATACAGCCAGACGAATGAAAGAAAAATAAATTAAAATGCAAAACGAAAAAATAATTTAAAAAATTTTTACCATGGCCAGGGAATTGTCTCTCGAGGCCGCTGACGACTCTTTCATGTGCTTCCGTCTTTCGCTCTGCCAGCTATCTCTTTTTCCTTTATCGCTTTCCCTTTTCCCAAGACTGCAGTATAATAGACGCAATAGCTGACAGTATAGAAAAGGTACTTTCTCTCCATCCATATGCGAACATCTTTGTCTTCGGTGCTCAACACGACATATAATTTGGACTCATTCCGGGATTTTGTTCGTGACGCCTCTTGGACTGATATCTTCAAGCTCCCAAATGAAAATCGTGCCACTGAGGTTTCTTCTTGTGTCAAAGCCGACGCTTTCATTCCCTCTCGGAAATACCAGGTGAAACCGCACCCCCTTCATGCTAGTATGCTCGCCCGCCATAGCAACCAGGAACCCCTATTTCTGGCTATACCAGCGTGACACTTGTTGTCATAACAGGTGCCTATTTGTGACTGTTCGTAGCAAATGTAAGAGTCTCCTCGAACAAGTTAAGTCCCTGTTTGCTGAGTGAACTAAGCACCGCATAATCTCTAAAAACTTTGACTCTCGGGGCTAATGGCATCTCTGTAATAAGGTACTAAATAAGTGCAAAGTTTCTATTCATTACATCTTCAATATATTTTAAGTATTATCATCCTCTGCTGAGAAAGCTGAATGCTTTGTCCGTAAACTATCTTCAAACGTAGAGTTTGAGGATAGTTTACGGGCAAAGTTTGACTCTTCTGGAGTATCCCTGCTTAACTTTCCAGTTAGAACTGCTTGTCTGCTGAGGGATATGCATATAACCCCTGACATGGTTTCTGCTATAATCTCTAACCTTGATCCCCAAAAAGCATGTGGACCCGAGTCATCAAGAAGTGCGCTCCCGAATTAGCTCCTGTGCTCTGTAAACTGTATAAAAATGCCTTCCTGCCTCCTGCTTTCCTGCTCGCTGGAAATCATCATCTGTTGTTCCAGTTTTTAAGAACTCTAGTGAACCATCTGGGTCATCCAACTATTGGGTCATTAGCCTTCTGACTCTTTTTGGGAAACTCATAGAGGCCCTAATCAATGCTGAACTGGTTTGTCATCTTTCCTCCAGAGCCTTGTCTCAGGCAAGCAATATGGCTTTCGTTTCTCCTGATCAACTGCTGATGTACTAAAGATAATTGAAGAAAGAGTCTATCATGCTCTAGATAAAAAAAAAACAAAAAAACATTGAAGCTCGAGCTGTAGCAGTGGACATCTTGAAAGCCTTTGACAGGGTCTGTTATTCAGGTCTTATCCACAAGCTGAAAAGCTACGATATCTTCGGGTACGTATTTGAGCTGATCCGGTCGTTCCTATCAAGTCATGAAATGAAAGTTGTCCTGAAAGGCCATCGTCTACATCCTTTCGTACTAACGGCGATGTTCATCAGGGCTCGATCCTTGTTCCTACACTGTTTTTAATCATCATTAACGACCTCCCCGATGACACAGTCTCTCACCTTGGCATTTACGCTAACGACACTACATGTACTTCTGCATCGATAGTAAGGCTAATCTGTCAGACAAGGTCAAAATGGGAGCCGATGTACAAAAGGCTCTCAAGACTGGAGCAAAAGATGTGTCACTGTCACATTTTTTCAACTTTACTCCTAGAATCCATAACCCAAAATTTTGGAATCAGGCCAACTCCTAAGTTTTCATTACTGCAATTGTTTTCCGATTCTGTATCTTAACTTCTACTGATAAAAAAATTTAAGAAACACAACTCTCCAAGTTTCAATAACTGATGTTCAAATGAAAAAATACTGTTCTCAAATTAAAGAGTTTCAAAATAAAATTGTTTGTATTTTCAACTTTACTCCCAGAGGCCGTAGCCCAACATATCATACCATTTTGGAATCAGGCCAACTCCTTGAGCAAATTAAAAACATTCTGGGTGGGATCTGGACCTGTAACCCTGAAATTTTGGATTCCCACGTTTTCATTACTGTGATTGGTTCGGGGATTTTTACATGTTGTTTTGCGACGAATTTTTTGGTACGATATCAATTTTTATAACTTGGAAATTTGGGAATAATCGATATTAATTGCGAAATCCAGCGAAAGTCACCCATGAAATAAAAAAAAATAATTGTTTGCACGGAAAGTAAGGACCTACGTACATCAAATTACCTTTAAATTAAGTGGCGGCAGAAGAAATATCGTTGAACTTTTAAAAGGTAAACTTAAATATTAATGCAAAGCTTAGATGCAGCGATCAATTTTGAGTTCTTTAGTTTATTATTCCCTATCGCATCTACTCCTCCCCATCTATTGGGATAAAGCCCCAATCAAAACCCTTCCGCAGTAGCTAGCTTAAATGCCGCCCGATAGAGCGGCTTTTAAACTAGGATAAAATATACTTGTAATAGAATAATATGAATAAAGACAAAAGGGAAATTTATCTTAGCCTCCACATTTCGTCCTCTGACGAACTTTATCAACGCAAATGCAAGCATCTTGTCTTTTAAAAAGTATTTATACACAATATATAAATACTTTTTACAAAATAAAATCCTTGTATTTGCCTTCGTAAAATCCCTAAGTGAATGAAACGCGTATATGTACATTTTTAGAAAATATTTTTTATTAATCCGACAGTATCATTTTAACCGTTATTTTTAGTGGATATTCGTAATTTGAAGAGACGCCCCATTTATTTATTAAACCCTTTTTAATCTATTTTCGTCCACGGTCTGAATGTTCGAGAAATCTTATTAAAGAATAACTTTCGCCTTCGGCAATACTTGAATCTGGCTCCCTCTACACTGAGAGAAGCAGATTCGATTCCTGCCAAATGTATATATACAAGTGCGTGCGTCTGTGTGTTGTGTGTTGTGTGTGTGTTGCTTGTGCGGTTCGGTAATATATATATATATATATATATATATATATATATATATATATATATATATATATATATATATATATATATATATTCCTATCCTCGTTACTAAAGGTTTTGCCCATGGACAATTGTTATGATTTGAATTCAGAGTTTTCCTTTCCTTCAACTAGAGTGGTTAGCAACCACAGCTAGAAATCTTCTCTGCTCTGCTATTTAACCCATATCTAGGGTGGGACGAGAATATATATATATATATATATATATATATATATATATATGCGTTTATGTGTGTGTGCGCGCCCACGCGCGTGTGTGTGTATTATGGTATGCTATATTTATAGGTAAAGGTGTTCAGTATCAGGGATAGATTATATATAAATATAAACTGTGGACAGTGAGGTGACAGTCTGTTGTTTGAACACGATCTTCATGATATATATATATATATATGTGTGTGTGTGTGTTTGTGTTTGTGTGAAGGTTACACAATTTTCTGGTCGATGATATCAGAAAAGGGTCAGCGTACATATAAAAATTTCTTTGTAAACGTTTTCCTTCGAAAAGTGAGTGACGTGATGAATATCCTATTCATGGAAAATAGAAATTCCATTTCTTATATTAGAAACCTTAGTAAGTAGAAATAAGCCAAATGAAATATTTGTTTGTTTTTCAGAACAAAGTGAAAGAAAGATGGAGATATGTAAGATGAGTTCTCATTGATGAAAGAAGTTATGACGTCTGCTAATGTTTACGGAAGTTATATCAAGAAGACAAAAACGTTTTGGTTTTAGATGTCCGTCTTTTCGAATTAAACGCTTTAGGATTAGACGATTATAGAATGATGCAATTAATGCAATCATTTTAGAAAGCTGTGTCTAAATAGAAAAACAATGAGCCCCGTTGTGCAAGTTTTCAGGCTCGATTTTTAATGATGTCAGAATTCTTTTGAAACAAAAATTTGCCTTTTCATTCAGTCGTTGAAAATTAAAATACTTCCATGGTTATTTTTCATGGCTAGTCATTTTATCGATACTTTTTTCCAGTTTTTGAAATAAGTATGTTACGATCGGAATTATGAATACACTGCCGAAAGTTGATATTCCTTCTGTTGATTTTCTTCAACTACTTATGATCGATTCAGTCATTTTCAAGAACAATGTGCTGTCAGTATGGTAGGCAAGATTCTGTTGTCTATAGCCTGGTATTTTATAGAGAGATGGAAGTTTGAAAAGGTCCACAGTGGTGTCATGTGTATTGGTTAAAGGGAGCGAGACCAAATCAAATATTGTGCTTCATGATGATTGCCATGTGCAGGAAGCTTCAAGTTGCACGAAAGGGTGCGGAAAACGTATATTTATAATTAGTATCACTTTTATCTCCGTGCACTCTCTCTCTCTCTCTCTCTCTCTCTCTCTCTCTCTCTCTCTCTCTCTATATATATATATATATATATATATATATATATATATATATATATATATATATATGTGTGTGTGTGTGTGTGTGTGTGTATTTTTATGTTTAACATTCTTTTTATAGATGGTATTTATCAATCCACCCACGAGGATTGAATGTGGCACAAGGCCTTTTTAATGTGGGTATCTCCGAGCCCGTAGGCTCAGCCAAAAATAAATAACTATCCAAACCCCCCGAGGGGGGCCAATTCCGTCAACCTCCCCCAACGAAACCCTACCCTTCGGCGGAGCTTCGTCAGGGTTCCTCCCTGCAAGCAGAGAGTTCGACAGACACCCGACCCGGCAGCTCACAAAGCACAGATACTACACTTTGATCCTAGTCACCGGTTCGGGCGGGTATTCTTTTTATAGATACAAGTATTTAAGTAAATGCTCTGTTTATAATAAACAGTATTAAATAACATTTACCGGCCTGCATGTCCGAGAAATTTTCATAAAAAATATTCGTCCTTTAACAGGATTTTTCTATGAAAATTTCTTGGACATTCAGGCCGGTAAATGTTATTTAATACTGTTTATTATAAACAGGGTATTTAAAAAGTATCTATAAAAAGAGAATGTTAAACATCAAAATGTCTTTAAATAATTGTCGAACTTTGCCCATTTCATAATATATATATATATGTATATATATATATATATATATATATACGTTTTAAGCATAGTAATTGTTGGTTATTGGAATTTATGAGGGTCAAGCTGATCAGTTCCTAGGAAACCGACAGCCCGACACCAGCACATGAGATTTGATTATAGTGGTGAAGGTCTTGTGCTGATCAGCCAAATACAGAGACCTCGTGCACTACGTGCCACAAGGTCCCCAAACGACCCCGATTTAGAGATGTCCTTATCCTAGACCAAAATCCATATCCAGGGCTACAGAACCCAGTCTATGCTGCTATTTACTCATAACTGCAGGGAGAAGGAAAGGACTCATATCTTTCCCAAGGGTATTAACACGTAAGTGAATGTAACGGATTGGAACTCTTGGCTCTCCGATTCTTCAATCCAAGCCGCTATCCATTACGCCACCGTGGCTTCTAATATATATATATATATATATATATATATATATATATATATATATATATATATATATATATATATATATATATATATAATGGATGGTATGAAGATCTGATAATTTAGTTGATTCAGTTATCAAATTTTGTGCGATAATCTTAAGTGGCACGCTAGTGATTTACAAAGAAGGCAGTATATGGAGCAAGAGTAAGGATTGTGGGATGAGATCACTGTTAGATTGGCTGACCTTTTAGATCTTGCTCTCACTTCTTGAAGATGATTCAAACAAGCTGACTGAAAACTTCTGAGTCCACTAAAATACGTTGATCTCAACTTCACCCTCTCCAAGGCTAAGCGCTCAAGGTTGTTATGAAGTATATTGACAGCCATATATATATATATATATATATATATATATATATATATATATATATAGATAGATAGATACATACATACATACATACATACATATATATATATATATATATATATATATATATATATATATATATATATATATATATATAATGTATGTATGTATGTATGTATGTATAAAGACGTATACAGAAGTAAGAAATGCATTGAAAATAACATAGAAAGGGGATGTAAGTGGTAAATATCTGGAGCGAGCGTTGCTGAGAGGCAATGCCTGTTATACGTATTATATGATGTAAATAGATTGTAAACGATCTATAGAAATGCATTACAATATTCTTTTAATTGGGAAGCTATTATTTTCATCGTCAACATCATAATGATAATTACAATTACCCGAAGAAGATTGCTTCCGCCATTTTCCTCATCGGTCATGCGTGCTTGCTGTGCATACTGAATATCGCTTTTACTGCTGTCTCTCGTGTCCACTGAGAGTTCAGGGTCTTCAGTCACGTAGCCATTATTAGTTGAATCGTCTTGTTCTCCTTGTCCCTAAATAAAAAAAATAAAAATAATGAAATTCGGTCGTCGCCAGCATCTGCCGCGAATTCCATTTTTTTTTTTCAACTATAGCGTCCTCTTTTCGTGCAGACCTTTCATAGTGGACATCGGGGGTTGGCCATTTTAGGATTTGAGATTTGCTGACATTTATAGAATCCAATGGCAAAGATTCGTTTGTTCGTTTAGAAATTGAAGATAGCATAGTGAAAAAAAGAAAGAAAGAGACAGAGATAAATGTCCATGGAACAGAAATTGACATAAAAAGTCAAATCAGTAACTTTGTATAGAAAGATTGGAAACAATCTAGAGAAAGAGAGAGAGAGAAAGAGAGAGAGAGAGAAACAAGGAGAGAGAGAGAGAGAAAAGAACACAGAAAAAGTGAGAAACAGTCTTTGATTGGAAAGGAAATGTGAAATCTTAGAGAGAGAGCGGGGGAGACAGACAAAAATCTCTTTCTCTCTCTCTCTCTCTCTCTCTGTATCTATCTATCTATCTATCTCACTCTCTCTCTCTCTCTCAATATATATATATACATATATATATATATATATATATATATATATCACCATCTCTGTGCGCGCTTTTGTGGGCGTTGAATGTTCTTTCAAGGCACAATGACAAGCAGAGAGAAATATCGATGCTGGGGGCGTGGAGAGAAATAGAGAGGATCGGGAAAGGAAAGAGAATGTTTTAACGAGAGAGAATGTGCTATACCTAACTATTCTTTATTTCTTTATATATATGTATATATATCATTCTCTCTCTCTCTCTCTCTCTCTCTTTCTCAAAAGAAAGATAAAAGTATAGGGACATGTAGGAGAGATAAATATAGTTGGAGATTGCATGATCGGAAAATTGCTTGATGAAAATTGTTTGATACAAGAGAAAAGATACAACAATTGCTATTTCCGTCTCTCTCTCTCTCTCTCTCTCTCTCTCTCTCTCTCTCTCTCTGGTAATGTTTACCATGTTTTTCAGGACATGTTTTTTACACAACTTTATTTATTTTGCTACTCTCAAAAAACATTGATTACAAATCCGCATTGTCTTTGTAAATTGCTCAATTTATTCTAACTTATCAAGTAGGTTATTTATTGATTTCCTGTGCTTACGAGAGTGGGCTGAAAAGTTCATAGGCTGACTACGAAGAAGTGATACTTCCAGCCAAGTGTTGGAAAACAGATGATAGTCAAATCAGAATAGGGAGGGTGATTAACCAGTGTGCAAAAATTGGTTGGAGGTATACACAGGAAAAGAAAAGGTGGAAAAGTTAGTGGGTGTCCAATAGATTCACGAGACAAAACAAATCCACGCTTCTCTCTGCGTTCCGATCTTCAGTATGCCAGAAGCGAAAAGCGAAACCCCGTTGAATGAGCGTACCATGTTTTTATACACCCAGCCAACATTCAGCCTATCAGCGCCCAGAGCCAGCCAATAAAAATTGTTATAAATGACACCACACCTTCCATCAACACTATGTGCTGCCCGATTCACCGTCCGTCCGAAGCTCGCCAATTCGCCGTCTCCACACTCCCTTGCAAAATATACGCGCGACTCTGGTCCTTTTGGGTCGTCGAGGTAAGTTCAAACCCAGTCATACACAGCAACCACTGAAACCTACGACGTATGTTGGGACATTGTCCTAATGAAACAGGTCTACTTTCGTCGGTATTCCTAGACGTTACGTCTTGATAGTCCTTCATAACTGCCTCAGCAAGTTGGCATAGTACTTAAAAGTGAGTAGCTCTTTTAAAGATCAACTGAAGACAATAAGCACAATGCCTTTTGCATCCGACAAAACTGAAGCCATTACTTTCCCTGCATATGAAACGCTATTGGCCATTTTTGGAGCAGGTAAGGAGGGGTGTATCCAATGCATGGATTGTCTCTAGCTCAAAGCGATGAACCCAACATTCATCCTGAGTTAGAAAACTTTCAAAGAAATCAATTGGATCTACCTCAGACAATATCAGATTTTCCCGTGATTTAATTAGCCTGTTGCGCGTTTGATCAGGTCTCAGAAGATGTTGCATCCACCGAACATGCCAAGTTCATTGTTCAGAATATTCTTAACTCTCCAACAGGACATGCTAATAAAATGGACTATTCGATTTTATTGTAACCTAGGGAAGGTTACTGAATAGAATAATCAACGAAGGTTGGTAATGAACAATAATACTTAGGACAAGAACAACACATATAAGATTCGCCAGAGGCGCGTAGAAGAAGTAGTCAACTGCTAGTGAAGTGAATTCCACAATGAATCTCCAACTGCAGGATATCTACCAACTGCCCCACGCGGTCAGATGTGGCACAAGGCCGAAATTATTGTGGGTTATCGGAGCCCGTATAAAACGGGATGGGGTAGCTGTTTCTCGAAACGAGACTCTGCCCTTCGACATAGCTTCGTCTGGAGAGTTTGACCAGCACAGTTGGAGATGAATCTCCAACTGCAGAAAATCTACCAACCGCCCCATGCGGTCAGGTGTGGCACAAGGCCGTATTTAATGTGTAGGCTCGACCAAAAATTCCCCGTAGACCCGTATAAATCTAGGTCGAGTAGCTGTTTCCTGAGAGGAGATTTTGCCCTTCGACATAGCCTCGTCTGGGGATCCTCTCTACAGAGAGTTTGACCAGAACAGCTGTAGAGATATCTCCAACTGCAGATCAACATACAGTATTTACTACTGTTGTGAATGGGGTCATACCCATTATTGTCCGTAGGTATGATACAACATATTTATAATCAATCGCCTGTTGATCAATGTTTTCTTCGGCAGTAGCAGTTGCAGGATATCCAGACTTTGAGTCATCTTCAAGACTCTCTCTTCCACTCCTAGGATCGTCATCCCCTAATGTAGCAACTATGTCAGCATGAATCTTCTTGGGGATTAAAACTTTTTTTTTCTGCGGGCACCACAATGCCAAATTTTGTCCATTTTAAAGAGAAAATGCTACTAGTTAATTTTAAAGACTTCTTTGAACGGTCAGATCAGTTTATCTTGAATGAAACCGCACATTATTAAAATTAATGCATGCAAGATTTTACAGCTGTAGCATCACTTCTTCATAGTCAGCCTATGAACTTTTCAACCCACCCTCGCATCTTGCTATTGATGTGTCCAGAGAGCGTTAGATTTACCAAGTTTATTTTTCTCATTGTGTCGCATTTTCTATCTATTACATTATCAATAATCTTCAGCAGATTCATATCTAGGTCTCTTCAAGTTTTTTCCCCGCATTTATAATAAAATTTCCCATGATGTACTTCTATGTACTTTCTCTGCAGTAACAGACAAAGGAAAATGTGACAGCAATATGAATACGGCTAGTAGTTATCTGCAAAAGATGCCTTGCAGAAGATAAGGAAAGATCGAAAAGGATGGAAAATTTCGTAAGAAACAAAAAATTATGTTGCATATCTAATCTTCTATACGGCAGTGAATGCAGGACAATTTCTTCACAGATGAAGAGAAAACTTGTGACAATAGAGGTGCATAGACATAGAATAGAGATGTCGGCTTATAGAATATACTGTAAAAAGGATACACTATAAGAAGATAGAACTGGAGGTTGTCAGCCATCTTAGAATCTAAAATGTGATCTACATATTGGGAACGTCGTAAACTGGAGAGTGCAGTAACGGATAACGGAAAATATAACAAATTTAAAGAAGGTGCATCAGAATAACGAAAGATTTTTTTTTTTTACAATAATCTTCACCCTGTACAAAGCACAAGAGCTATTCGAGATAGAGGGTTATAGAATAAGATATGGCGATATGTGTGTAAGATAACGTTTAACCGTAGACTTTGAACATGTTAAGATTGTAGTGATCGCGAAAACATCCTCTTGGAAGTTGGTTCCACAAAGCAGTGGTTCGTGGGAAGATGTTCGAGTGGAACTTACATTTCACCAATGGAATAAAGATGGTTCGCTACAATGTTCGCGACATGGCAAGTCTTAGCCGTGAAGTTATAACTGAAGGAAGATAGTACGTCTGAACACTTTCCATGGAAATAACGATAGAGCAGCGAGAGACTCGCTAGATTTCGTCTGTGGGAAAGTGGTTTTAGGGTGGGAAATAATTCGTCATCTGCAAGGAGGCGTGGCTGATTTAGGACTCAAGACTGAAAAATTAAGACTGGGCAGCATTTTCGCTCTGATTTGGCTCTTGTAAATGTAAAGGATAGCAAGGAGCCGACCATTATTTTATTATTTTTCACAGTGTATCGTATGTGTGAGTTCCACTTGACGCCTGGGTTGAGCTTACGTCCCAACAGGCGTCCAAGGTACGGGGCCTCCCTCGGAGAATACACGTTCATCGCGATAGGTGAAAATTCAGGCTCCTCTCGTTAATGATGTGACGCCATTAGTCTTGTTTTCGAGACGTTGAATGTATCCAGTCATTTTTCTCTAGTGAGCTGTTAGCACAGAGAGACCAGTGGCCAAAATCTGGTGATACCGTTGTATCATCAGCAGACATATTCACAAGGAAAGGTATGAAAACTAAAGAAAAAGATTTTAGAGGCCAAGAAAAGACATCTGCACTGCTCTTTAATAGCTAATTTTCTATATAACAATGTCAGCTGGTCAGTTTTCTTCAAGAGGCTTGAAGTGACTGGGCAACAAGTAAATGCTGAGAATATCATGAACTGAATACGTGAAAAACAAAGAGATTTCAAGGAAAATAGGAACTACATAGAAGGTTCTACTAACAACCATTGAACAGACAGTTGGAATTTCTGGGATTTTTTTTACAGTGGGTGTCACCCTTTATAAGGTCCAGAGGCCATTCGAGGTAGAGGATTACGTTAGGAGGCAATTTGTGTGTATAGGTGAGGGAAATAACGATCAACCCTAGCCTTAAATCGGTTAAGATTCTATTGATCGGGGAAAACATTCTGTTGGGAGTCGATTCTACAGGGCAGTGGTTCGCGGGAAGAAGCTGTTCGAGTGGAACTTACTACTCACCGATGGAATATGGAAGGAATATGCGTGGTTTGCTACTATGGCGTGCCCTTGTCATGAAGGTTTGCCATAGCGGGACGAGGGAGTGTAAGTCGTCCGAGCTCTTGAGGAAAGTAGACGTGGAGAATTTAACACTCGCAATACATACTGAAGGCAAGAGAAGTATGTGGAAAAAGTGAATAACCTATATACGTTTAAGTAAATCGATAGTAGAGCAGGGTCAGAGGGAGATGCTGAAAAGTTCGAATTTGCACAATAAAGACAGGAACTTTTTTTTAAGCGTTTCACCCCAAGCAAGGCGAGAAGCCACAAGGACGCAAGGGGTTACAGAAAATTTGGAGCAAGATCAGATAGGAGTGATAGAGGAAAGGATGAGGAGAAGGATAGTGGATAGATCAAGGCAACTGGAGATGTTGATTGACATTACATTTGAATAGTTGAGATTATAGCTCTCAGGCAAACTGGAATAGGGAAGGGAGTTCCACAGGAGAGAGGTGCGAGACATGAAGCTATTGGAGTAGAAGAGACGGCTACATTTAGGATTTTCGACAGTGAAAGGGTGAGAGCGGGATGCCAGCCTCGTAGGGTGCTTGAATTTATGAAGTCTGGGAACCAGCGAATGCAGTTCCTCGGAGCAATTGCCATGAAAGTATTTGTAAAACAGACAAAGAGAGGCGACGGAGCGTCTGTGAGAAAGTGACTGTAGACGAGATGCCAGAGCAGGGCCAATTATATTGCATATCCGCCTCTGGAGCCTATCAAGAACCCCGAGGCAATCAGAAGGGGCTGCAGACCATATATGGCAGCAATACTCCATGCAAGGGTGAATTGTTGGTTTGTAGATCTGGAGGATCGATTCCGGGGAGAAAAATTTCCTGGCGCGTCTCAGGGAGCCAACTTTCCTTGCGGTGGACGAAGCAATTGACTCAATGTATTTGTTCCATCTCAGGTCAGCAGTCAACGTGAGACCGAGCAGCCGCAGAGAGGTGCTCTCGAGAAGTTAAGCGTCAGACATTCTAATTCTGTGGTGATTAATAGAGAGCAGTTTTGTATTTGAGGCATTAAAGTTGACCAGCCAATTCCTGCCCCAGTTCACAACCGATTGGAGGTCCTTTTCGAGACGCACGGCCAGGTTAGTTTTGTCAGCGACACAAGATTTGTTTTTGAGGCAGGAATAAATTGTGGTGTCATCCGTGTACTCATGGAGAGTCACGATCGCCCACATCCTGTAGTATCACTATACTTAAAAGAAGCATGAGGAGAAAAGGCGTAGAGAATTTGGCACTCAGAAGGCAAAGAAGCAGGAGGGAATAGTAAATAACCTACGTAAGTTTGAGTAAATGAACAGAGACAAAAAGGTAAAAAGTTAAAAGTTACTTCGAGCAACAAAAGGCAGGAAATAGCGGAGAGCCATCCCCTGGAGAGATATGACATATACAATGAATTAATTAAACTAACCCTCAGTTTTGTAGAAATTAAGCCGTTTAATGATGGATTATCTCGCTGTATGCACGTTCATAATTTCGGTTATCTCCCTTTATTGTATTTCAATATTGGCAGACGATAGCAATCTAAAATGTCACGCTTGACTTTCGGCGAAACGTGATGCCAGTCATGTTACTTCTTTAAACTCTTATCAGTGTCGAAAGCTGCCAGTTTGACGTCAGCGGGGGTAAAGCGTTGGAGTGCTCACTACAGGACAATTCGCGCTGGTCCAGCGTTTATCGGTTACTTTAATCAAATGCACTTATCTTTGGTAAAAGAGATGGATGAATAAACTAGAGAGAGAGAGAGAGAGAGAGAGAGAGAGGGAGAGAGAGAGAAGGAAGAAAGATAAAACGGTGAGAGAGACAGTGGTGAAGAAAGAGAGAACTAGAGGGATAAAGTACGGGTTGTAACAGAGAAATATAAAAAAAAGAAGTGGAAGAAGAGAGAAAAGTTAAAGAGTGGGTGAGAGAGAGAGATAGATAGGACATAAAAGACAAAAGATAAGGAATGTCAAAAGAGAGGAGGGGAGAGATAAAGAAAGGGCAACGATAAAAAAGAGAGGAGCGAGAGATTAATTGATTTGTATTTTTTACAGCTTACCAACCCTTCTTGTAGGTTATTTTAGGCTGAAACACATTTCGGATTGTAGGAGATTGCTTGTAGTATACGGTTTTCCCAAGTGATCCCCCATCTAACCTAGCTCGACGCTGCTTAATTTGGCTGATCGAACGAGAACTGGTATTTTCAGCGTGATTAAGGAGCGAGAGAAAGAGATCGAGGAAGAGTAGAGAGAAAGGAAAACAGAGGAGGAGGAAGAAAAAAAGGGAGATAAAATTTTGTTTTAGATTCTGTTCTTTTATTGTTCCCGCTTCTTGGTAATAGTTTTTCTATTTCTCGTATTCTTTCAAACTCAGCAGCATCCTTGTGTCTTAGTGGCTTTTTTGCCTTGCTTGGGGTGAAACTATGAGAAAGAAAATAGAAATGGAGACATAGAAAGACAGTTAAAGTGAGAAAAAGATGTGTTACAGAAAAACCAAAGATTATGTTTAACAGTGTACGTGTGCACAGTAAAGCATCGAATTGTCAAGATTTGCGCATCTATCCGCATGTGACTTGCATCAACACTAACTCCAGATGTTGGTCGCTTCGTTGTAAACATCGAAAGTTCCTGTTTTGTTTTTTTTTTTCTTTTAGTTGCAGACTAAATGAAGGAGGGATTAGCAGAACGCTGCCGATATAGTTTAATTTGGGACGATCATAGTTCTACACATCCTTTCCTTAGTTACCATATCTTCACAACTTCCTATCCTTTGCTTTTAGAGATGTCTGTACCTTCACCACTCCCAGTCACTGTTCTGTGATCTATTTACACAAACTTGTTATGTATGGTACTCACTGCTTCTCTATGGCCTTCAGGCTTACATCAACATCACGTTGAGACACCGGTTATCTTACGATCACCGAAATTAAATCAATGTCAAGCCTGGCCAGTACTCAGCTAAGTGAGTGCATGGGCAATACCAGGTGCAGTAAGCTTGATGTCTGGTTGGTGTAAGACATAACGGCTCGGAATTGTTAATCGGGGAGCCGAGTTCCAATTTCCGTTGATTGAGACTAGTACTGAAATAAATGTGAAATTCACAGATATATAGAACGTGAGATATGACATTGCAGTTCAGCATTCATTCCGATGTTTCAAACGAAAATGTCTCTGGTTGCTAACGCTCCCTCTTGTTTCTGAAAATCTTTTGCATTTCTACGCACATTGGAATTTCTGTCATATTTCAGTACTGATGTGAATTTGTATTGTACGAATCAATATTTTATCTGTTTTCTTATTGGAAGGTATCTATGTAGGAAAAATATCGCTTATTCATTAATAAAATTTTAATAGTGACTCTCAAACCTTCTATTGGGTCAAAATTAGAAAAAAAAATTAAATAAAATAAAATAACTACCCTAATCTATGAAAAGACACATTCATTAGATCTAAAAATACAATTTATGCGTTAGAATAACTTATGGCAATATCAATTTGAAACACCGGTTCCCGTATAATGATTGAAATTAAGCAACATCGAGCCTGGTCAGAAGCTAGATGGGTGACCGCTTAGAAATACCAGGTGCTGTAAGCTTGACTATGCGAATGGTGTAATTGATATTGGCTTGAAAGTGTTAATTGTTAATTTCCTGCTGGGTTCGTCATATTCACTTACGCGCAAATACTTTCGGGAAGGTATGAATCCACTTCTTCTCTCCCATCTATGGGTTAAGTAGTAAGACATATACCACTAAATAATTATAATCTGAAAAAAAAAATCTTACAATCTAGAAACATTTTTTGGCTTTAAATAATCTGCAAAGGGTTGATAAACCATTGAGAACAAATCAACCAATCAAAACCTCTTGTCCTATGAGTATTGAATTCTCCAGTCGTTATTTCCTCATTATATGTCCTAGAAATTTTAGCTGTCATTTTCTGATTCTAATTATAAGCTTTCTTTATGGTTCCATTTTCCTTAAAACTCCCTCATTACTTACATGTTCTGTTCATAGTATTCTCAGCATCCTTCTGTAGAACCACATTTCTTTTGCTTCAAGTTTCTTCGTCATCATGGTCCAGAATTCACTGCCATATAGGCGGACCGATATTACATAAGAGTTCAGCACTCTTTTTTGTTTCGAATGAACTTTTCCTGTTTCTTAATACGTTGCATAGCATTTGGAAGACATCTTTCGCTATTGGCATATGCTGAAAAATAAAATTAACTTCAGTAATTCGCTACACTATTTTTTTTTAATTAAAAGCATTGTATAATGATCATAGTTTCATACTTATGTACCGTATCCTTTCTGGATGTGAGCGATCATGACTCTCCGCAACTTCCTATTTTTTACATCGCTAATCTATATGAAATTAATTTATTTCCCAGCCAGTCAATGTTCTGCTACTCATTTAAACAAAATCATTAGGTAGGGCACTCGATGTTTCCTTCTGCCCATCTTGACTTCAATGTGTCTTGTGTGGGTCAACTTATCTAATCCATCTTTCCTCATTATGTGACATAAAATGCAACTGTCTTTTTCCGATCCTCAGCACAAGAGCTCTGTTCTTACCAATTTTCTTCGACATCTTCTTGCTCCAATGTTTTCTTCATGGTCTTTTCGGCAATATATAACTGTTGTCTCAATTTTCTACCGTATAGGCTTGACATTATTTACATTGTCCCATAGTTCCTTCGATGGGTAAATTGTCGCCATTTTGTATTTTAAACTTCACGCATGCGCGTTGTCTTACATTTTGTCACCTGCACAGTGATAAAAAAAACACCATGACGCAATTCACTCCGCCAAAAATTTGGAAACGGCATGCTGTAGTGCTTGGCATTCGGACCGGAAGCTCCAAGAAAAACATTTCAGAATCTTTGGGTGTTAATCTGAGCACAGTCCAGAGGATTCGGAAAGTGTTAGATTATATATCCAGTGAATATCATGATGTTTAGAGTGATCACTAGTCATGGCGACATTATGCTTCCATTCATCTTTCCCCATAGCTTCAGACTCAACACGGAGTCCTATATAAAGTGCCTTGAGGAGGTAGTGCTGCCCTTGGTCAAGAGGGTGGGTGCTTGAAGACGTTATGTCTGGCAACAAGATTCTGCACCATGTAACAGAAGCAGAACCCAGTCATTGATGTCAGACAATTTCTGCGATCCCATCACCCCTTATATCTTGCCACGTACACCACAAGACTGCAACCCCCTTGATTATTATGTGTGGGGCTCAGTTGAGTGAGAGACCAACAAAACTCCTTATAACCTCAAAAGTGAACTGAAGGCAAGGATTATGGCAGCATTCACCCAATCAAACAAGGAGACTTCCCAGAAGAGTTGCAGGAGATTCCGAAGTCATCTGGAGGCCGTTGTTGAAGCCAATGGCAATTTTATTGAATAAATTTACTCTTTACGATTTAAAGTTATTTTTGTGTAATTTTGTTAAATATTTCTGTTAAAATGAGATATCAATGTTATTTAAATTTTTTTTTTTTTTTTTTTTGCGTAATTTAGACGACAATTTATCCATCGCACCCTGTATATATTTGATAGATGCTGAAATAGAAATCCAGCTTCAGTACTCACCTACATTTGAATTTCGTCAAAACAAAACAGAGAAAATAGTTATTTTAAAATTTTATTTTTTATCATTTCCCCCAAACAAGGAAATAAAGCCGCTAAGACGCAAATGGTCACTAAGTGTTAGAGACTAATTAACGAGAGAGAACAATAAAATAACAGGAATTAAGAAGACAGAAGATAACGATTGACATTGCATTTACATTTTTGAAGATCAACTTTAAAATGATGAAATATTGCCGCCAATCTGTTACTACGCTTAAATTAATAATCTCTAAGTACTGCAGGGGAAATTTCATCAGAATGTATTTATATAGAAAGCATCGTGAATTTTTAAAAGTTTGTTTAATAGGAGTTTAATATTTAGTCATTTACCTGGATTGTCTTGACACACTTGCCTATTTATTTCAGTTTTTCTTCTGAATCTACCATCAAAACAAATATCGTCTGCAAAGAGAGTTCTAGGGCTAAGTAGTTCAGTAAAATTCAAGGATGGATCATAAAAAAGACAGAGAAAATCGGACGTAAAATTGGAATGAATGAATAACTAATATATTTTGATAAAAGAGTTGTCATTGATAAAAGGCCATTCAGTTGGAGCAACTGTTTTGACTGGCGCTTCATCCTGTTACTCTTTTTAAATAATAAAGGATATATATATATATATATATATATATATATATATATAATCACTTCTTGGCAGCAGCTGATAAAGATAACCTTACTACATATGCATATAGTCTAATGCAAAATGTCATCTTTTTTGTCGCAAATGCATGTATCTGCTTATCGGTGTTTTGCGTAAATAATTAGGTTGATTCAAACATTCCGCACATGTGCCATCTTTTACGAAATCTTACCAAGAAGCCACAGAAATATCAACGAAGTTTACTAAGCTCTGTACTAACTGTACAATAAGTCAACTGTAGTATGTCGTTTTAAAATATATAAAAAAAAAACACATCAGAAACTAAGCACTTGTCTCTATTTTATTAATTTAAAGAACGTAAGTTAGTGTTTAAACACTTGTAGACAAGAATGTCATTGTTGATAAAAATGGTTTCGTTACAAGATTCTGAACATGATGAGTACATCTGGAGTAGCCATCAACATTTCCAGATAAAAAGAATCTGCCGGGGAAATAGTAATTTGTGTATAATAGCAAGATGGAATGTCATGATAATTCCTCATCTAAAACATTCCGACATATACAATGAAAGAAGGCCGCAGGGTAGAACGGCTGAAACGATTTTAGTATAACAACCAAGATGAAGTTTTATAGTCCGAATAGAATGGCATATAATAGTGATGATTCCGCATCTAAAAATTCCGGCATATAAAATGAATGAAGACCGGAGATTAGAACAGCCGACTCGATGTCAGTATAACAACCAAGATGAGGATAATAGTCAGAAAGGAATGTTATATAATAATAATTCCTCATCTCAAAAATTTGCATATATACAATAAAAGATGGCCGGAGGATAGAACAACCGAAACGATGTGAATATAATAACCAAGATGAGGATAATAGTCAGAAAGGAATGTTATATAATAATAATTCCTCATCTCAAAAATTTGCATATATACAATAAAAGATGGCCGGAGGATAGAACAACCGAAATGATGTGAATATAACAACCAAGATGAGGATAATAGTGTGAATGGAATGGCATATATTAATGATAATTCCGCATCTAAAACATACCGATATAATTTACCTTTTGTTGCTCGTATTCAACAATGGCTGACAGACAATTTTAATGAGAATTTTTCGAATCATACGACCGTAATTATCTGTCATGTCCGGCTAATCGCATTTGTAATTGTTATCCACACAAGAAACTAATCAACCTTGGCAGGTTCCAATTGTACTTTTTGATTTGTGGCCTTGTATACAATGGAAATAAAGTGATGTTTATAAAAACTATATCAAAATATGTTTGGTATCTTTGAACCTGGCAATTGACGAACAGAAAATTCTAGGGAAAAAATTTCTTACTTTAAAAAAAGAATGTTTCCAGACAACAATGAAAAAAAAGCAAAACAACAACAACAAAAAAAAACGCTGTCTTTTTTAGATATAACAATACACTGGACAACTCGAGAACTGATGTCAGGGACATCGGTGCAGTTTTGCAACGCTGATCTCGCCTCGGCTTGACACTGCGGGTCAAGTAGAAGAGTCGACCAGCTGTATTTGGGTTCAACTGTATCCATCTGAATGTAAATGTCGGACAGCAGAGAGACAAAGGATTAAGACCGTTCATTAATTGGTTAATTGAAGCGATTAGTCCGATGATGAGAGGTTTGTCTGTAATATAAAAATCTATTGTTGGTTATTTTATTATAAAAATGTACCGTTGATTTTTGCTTGGAGGGTTCACTATTTACCCATAGCTGGGAGTCTAGCAGGTGATACCACCCCAGACTAGGATCGACCCGTGAACAACAGCAATTAAGAAGTTGTTCTTCAAACCTCCAATCTTCCGAGCAGCTGCCGAATGTAGTTTATCGTCATACCCAGGACTAGACTCCCGAGAAGATGTTTAAAATTAAAGTCTTCAAATCTAGGGCCACCCGTTGTCTCTCCTACATGACTTCATCTACTATAATTCATCTATATCTAGAAATCTCAAAATCTGTGTGTGTGTGTGTGTGTGTGTGTGTGTGTGTGTGTGTGTGTGTGTGTGTGTGTGTGTGTGTGTGTGTGTGTGTGTGTGTGTGTGTGTGTGTGTGTGTGTGATCGGATGTTGTTTATGCATCTTGATAGTTTTCATCCGTTTTCAATGAATGTTTTTTGTTTGTTAGATAATTCTTCAGTGCCGGTTTTGAGTCCAAATTCTTGGCGAGAATGGCTCTCCACTACTTCCTGTCCATTAGAACTCTCAGCAACGTTTTAATATTTACTATCTGTTCTTGGATATATATCTTTCAAAAAAACTTGAATAAAAAATAAATAATTTAAATTATTACAATAATATTATTTATTATTATACAGTTCCGATTTCAGCACCCTCATTCAGATTGTTACCCCCCCAAAAATTTGGGGATGTGCCTGAGTTGCACCCAAATGTTACTAATATTGATTTTCGAGGGGATGATTTTAAACTTAAACTGCTCCAATTGAATGGCAAAAATCTCCACTCATGAAAGACCCGGTCAAAGACGAGTTATGATACTAGTACGTTCTAAAACAATCTCATTCATTGACCTTATATCTCGAGTGGCTCTTAGGCCTTGTATTTGATTTGACAAAAGTAAGAAAATTAAATAAATTACCAGAGGATCTACAATAAGTAGCTCAACTCAAATCAATTGGGTGTGAACAAAGTCAAAATGAAAGTTTTTTTTTTATTATTATAAAGAAAGAAAAAGGAAGTAAGGCAAATAATTTACATACTGTTCTCAAAATTATACTGCGGCCAACAGATTGGTGAGTGCAAAAAAAAAAAAAAAAAAAAAAAAACATCTATCCTACTGTCTTCGTTGTTACGGCCGTCGTTTATTGTTGCTATTGCTGCTGTAAGTTATCACCATGACACTGTTGGACAAGCAGGTTATCAGAGGAACCAATGTGTTGTTGTTGTTACCCGCTGAATTGTTGACCTCTGTGTTTATGATAATTCGTTGGCTCTGATCAGTACGCGCATCTTGACACCAAGGAAACTGGCATAACAAATAAAAAAAAACACACTACGTTTTAAAAACTAATGGCATAGAATATCTTAATTCCTCAGTTTCATTTCATATCAATAATTCTCTCTATATATATCCTCTCTAAGTCTTTCTCTGTCTCCCACTTTAAGACTCTCTCTAAGTCTCTCTTTCTCTAAGTCTCTCTTTGTCTCTAAGTATCTCTCTCTCTCTAAGTTTCTCTCTAAGTCTCTCTAAGTCTCTCTCACTCTAAGTCTTTCTCACTCTAAGTCTTTGTCTCTATATCTCTCTCACACCCTAAATCTCTCTCTCTCTCTCTCTCTCTCTCTCTCAATCTGATTTGTTACTCTTTTTTCCTTTGTCTTTCTATAACCAAATCCTTTCTTTTTCGATTTCCACGCTTGTTTCACTGTAAATATTCATCTTCTTTCATGTGCTGTATCCCTTCAGGACGTGGGTGATAATGGCTCTCCCTAGCATTCTACACTCTCGCCTGTCTTGATCGAGTAAAAAAGCAAACAAAAAAAAAACGTGTGTGTGATGAATTATTTCCCTCCCTACAAACCCTTTCCCACGGGCGAAACACCTCAAGCCTCTCGCTACTCTATTGCTATTTCCATTTCAAATGTTCTCACCCGATACATTCCTTAACTACACCAGTTCTGTTTTCCACTGCTAAGACCCACCTTACTATGTACACTGCAACGAATCATCCCCATTCCTTTTGTATTACTTTACTAAGAACGAAGTTCCGCTCGGAGAGCTTCTTCCCCGAAATCCCTACGTTGTGGAACAGACTCCCTAGGCGATATTTTCCCGATCCCTACTATTCTTAAACTCTTCAAATCAAAGGTTAAACGCTATGTTTCCTACATAGCCACATAAACTGTACTTCCTACCTCCTTCACCTACGTTCAAACAAAAAAGCCCTCTTTATTGAGTGACACTTGGTCCTTATAATGTATGAACATTAGTGAAAAAAAAAAGCTCTTAGCAATTTTTGTCTCCTTGTTATCATCTCAGTCCTTGTTTTGCATCCATTTAAACACACTTGTTAATTACTCTCTGTTTACATTTGCCCCTCTTGCCTTCAATATATTCTGCGACAGTCAAATTCTCCAAGCCGTCTTTCCTCATTATATATGCCAAATATTCAACTGTCTCTAATTTCAACTTTGATTCTAAGTATCTTCATCATTTCTAGTTTCCTTAAAACTTCCTCGTTACTCACATGTTCAGTCCATGATATTCTCAGCATCCTTCTGTTGTCTCAAGTTTTCTCTTCATCTGTGAGCAAATTGTGAGTGATTAGTAGTGCTCAGCAATTCAGCACTTGTTTTTTCTTTCCTTCTAACGAAGTTTTTCTCTTTCTTAATACTTTGTTTAACTTTTGGAAGGGATATTTCGCAATTCTAATGTGGCTTCGGATTTCCATATAAATTATTTACTAAATCTAGTTTATTTTGGGCACACGTCTAGAAGCAAGGAGCACTCAGTGAGAATCAAACTCACTAAGTTAGGTGAGGCTGCTTGATATTATGACCATAGTTGGGTTATTTAATGTCTAGTTTTGTATGGTGTACCCTTTGAGGATCGAACTCACTACTCAGTAGTAATGTCCATCCAGACTAGCCTTGCTAATCATTACCCTATACTGAGGCAAGTAGGTTAGGTTAGATTGATTGATTAAAAAATATCAACTCTAGTATTGTGCTTTTGTATTATTTTTTAATCTTGTTACCCCAAGCAAGGTGATGATGCCCCTAAGACGCATGGGGTTACTGGAAGTGAATTGGAAGACATTAATGATTCAGAAATATTAGGTTGGTGCAAAAATAATGACGTAATAATGTCTTTTTTTGACGTTAAAAATACGTCAAAAAACGATATTATTACGTCATTATTTTTGCACCAACCTAATATTTCGTGCGTGAAAAATCAATAATAGAGTAAAACTAGTATTAAAATAACACTAATAATGAAGGATTTTATTGACTCAGATTGTTGTGGTAAAAAGGTACAATAATAAGATAGTAAAATAGTAATAAAAAAGTAGTAATAATTGAAGGTGTATTGACCCAGAGTGTTGTGATAAAATGCCATAATAAAAGTATTGAAACTAGTAATAAAATAATAGTAATAATGAAGCGTATATCGACTAAGACTACTGTGCTAAAACCAACAATAAAATTCTGAAGTTAAACTAATGTAATAATAAAGATAGCAAAACACTTCATCTAAACATTTTATCCAAATTAAATATACTTGTGTACGCCAATCTATTTCTAACGTGACTCAAGGATTTTTCAGATGTCAAATTGGGTGGCACAAAAAATGACAAAAAATGATAGATAAAGAAACATATAACTCAGTGCATTAACCATATAAAAGTTACAGAAAAATGAAATTCTGATCAAACTCTCACTCGAATTTAAAATTACAGTGGCTAAATAAAACGTAGGTTGCTTAATATAATATGAACTCATATGGGAAGAACTTATATAAATTTTTATATATCAGAACAATTTTAAGAAAATTGTGAGTAGGTTTTAGTCACATCAAAGTAAACATAACTTTTAGCCCGATGAGGTCCTAAAGGACGAAACGCCTCACACGAATAATCTTTTCCACTTTGTCATTGATGTTCCTAAAATAGATTCATATACAAGTTCTTATTGATACGGAACGGAAAAAGAAGTGAAAATAAAAAATTACAGGAATCGATTGACTCATTGATTAATTCATTTTTTACGGTTTACCAACCCTTTGCAGATTATTTAAAATGTATTTATTTCTTATTCTCTATTATTATTATTTTGTTTATTGATTTCATTTCATTTTCCCACACACGTAACAAGGAAAGAAAGCATAGCGAATTAAATGGTCACAGGATATACTGAATGTAAGAGACACGGTGAGGGGAGACAGCGAGTAACTTATTTAGTGATTTTGTGTAAATAAATTGCCGAACAACGACAAAGAGGGATGGTAAATAGTAAAAAAAAAATGTTAGAATGACAAAAGAAGGGGAGAGCCATTATCGCTCAGGTCCTGAAAGGACTTGGCACATAAAATTGAAAAAAAGCTTCCTACGACTCAAATTCGGCAATATTCGCCACTCAGTAAATATCTAGTTCACACCAGTAAAAGATCTGAGATTAATATGATAACGTCGCCAAGGCCCCCAAAATAATAATATCTGTACGTTTTGCTTAACAGGGCACAATGCCAGAAGTATATGCTGTCAAATAATGATTGAATTTACGACAGTAGTAACAGTTTGCGAGACAAAAGGACTAGCGCGATACTTAAATGGGTAATTTGAACGCTATACGATGATTTAGGAGGTTGTATTTTATTCGCAAAATACCGGGCTGTGAGCATGAAAAGATATGTTTAATTGAATCATGGCTTTTCAATGATTGTTAACAATGACCATGACCGGGTTTCGACATTTCAGGAAATAGTAAAATCAGGTCAGTTTTGTCATTTGACGCCATTATAACTGTCTATTGCTAGTTCATCTCGCTGTTTGTTGAGAAATGTCTCCTCTCAGTTGTAAATGCAAAACATTGACGGACAGTTTTTATGCATACAGATTAACAACGTATTTCTTTCCCGCTTTTTTTTTTTTTATTTATTACTGGGTGAATATTTATGGATCCCAAAACCTGTATTTAATGTAGGTACCTCCATGAGATCGCTAAAAAAAAAGCGCATAGTCTGAGGAAAAAGACGTCAAACTTGATGAAAACAAAATTTTATCGCCAAAATGTTTATGTTACTATTAAGAGTAAAGAACAAAGTAATTTTTAGTTATTTTTTAAAATTTTTCTGTCTTTATTACAACATTCTCAATTTCGATTGAAAAACTTGTTTCTCGTCATCATCAGAAGTCTAGTAAAAATAACATAGCGAATTTTTTGTCCATTTTTTTCTTATGACACACATTAATTTTGAAAATCTTGCAAAAATAGAAATAATTGTCAGATTTTAATGAAACTTTCAGAAACTATTCAGGAATGATGGAAATTATTATAAATATGTTGTTTTTTTAAAGTCATTATGAAAATATATTTTTTTATATATATATTACACCCCCATAAATAAATTAATAAAAAACTCTAAAAGTTTATGGACGAAGCACGCAGGTCATTATATTAGTTAAAAACACAAGGCTTTGAGGAAAGTAAATCATGTTTTACTTTTTTAAAAATCCGACCTCGTAAACCTAAAATCAGCTCTGAATTGTAACATACAAAACCCAATAAAACAAAGATACTATTTAATTTTAAATGCTTTTAGTTGCTTTTATTTGTTTTTATCAATATGTATAATATTGTCTGAAGGCAAAACCTTTTTCGATGAAAAATGAATTTTTAAATGAATTAAATTGTTATTTCATAAATTATTTAATTATTTTTGCATAAAGTTACTAAAAGTTGTTAAACATTCTAAAATTAGCGGTACTGGTGAATCCTTTATATAATGTTTTTAGGTACCTGTATCTGTACAGATTATAAATAGCACAAGGTTTATACAGTCAACGAACCAGCAGTGAGAATAATCTTACTGTTCTTTACCCTATGTGGGGAAAAAAAAAGTTAAATCAAATGTACGGAGGCCCGGAAGAAACATGATACAATAAAAACATCACGTGACTTGATTTGTACGACACTGTTAACGGCCTTTACATTTATATAAAATTACTTTAAAAAAATTATAATAATTTCCATCATTCCTGAAAGTTTCAATAAATCTGACAACTATTTCTATTTTTGCAAGATTTTCAAAATTAATGTGTGTCATAAGAAAAAAATGAATAAAAAATTTGCCATGTTATTTACTAGAGTTCCGGTGATGACGAAAAACAAGATTTTTCAATCAAAAGTTAAAACGTTCTAATAAAGACAGAAAAAGTTTAAAAAATAATGAAAAATTACTTTGTTCTTTCCCCTTAATAGTAACAAACATTTTAGTAATAAAATTCTGCTTTCGTCAAGTTTAAGGCCTTTTTTTCATGCTATGCCTACTTAAAACTAACGAGGTAAATAAGCTGTTAACGTAAAGATAAATTGTCACTTATGACCTTCCGTACTATAAATTTCCGCACGTAATATGTCAGTGCGTGATGAAAAACAGGCACATGTCATTTGTCAATCAACATCGCAGTTCAGACCGGCTTTCTCCCATTTGAAAAAACATGTTTTCATCACAGAAAATAAGCAATCTTTGTTTCAAAATATATTAAATAAACTTTATAATTTCTAATTTTTTTTAAATTATTTAAAAAAAAATCATAATTGATTTTTTAAATAAATTTTAAACGGCAACATTCACTTTTGTAAACAAAAGTTAAAAAAACGGGAGATTATCGATTTTCTGTCAATTTTTCCAATTCAAAAAAATTTAAGATTTTTAACGAAAATTTTGGACGTGCTAAAAATTATTAAAAAATCTAAAAAAATATTCAAAAAATACTTTGATCATTCCTCTTGATAATAACATTAACATTTAGACGATAAAAAATTATTTTAATCAAGTTTAAGGCCTTTTTTTATTCATGGTATGCTATTTTTTTTATCGATCGCATGAACATACCTAATTTAATGCCATTAAAATGTTATTTGATGTGTTGTTTGCTTAATAGTCATAGTCGGGGAAAATGAATTCAACGATCCAAGATCAAGTTCCAGCCTAGTCTGTTTCGTCCATTTTCTAGTTATTGCACTTTGAAAAGGCATGCATCCAGTACATATCACCTCAGCTATGAACTAAATAACAGGACAGTTTAGATGGCTATTTCACTATTTATTTCCAAGAAATAGTGAAAATTCCTGCATATTAAAGAAAAAGAATCTGTGGAGGGTCATTATCGTTTACGCCCTGAAAAAAATATGATGAAAGCAACTACAGTGTAACCCGGATATAAGAGACCCTGATATAAGAGAAACTCTGATATAAGAGAGATTTTCTCTGGTCCCAAATTAGAGCCATACTTACCGAAACAAAATAGACCAAACCCGGATATAAGAGACTTCTTATCCAGTCCCGACAACTCTCTTATATCCGGGTTACACTGTAGTGTTGTTTTATCTATTTCGTTTTTAGGCGAATTTTGGTGAACCGGGACACGGTGTAATGGTTAGCCTCGCGAAAAAAAAAAAAAAAAACGTAAATGGGCGAGCCAGGTTCGAATTTCAACAGAAGTTGTTCTTGTTCCCTTCGCATCAATGTCGTTGAAAAGGGCATGAATACAATTTTCTGTACACTCTTCTCTCTGAAGAACATCTTAACAAAAGGTCTCGCTATTCGTTTTTTACGTCTTATCAACCCTTCGAAATAAATATTTTTGTAAGATTCTTTTTTTTTCTTTTTTTCTTTTTTTAGATAATAATGGTTTAGTAATACAAATTACCAATAACTGGAGGGGAAAGAGGTCGAATAATAACTTCCCCAAAGATAACGAACCCAACTAGAATTGAAACTCGGCTTTCCGATTAACAATTTTGAGCTATTATCAATTACACCATCTGCACATCCAAGCTTACCTCACCTGGTATTTCCAAGCGATTACCCATCTCAGTACTGACCAAACTCGGAATTGCTTAACTTCAGTGTTCAACGTAATGTGGTTGTAAAGTGTTTTGGCTGTCGTAATAAAAAGATTTATTGAACGTGCACTTGGGGAAGCCATTCCTCTATGACTATCCTACTTGACGAGGTAGCTACAGAAAGCTCTTATGGTGAATTTCTAAGCGCAGCTTATATGTGACACAAGGTGGAAAGTATGGAGCACCCAGTGAGGATCGAAGTCACTACACAGTCGGATTTTTGCGCGACAAGCATGATAGCCATTACAACAAGAAGTACCCCAAATCTCTCGCCGTAATGAATTCAATCTCATGATCAAGACGTAGGCGATCTTGACTCTCCATAGATTTTTTTTCTCTATTACCTGAGATTATCGGGTATTCTTGGGAAAGATAATGAATTGGTTTTCCCGATCCTTTTTCTACGTTTTGAATTTACAGTTTTCTTTTTATTATACTGGTTGACATTCAAAGCTAGAAAGGGCAATCTACCCTTTTATTTAATCAATAGCTGCGGGGAGGGAAGATTGCCAAGTGAATCAGTGCAAAAAGTGAACGCAAGGTTTTCTTGAAATAACGGTGAAAACGTGATCTTTCGAAAACAACGGACACTTTCAGCTTTTACTGAAAGTCGCAACTATATGGTCACTAATAACTTAAAGCTATCAGCCTCAATATCAGCTTTAAGGGAGTCTAAGTAGGCAGATGACTAAGTATGCTACCTCATAGGAGGTTCGCTTAACGACCGGTACACACACCTTCCCGGTATTTTGAATAGGAGTAAAGGTTTATTCCTTGTTTCCGGCTTAGAGTCGTGTTTCCAGATCATTCTAAAGCCTCTCCCTTCTCTTTCACTTCCAGTAGCCCTTTGCGTCTTAGTGACGTACTCGCCTCTCTTGGGGTGAATAGATTAAAAAAATAAAAAAAAAGATTTTACACAACAAACAAAAGTCTCAATTCAATAGGGCATATTTCTCAGATTTAGCAGACGTACGTCAAACACTCAAAAGTTACTGACCTTTTACTGCATATATCAATCAACTCAGTGAAACCATATTAACCGTCCCACAAAACTATCATCTGGTTCCACTCGGTAAAGTACTTATTTCGATCAATCGTTTACGGAAGGAGCTAATCGTATATGATATTAGAATTTGATCTGAGAACTACTACTACTACTACTACTACAATGTTTTACAAGTTCACGTTCTAGCCTCTTTTCTGATCTTTGCCCCAACTTCCCCACTCCCTGCTTTCAAATCCGGCTCCCAAAGCCTTGATCCTTATTAGAGATAAGAATATATTTTCTGACGAACGAGAGAGCTGGAAAATAGAAAAAGGAATTTGACCACTCTAAACCTCACCATGATGCCATGGTCGATCTGTGACGCTCACAAGTTGTCGGACACTTGCAGCTCCCAAAACTTTGATTCTTATCAGAGATATTTTCTGACGAATGAGAGGGCCGGAAAAGTGTGTAGCAATTTGGGGGGGGGCCGATATTTTTAAACATTCTAATTTCGATAAATACGAATAATTTCTTCTTGGCAGTGAGTACTTTACATCGTCTGTGATAACATCAGGTCGGCGATAGAACACCAGTCATCTTCGGAAACAAGTTTTAAGAAAGAGATCTACCTACTGGGCCCTAAATGCAGAACGTCGGCCCTCAACTAAAAGCTAATTTTGATCTACTTCCTTGCACCTAGAAATTCCCGTCGTCGGCCTACGAACTCCAAAACTCGATCTTCCGACAGTTTCCTCCTCAACAAGATCCCTGAAGAAATCTATGTGAGTATTAACAATTTATTCGCTTAAAGAACTTTGAGGCGCTCAAATAATTTGAGCAAATTAAAGGAATTTTCTTCTCCCTTTCTTTCTCGCATTTGTGTATATCCTTTTACTTTTCTTGTATATGTAAATAAACATTATCTTCTTCTATGTTACCACCCCAAACAGGAGTTTGAATCTTTATTCTTCCATCTAAAAAGAGAGAATTATCCGATCTAATCTTTCACGCCGTTGTTGCTTTTATCAATTCTGTCACATTTAACATTAACCCTTTCATGTGGGAAAGCCGGGACAAATTTCCCACGAGGACTACCTTTCTTATTATAAAATGAAGGCTGATGTAATAATTTAATTAAAAGCGAACTTCTTTTTAGTTAAAACTAAACGTTGCTAAAGAGAAATAACACGCAAGACTTTTGACTAACTCAAAAAAGCTTCCATGAATTGCAAAAGTTGTCCAGAGGGTACAGAGGAAAAACGTTCGCTCAGACATATTCTGTTCTTTGTTGTTGTGTTTTTTTTTTCTTTTTGGGTGGAGGGATAATTAATGATTGTAAGATGTCAATTTGAAAAACGTCTTCCTGGCTCAAGCGCTGAAGTGCTTGTTCGACGCTGGGTAATTCTCTGAACTTCTGACTTCACATGAGTTTATTAGAACCAAACGGAATACCAGATACATTTACACAAGAAAGCATAACATATCTTGTTCTCGTTGTATTTCCTTGTCAGACTATTTCGCTCCCTGATTGGCCCAATTTTCTTTCAATCTTTCAATAAATTCCAGCATTTCCTCCACTGCCACGACAACTGACACTTTTCATGACCTTTTCTTTGCGCAGTTTAATACCTTCACTATTTCTCATTTTCCTCCTACAGTTGACTGCACTTGAACAACAGAAATCGCTATTAGCAAGTGGCCATAGCTCACATTCTTACTGGATTACGGCCGAGTCTTTATGCGTCGCAAATGTGTTTTATAAAAAATTATATAATGAAAAATAAATGTAAAATTACATTCACTTCTCACCCGTGGAACTCTTTTTCAGCTTTTTGCATTCCAGCCAACTTTGATCTTCAAAAATTTAAATGCAATGTCAATCGTTATCTACTTTGTTCCTGATTACTCTTCTGTATTTTCTCGCTCCTAAATAATGTCTCCGTTTTTTCAAAGTGTGTAAAAACTGTCCAAATGTTCTCAATATCGGAGTATTTTCGACTACTCTTTTAGCCATTATCAAGGGCGATTTTTTTTTTGTTTTTTTTTTAATTGAATGTGAGGTTTTTATTTATGTGTATAAAGTTATAGGAATGTTTTATTTTCCAAACACGGCCAGTGCATTGTGGCCGTGTTCGTAGTTAATATTATTGAGTGTTGTTATTTCCTTTTTATTATTAGTGCTTCCATTATTTTTAATCCTTTTTTTTTTACATATGGATGATGTTATTACAGTCTGTTAGTTTTTACGCACCTTGTTTCCAGAAAAGAAAAGACTTATACGAACACAAGAAAAATTAAATAAAAAGATTAATCGCAGTTCTTGTCTTTAATGATACGTGTATATATATATATATATATATATATATATATATATATATATATATATATATATATATATATATATTGATTGTTGTTGCTATTATTATTAGGCTAGGTGTCGTCGTTTAAAATTGATTGAGATGGTGTCGTGTATTGACAAACAAAATATAAAACGGTTGTATTTGTTGAGAAAATAAACAAACAGTAGAATGAACCAAAGTGAGATGGACATTTTTATTCTATCGTGAACTTTCTACCTTGGAGAAAATTTTGAAGAATATTATTAAAGAACGAAGAAAAAATTGAGTTTACTCTGTGAATTAAAGAATTAGTGAGATGTATTGGCTACGCCTTGTGCGTCTATTCCAGGGAGCGCTAATTTTAACCGATCCCGATCTTGGCCCGAGGTGAAAGAGAGCTAGCCTCTTGGAATTTATAGGACACATGCTCCCATTTTTCTTTATATTTACACGTCATATGACTGAAAAAGGGTTATTACTGCTAATTATTGCTAATAGGGTTATCAAGGTCCAGCGAAAAGGTTCAACGTCTGCTACAATATATATATATATATATATATATATATATATATATATATATACAGTAAAGGTAACAGTTCCGTTGGTATATAATCCAAGTGGAACCTAATAATATAATATATTAAAACTGATGTACAAAGAGAACTCAATGTATTTATTAGTACAGAGCAAATAATCAATGAAAAATAAAATCCAAAATCACCTCATATGGAGAATAGTCTATTTCAGCAGACGAAGATATCGGTCGTCTGTCTTATCAACCCCGATGTGGACTAAGTTCATTTATGAAATAGAAATTCAACTGTGAAAACTAAAAGAAAACAGTCGAAAAACTAATACAGAATTTATCCATTACAATCTTATATATATATATATATATATATATATATATATATATATATATATATATATATATATATATATATATAATGTTTCACTCTATTTCCTAACGCACAGGGGATGCAATTTTCTGTTCGTTGTAGCGCCTAATAAATTTTGGTTCTTTTTTGTTAGTTTTCCAAAACTCTGTTTCGACATCCATTTAATCAAGCTCACTATGTTATGCAATCTTTTAATCTCTCCCTCTTGCCTTCCTTCTGTCCTGTGAGTATCAGATTTTCCAAGCCTACTTTCTTCATTACGTGTTCTAAAATTTCAACTGTCTCTTCCTGATGTTAAGTATGAATTTTCTTTTTTTTTTCATTTTCTTTAGAACTTCATCTTCAGCATCCTTCTGTAGAAAAACATTACTGTTGCTTTAAGGAGACTGTTCAACATTCACTGTCACATAGGAGAAAAGATATCACGTTACAGTCCAGTGCTCTTTTCTCTGTTTAAAATTTTCCGTTCTCGGCTTAGCTTTTGGAATGCGTTTTTGGCTATCCCAATGCACCTTTGGATTTCAAGATCACACTTTACGTCCTCCGCTTTAAACATTTCCCAGATATTTAAAATTTTTTACTTGTTTGATTTTGGTATCTCCGATTTGCAATTTGCACTTTGGCCTCATCCTTTTGCTAATGCCTCCTGTCTTCTTGCTTTCGTTAGTGTTTATTCCTTTCTTCTTGCTTTTTTTCATTACCTTATGAAGGGTTGTATTAGGTTGGTGCAAAAATAATTTCGTTTTCTCACATAATAATATATGTTAGAAAACGAAATTATTTTTGCACCAACCTAATAGTTTTCTTTCCGTGTCTGCAATCAACACCGTGTCATCTGCATAGCTTATGTTGTTAATTTTGTGGCTGCCAATAAAGAATCATTGTAAGACTTATAATTTTCTCTTAATCTCTTTGCTCTATAGGTTGATTTGGTTGGTTGGTTGGTTGGGTTTTATGTCATATCAACCACTGTGGGTCATTTAATGCCAAATTAAGGTATATATATATGTTTCCGAAAACATTATCTGAAGCCTTGTTGTTGGACGTAGTTTATCGCCGTACCCAGGACGCGGATGTAGTTTATCGTCATACCCAGGACGCTCTATAGGTTGAATAAATCCGGCAAGAAAGCACATCCTTGGTGTAATGGATAGCAGCTCGTAATGTGAAATTGAAGAGCTCATTTCGAATTCAAGACGAGTTCACTTACAAGCGATTACGACTCAGAAAGATACGAATTAATCTTTTCCTACCAACTATGAGTTAAATAGTAGTTAATGTATCTCGGAAAAATCGTTATTATTCTCGAAAATTGTTAATGCAATATTCACTCGCAAAAAAAAAAAAAAAAGACTTATTCTTACAATTCAAAATATATTTCGGCTTTAAATAACCCGGAAACGGTTGATAAGCAGTAAAAAATAAAAAGCAATCTGAAGATTTATGTTAGAAATGATAACATGCTCACTTTTATACAAACGCGCTGAAAAAGATATTCTCAATTTCATAAATTGAAGGAAATTTGACACAGCTATTAGGTTGGTGCAAAAATAATGACGTAATAATGTCGTTTTTTGACGTTAAAAAATACGTCAAAAAACGACATTATTACGTCATTATTTTTGCACCAACCTAATATTAAGGTACCCAAATTTTTACTTTTATTTATTTAATTATTTATTTAATTATTTATTTAATTATTTATTTTAGTTCTAAAACGCCTCTGTCTGGACTTGTGTGTTTGTGTTTGCATATGTGTGTGCGTGCCCGTCTGTGTAAGTGTGTCTCTCTTCTTTACGAAATTCTTTCTGACAACCTGTCGAGTACACTGAGGTATCTGTCTCCGCCCATGATAGCCTTGTTAATCAGTACTTATCTGTTTTCGCTTAAGCACAGGTAAAACCGCAAGTGCCCAGCTATGTAAACAAATAACAGAATGAAAAAAAATAAAAATTAAAAATGATGTCATCGTGTAACTTTATTGTTTAATAGTTTCAATGATGTATTCATTTTTTTTAAAAAAATGGGACTGGATGAAGTTTGCGTCATCGAATTTAAGCTAACCTCGGTTGGCATAAAAACGACAAATTTAGTAGGAAAAAATGAGGTTTTTAAATGTGGGCTAATTTTTATTTTTTATTTTCGGATAAAATGCTTCATCAGATTATTTATTAACCTATTACCTGCCATAAGCTACATTTGGGGATCTGTTAAAATTAAACTCACTGCATGTTATTCCTTGTATTTACATTGAATTGCTTACATACACTGCATTTGCAGAGGTATATTTTACAACACTTAGCCTTTAAAGTTTTTGTTATTAGCCGTAAGACAGTTACTCTCGTAATTTTACATTTCACGAATAGAAAAATAATTACTATTTTGAAAAGTATTTTTTTATTATTTCAGATCAATATTATTTTTTGATGTTATATACACATATATATTTGATATTCTAGTTTCTATAAAACCGACAAGGGTAACTACTGAAATTAAACTTTTAAAATAAAATCTTAAGACACCTGTCTGGGCCAAAAATGCGCATTAAAAAAATTTGACAGTTGATGGGTTAAATATAATCTTCCACTAAAATGTCGACTATCATTGGCTCCTATACAGATACTTTTTACTTTTAATAGATGCGAATACTATGTGACCAACAACAACGTCTCCTGGAAAGAGCGAACTGTCGGAGCATCGAATTACTGATCTTGAAAAACTGACTTCGATGGTCAAGACAAGTCACAAGAATGTTTCTACGTCGTCTTATTCAGTGGGCTCACTTCAGGGAAAATCCCAACGGTGCTACTATCTACGACGAAAAAAGGGCCAACTCAAAACAACACTGAAAGTCAATGGATCAGCCTAAATTATTTGAAACACAAACCCCAGACGGTTCCATTGAAGACACCAGAAGTTAAAAGGAAGAGAGAATAGAGAAAGGCTTGATAAAATCAAGTTCGCCCACCAGCAACATTACCATGCAGCCAATGCCAACGACTCTTCCATGCAAAAATTGGTCTACTGCGTCACTAACGTCTTCACAATAAAGCAGTGCTTCCCAAACATTTTTGGGCCATGCATCTCTAAAATCCTGATGTTCCCTTCACCTGTGACATATAATTCTTATTATTCAAAAAGTGAATTCCTTTTTACGTGGAGGAAGCCTAAAGGGCATTAACTTGGTCAGAACAAGCTTCCAAAGAACATGGCATCCATGAAAGAGAAAAATAAAAGATGAAAAGGGGAAAAGATTACTAAGAAATTGTTAAAAAAATTATATATATATATATATATACATATACATATATATATATATATATATATATATATATATATAGTACATACGTATTTACACATGTACATATACAATTGTTTTGATGTATGCATACTGTATATGCATCGCATGTTTTACCACACAAACACACTCCTACTCACAGACTCACGAGAAAAAAATTCACTGTTAATAGCACACATCACAGTAGGAGCAATTTAATTTTTAAGGGGGCCAATTTGAGAACGAGTTATTGGGATGAAATGCTTTGGTTCCGTAATCGAGTTACCTTGGAGTTCAGTCCTGGATCAAGCAGTGAAAATCATTTAGAATAATGAAAAATAATAAAATTACAATTGATTTGTCAAGTTTCGTTTTATTTACTGTTAGATCACTGAATACAAAGTCCCAAAGCCAGTCACGGTATAGGGCTACTAAGTGAGTTTGTTGTAAGGGAGGGCGAAGAGGAGAGTAAAAAGCGCACATTATGTGGACGTGTAGGATAGGTATCGGTCGACCGTGGACTTTGAGACCAAGATTGCAATTGTAAAGGGAACAGCCAATGGGAGTTTTTTTTTTCCACAAAGTAATATTTCTGAGGAGGAAGCTGTATGAGTGGAACACGAAGAGAATGAGGATGATTTGCTACTGTGAACATGGCATGGCGAGTCCTCGCCGGAAAAGGTCTTCACTGGTGGAATAAAGGAATATAACTCGTTCGAAAATAGAGTAGCGAGAAGCTATCAATGTATCATTTGCGAGAAAGGAACGGTAGCTTTGAAAATAATTCATCACCCATTAAGCCGCGTTTTGCACTCTGTCAATGTTAGAAAAAGAGGATTGGGCAGCTCCAGTTCAAATATGAAAGCAATATTCCATTTTTGATCTCACCCTTAAGCTTACAGCATGACCGGGAGAGTTGGACAGTTTCTGCAGTACATGGAAAACAAATTCTTTCATAATTCCTAGCTGGGAAGATCTGAACCCGTGGAACAAAAGAATGTAACTCGACGGAACATCTGCCTTAGTAATAGTGATAGAGTAGCGAGAGGCTAGCGACGTTTCTTCTATGGGATAAGGGTCGGCAGGGAGATAGTAATTCATCAACCACGGGGTAGCGTAATCGCTTTTGAATTCTGTCAAGGCTGGACTGAGCAGCACCATTTCAGATTTGGCAGCAATACGCTAATTCTTGGTTTGACCCAACTGTTGTAAAGACTGAGCATGGCAACATGAGCGATTCCAGGAACCGATCCCTCATCTTTTACGATAGCATGAATATATGGCATTTGAGGTCGTGAGTGAATTTTAGACCCAGCAGGCGTTCGAGGCAAGAGCCCACTTTGAGGACATCACCATTCATCAGGTTTGGCACAGGTTCAAAGTGTAGTAAGTGGTCGTGATATGTTGCTAGCTTTGTATTGAATGATACCAACCAGTGTTTCCACCATTGAGCTGTGGGAATTGTCAGGTAAGATCAATTGCCAGGCACAAATCGTCCATATATTTGAATCTGCACCCATACACCGTGGTGTCATCTGCATATATATTTAATAAGGATCTGGGAATTTGCTTAGGCAGATCGTTCATATAAAAGAGAAAGTGAGTAAGAGCGAGGAGAGGCCCATTTATAACAAACTTCATAGGCCTACCTGACAGGTTAGTGGCTTTAACGACATTTCTCCACTTGGTGAGCTATTTGTTGTCAAATATGTCTTAAAGGACAAAAACCACAATTACTCTCAGGTGCGTGAGCGGAAAATCATTTAAAATATCAAAAAGCACAAAATTAATAAACAGTGTGATCTAATGCTTATCAGAAATTTCCTTGAAAACAAATACCCCACTTCTGCTAGGAAAGTTCACTGTAATCGTGCTAGAGAATTTTTCTTTCTAGAAACTATCTTACATACTTATAAGTCCACTTATTCGTTCATACTTTGAATATTGCCGCCACATCTGGTCTGGTGCTCCTGAGTTATATTTATAGATCCTTGAAAAAAATTCACAGAAGAATCTGTAATATCATTGGTCCTGACCTGGCATCCCGGTTTGAGTCACTTATCTGCCGCCATAATATAGCTTCCTTGTGCCTTTTCCATAAGTACTTTTTATGGTAATTGTTCTGGTGAAGTTTCTTCTATGGTACCTAGACTTTATATATTTAAGTACAGTACTACACCGGCAGCAATACAAATGCAGAAGAACGCGTACCTGTGTTTTATAGACTACGTAAAGCCGTTCGACAAAGTACGTCACGAAGAATTATTAGAGCTAGTCAGCAACCTTGATATATTCAGGTTAGTCATTAGAATAATCAAACACGTCTACTGGTTGCAAACGGTCTGCATCGAGATAAAAAATAAGTTCAGGAGATATACGAAACTAAAGGTGGGTGTAAGGCAAGGTTGTGTCTTCTCACCGGACTTATTCAATCTATAGAGCAAGGCAATTCTAAGAGAATTGGAAATCCTACCAGGATTCATCATTAGCGACCACAATCTTAATAGCATAAGATATGCAGATGGTACAGTGTTGATAGCAGACACGGTAAGGAAACTACAAAACCACCTACAGAAGGCAGCGAAGGAGGGCGAGAAGAAGGTACTAAGCACAAAACTTCAAGATAGAATGCATGGCCAGCAGAAAAAAAAAAATGAGCCCAAAGTGCAATTTACAGGGCGGGGACACTAAAATCAAACAGATACAGAAAAATAAATATCTGGGAAGTGTTCTAACAGAGGAAGGAAAGTGCGACACTGAGATCCGAAATGGGATGGACAAAGAGACATTCCAAGAACAAAGCAGTCTTATGAGAAAGGAAAGTTTCGTTGGAAACAAAGAAATAACTACTGAATTGTTACGTGATATCTGACCTCCTTTATGGCAGCAAATGTTGGACAATCTCTTCAAAGATGAAGAAGAGACTCGAAGCAACAGAAATGTGGTTCTACAGAAGGATGCTGAGGATACCATGGACTGAATATGTGAGCAACGACAAAAAAATGGAAACAAAAAGTATACCCATCCTTAACACCAAGAAGAGACAGCCGAAATTTCTGGGTCACGTAATGAGGAAGAAGGGCTTGGAAAATCTGATACTCACATGACGGATAGAGGGAAAGAGAGACAGAGGAAAGCATACTTAAGTGGATTGCAGAACAGTATCTGGGATAAATAATAAAAAGACAAAACTTATTAAGAGCTACAAGGAACAGCAGGAGGTGTAGGGCCATGATCAACAACGTCCTGAAGGGACTACATTGGTAAACATAAACGTAATTTACAGTTGAATTGCCTGTAAGTTCTATTCTAATAGTTTCTTCTATCACACTTCTCGCTTGTGAAAATTTATTCCAACTTCTTGCTTTCCAGTTAAATTTGGTTTTGAAAAATTTAAATGCAATGTCAATTGTTATCTCGTCTTTTTACCTCATTGCTATACGCTCTTTCTACAGCCCCACTTAGTAAGCCTCTATCAGGAGTGATTCTTGGGCTCCGAGCAAAAAAAAAATAAATAAAATGAATGAGTTCGTTAGTATTTCTTATATATAAAAACCGACAGACATCTAAAGAACGGTGAAGAGTGTAGCGGTTAAATTTTTCTGACTGTAACAACCAAGATGAGGACACGAAACTGGGGCGGCGATAATTCATAATCACAGAGTTGTAAACTGTGTGGTTGGTTACAAGTTTCAGAAGATGCTGTACATGAGTTCTAATTGGATAACTTTCAATCATTTAGGTACAGTAACTACCTCTTGAGAGGTTTCGTGACGCGTAAGGTCTCTTGGCGAGGTTTCATAGCACATAAGGCCTCCAGGCAAGGTCTCCTGGCGAAGTTTTGCGGAATTCATGGTACATTGTGATTTACATAACAATTTCAGACTGTATATATATATATATATATATATATATATATATAGATATATATGTGTGTGTGTGTGTGTGTGTGCGTGTGTGTGTGTGCTTGTATGTTTGCACACACATACACATATATAAATAATTAGGAGAATTTGAAATAATCATAATTAAGTAATTCATCGACTCTAGAAGAAACTTCAAAAGAATGCAGAAAGCACTGAGACTCATCAGCAGTGTGGATCCACTACCGAGAATTGAAACCCGAACAGTTACCGAGAATTGAAACCCGAACAGTTACGATAGGAGGCAAACGCCATACCAACTGTACCTAGGTGACGAAGAGGCAACGAATTAGACTCGATATAGCGCCGCTCGATCACATATTCCGTGGTGGAATATATATATATATTACTTCAAACAAAATCTTTAGTGAATGCATGTGTTGAAAATAGACGACCGGCTTCATTTTTTATTGACACAGTGAGTATTATATATATCAGTATGCGCTCTCGAGAAAACTTAATAAAAATAATTTGCACTCCCACAATATCTTTGAGTTTTCTCGAGTGCACAGGAGAATAGACATAATACACAGTCTTTAAAAACCAATTATAAACGTGTATTGCAAACACGGGTATCTATTTAAAAGAACGTTTGAAATAATAAAATAATATCTTTATATTTAATCCGACATTTTATTACATCAAACGTTTGGGGACCGTATGGCATACTGTGCACCCGCTCTCTGTATTCGGCTATTCCAAAAAGTATGCTGGTTCTGCACGAGCCTTCATCACTATAATCAAATGAGATGTGCGGTTAGTCTGGCTGTTTGGTCTAAGAACGGAGCTACATGACCCTCATACGTCGAAAACAACGGGTGAGTCTAGTATAGATAGATAGATAGATAGATAGATAGATAGATAGATAGATAGATAGATAAACCTAGTGAGCCAGACAAACCTACCCAGGTTTCACCTAAGCGGATCGTCAGGGAAAGGGGCCAGCTTTCCCTGACGATCCGCTTAAGTGAAACCTGGGTAGGTTTGTCTGGCTCACTAGGTTTATCTAGGTCTGCTCTACGGTTGTATTGAGCTCTTTTGTTAGTTAGTTGTTTACTCGTATCGGGTTTTTTTCTTTGGGCTTCAGACCTGTATCTGTGCGATTTTTTTCGACAGACTTTCATGTTTCTAGCTCTTTCTTTTTTTAAAACCTTTTTTTCCCTCGAGATTGATTTGATTATTGGCAAATCAAAAATTCGAGAGTTTTTCGAAACGAGTATAGTTACCTATATTTGTATATATATATATATATATATATATATATATATATATATATATATATCACATTAAATAATTTAGACATGTTTTCTCTACTTATTTTTAATAGAATCCTCTCATAATTATGGACAAGTTTCGTAGTATCCTTATTAAAAGAAGAAAGAAAATTACCATGTTGATGTATATTCATTTTATTCTGAGTGCTTTCGACATTAGCACAATGTCGTCATCAGATTTAGACATTTCAATAACTTAGCTCCCTTGGCGTTTGCATGTGTGTCTACATGATCAAATTTTAAAAAATGTACAGTAGATAATCTAGTTTTACACTACACACGGAAAAATTTAATTTTCAGATGAACACAACAATTTTGTCTTAGAAAAAATACAATTTGTTTTTTGTCTTAGAATAAACAAGACCCTGATGACGGCATTGTGCTAATGCCGAAAGTGTAATGGTATTTTTTTTTCTTTTTAGTAAGAAATAAGTCCGTAATTGTGAGAGGATCCTATTAAAAATAAGCAGACAAAACTTGTCTAAATTAGTTAATGAGACGTCTTTAGGAAAACATGATGCCAAAATATACGCAATAATTAATTTCAGTTGAGCTCTCTAGGGAGTAGGTATGGGTTTGTAAACAGTGACTATTATAGCTAATATAGCGAGACTCTTCGCATAGCGAATTGAGTCACTGTCAGTCACTGGGCGTGTTTCTAAAAATAAATACGCTAAAAATCCACCTACATCCCTTCCGTGCGCCGACGGCTTAGTGGTAGAATCTCCGACTGATACCAATTCAGTCAGATTTCGATCCTAGCTAGACACACTGATGAGCTGTGAAACAGCGAAACAGTCTGTCTGTGGATGACGTTATATATATATATATATTTCGGCTATGTATATATATATATTTCGGCTATATATATATATATATATATATATATATATATATTTCGGCTATATATATATATTTCGGCTTTCAAATATCGAGTCTTATACGGATAACTGCTTGCATAATCTGACTGACATTCCATTTACTTATTACATATTTTACTTACTTTAACTACAGACATTCCGTGTTACGTGTGTCTCTTTGAAGCTGTTTATATTTTCTGTTGGATGTAAAATGTCAGTCAGTGATGTGGTTTGTTGTCGTTTTCTTTGCAGATTATCATAATGCATACACATAACATTTACCTTTCATCAAATCACAGGAGTTATTAAATGTCACTTCGTTACAGCGTCACATATCGAAATGCTGCGTATATCGAGGTGTATACGTGGTATAGACCAGCCCTTAAGTTCATCCCATCTAATATACATGACTGGATGTCGTCATCTAATTGCAGTAAGTCTAGCATCATGTATATGATAAACAAACAAAACAAAACAAAAAAGAAAATCCATTGCAAATGATACTTTATTTTTTGCAGTAATTTTCATTATGACTTCAAAAACATTCATTTTGATACACACACTCAGAAACAAACATACAAACACATACACTACACACAAACAGTAAACATACGTTTATAGCAATAACGAAGTAATAAGAATCGTTTAAAGAATTTATGTTTCGGGTACGAAACCAAAGCTAGCAGAGAGAAAATCCGAAGCTAGCAGAGAGAGAATCCGAAGCTATCAGAGAGTATCCGAAGCTATCAGAGAGAGAATCCGAAGCTAGCAGAGAGAGAATCCGAAGCTAGCAGAGAGAAAATCCGAAGCTAGCAGAGAGAAATTCCGAAGCTAGCAGAGAGAGAATCCGAAGCTAGCAGAGAGAAAATCCGAAGCTAGCAGAGAGAGAATCCGAAGCTAGCAGAGAGAAAATCCGAAGTTAGCAGAAAGAGTATCCGAAGCTAGCAGGGAGAAAATCCGAAGATTGCAGAGAGAAAATCCGAAGCTAGCAGAGAGAGTATCCGAAGCTAGCAGAGAGAGAATCCGAAGCTAGCAGAGAGAAAATCCGAAGCTTGCAGAGAGAGAATCCGAAGCTAGCAGAGAGAGAATCCGAAGCTAGCAGAGAGAAAATCCGAAGCTAGCAGAGAGAGTATCCGAAGCTAGCAGAGAGAGAATCCGAAGCTAGCAGAGAGAAAATCCGAAGCTTGCAGAGAGAGTATCCGAAGCTAGCAGATAGAGAATCCGAAGTTAGCAGAGAGGGTATCCGAAGCTAGCAGAGAGAAAATCCGAAGCTTGCAGAGAGAAAATCCGAAGCTTGCAAAGAGAGAATCCGTAGCTAGCAGAGACTATCCGAAGCTAGCAGAGAGAGAATCCGAAGCTAGCAGAGAGAGAATCCGAAGCTAGCAGAGAGAAAATCCGAAGCTAGCAGAGAGAGTATCCGAAGCTAGCAGAGAGAGAATCCGAAGCTAGCAGAGAGTATCCGAAGCTAGCAGAGAGAAAATCCGAAGTTAGCAGAGAGAGAATCCGAAGCTAGCAGAGAGAGAATCCGAAGCTAGCAGAGAGAAAATCCGAAGCTTGCAGAGAGAGAATCCGAAGCTAGCAGAGAGAGAATCCGAAGCTAGCAGAGAGAAAATCCGAAGCTTGCAGAGAGAGAATCCGAAGCTTGCAGAGAGAGAATCCGAAGCTAGCAGAGAGAAAATCCGAAGCTTGCAGAGAGAGAATCCGAAGCTTGCAGAGAGAGAATCCGAAGCTAGCAGAGAGAAAATCCGAAGCTTGCAATGAGATAATCCTAAGCTAGCAGAGAGAGAATCTGAAGCTAGCATAAAGAGAATCCGAAGCTAGGAGAGAAAAAATCCGAAGCTAGCAGAGAGAGAATCCGAAGCTAGCAGAGAAAAATCCGAAGCTAGCAGAGAGAGAATCCGAAGCTAGCAGAGAGAAAATCCGAAGCTAGCAGAGAGAGAATCCGAAGCTAGAAGAGAGAAAATCCGAAGGTAGCAGAGAGAGAATCCGAAGCTAGCAGAGAGAGAATCCGAAGCTCATAGAGAGAAAATCGGAAGCTTGCAGAGAGAGTATCCGAAGCTAGCAGAGAGAAAATCCGAAGCTAGCAGAGAGAGAAACTGAAGCTAGCAGAGAGAGAATTCGAAATTATCAGAGAGAATTCGGAGCTAGCAGAGAGAAAAACCGAAGCTAGCACATAGAGAAACCGAAACTAGTAGAGTGAGAAACGGAAGATAGCAGATAGAGAATCAGAAGCTAGCATAGAAAGATAAACCGAAGCTAGCAGATAGAGAAACCGAAGATAGCAGAGTGAGAGAATCCGAAGCTAGCAGAGAGAGAAACAGAAGCTAGCAGGGAGGGAAATCGAAGCTAACAGAGAGAGAAACAGAAGCTAGCAGGGAGGGAAATCGAAGCTAACAGAATGAGAGAATCCGAAATATTAGAAATATAAATCACAGAATACATTTTCATCCAGCAAATGTTACCATTTATTTGGCCAATAAGAGACCCAAGGTATATGTTACTGAATGTTATGTCCCATACACACTTGGGCGACTCTCTAGGCATATTTCCCCGCAGTAGTCTGCCGTCTCTTTCTGATATAAACTCGTTTTCAACCCGATGAGTCCTGCTATTCAATCCATAGCTGGAGGGAGAAGTGATGAATTTGCGCGTAAGTGTATGTAACGAACCCGTCTAGAATACGAACTCACCTTTCCGACGGTTCTCACGCCGAACCATTATCACTTGTTGGAAGTAGATGGTCGTTGACGCTTGAATTGAAAAAGCTAATATTGTAGTGATTGTGGATAGTTCGACCTTGTGTACATGGCATGGGGGATCTTAGTTGTGAAGGTCTGAACTGATGAAATTAAGGAATGTAGTTCATCGGGAACTTTCCCAGGGTGGCTATAAGCTTGCGTAGTTTTGTCTGTTAAAAGGTTGTAGGATGGGAAAAATTCATCACCTACAAGTACACGTAGATGCTTTTGAATTCTCTCACGACTGGGATGTGTGAATTGAGCAACTCTAATCCAGTTATGAAAGCAATACACCATTTTTAGTTGTATTTGACTCTTCTAACGATAGCGCAAGAAAGGAACAGGCAAATAATTTCTGGGGTAATTTAAGGGACCGTCCATTTCGCAGCGTATTTAATAATGGTTCGTATATATGTTTTATTTGAGTTCTTGGAGAAGTTGTGTCCTAATACACGTTCAAAGCAAGGTGCCTAATTGAGAGTACAGATAGGAAGTTAGACTTAATGTATAGGGTTTCAATCAATTTCATTTTAGCAATTTTGATTTCATTTTATTTGTCGCCTACCTATTTGTTGATTCAGTCTAAGTTTTGTCATCTCAGACAAAGAAGGTTTTAGAGTAGAATATTGTTCTTCAAAAAAAGGAATAGTTAGGGTATAGGAATGATTTAAACCTGGGTTTGTAACAAGGCGGGTATTGGCTGTAAAAGAATGAGCTGGAGGCACTAAAGAAAGGCGCTTATCAGAACATTTAAATAATCCAACAACATTAGACAGGTTATTAAATTAAACAGCCTAATATAGCTTATTTATCATATTACTTGTGTATAAGACGCATGTTCTTTCACAGAAATGTCTCTTGTAAAATATATTTCATTCAAAATCTTAGTGTTAGGATTAATTTCGTAAGGAATACATAGTCTGGAACAAGACTACAAATCTGTTCATTTTATATTCCATTTTTTTAGAACGTAGATAATTGGGTGATTATGGTGATTTCCTAAGCGTAGCTTAGATGTGGCACAAGGCCGAAAGTCCCAGTGAGGATTACTATTCAGTCGTAACTGTTCTAGCGAGACAAGCTTGCTAAGCATTAAACCCCATCGTGGGGACGTAGAACGTGGGGGTGATTATGGCTCTCCACAACTTGATTTTGTTTTGTTGTTCTCTTAAGTAACTTTTGTCCGTTTAACTTCTCTCTTTGTTCGAAAATTCATTCACAAAAAAATATGTCATTCTTTGTTTCACCCTGCTTCTCTTGACGTTAATATGGCCAGTGTGTGTTAAATATTTTAAGTCCTCTTTCCTCATTTATTTCTGGGTATGACGATGAACTATATCTGGCAGCAAGGCCTCTGATCGGGAGATTGGAGGTTTTGAGGAACATAGAACCACCTGTTAATTGTTGTTGCTTCCAGCTTCATCCTAACCTGGAGTGGTAGAACCGGTTAGAGTCGCTGCTATGGGTAAATAGTGAACTCTCAATCTGGAATCTAAATGCTAGGAAAGTGTAAAAATACCAGCAATACACTTTGCTAAAAAGAACAATGCATTTTCTGATGGAATGACCCATACATTTTATAGTAAAATAGCAATCATTACAACAATAAAAATGTATAAAAATACATTTTTATAGTAAGCTTACAAGAAATAGATTTATTTTTAATTGCCAACAGTACTTTTTTGCTGTGAAATTACCAGCGGTACATTTTTTTTAAAAAGAAATTGTCAAAAATACATTTTATCTTCATTACTGAATTAGATATCTAAACAAAAATTCTTTACCCTGAAAGATTAAAAAAATGTACAAAATATATGTAGCTGAATCCATAAAACTGCGAACAAAATATTATCTCGGCATAAAATACCCATATAGATTAATATGCCGCTAAACAAAACCAACAAACCAAAAAAATATTTCCTCATTATGCGTCCCTGGAAATACAGCTGTCTCATTCTCATTGCTAATTCAAAAGACCGGTTTACACCCGTCACCTGCCTTTTGATTTATCCCTTGTTTAGGATTGGGTTTCCGGTTCCTTCTAAAGTCTTTTCCTTCCTTCGCTATCACCTTGCGTGGTGCGAATTGTTTAAAAAAAAAACAAAAAAACAGTTTCCTTGTACTTCCCATTTTTCTTAAAATTCCCCTCATCAGGACCCCATAATTATCGCTTCATTTTTTCCTCATTTGTAAGGAGTCCAGTATTTACTGCCACATAGAAGACGTGATATTTGTTGCGTTTTATGTGCCATGTCCTTTCAGGACATAGGCGATCATGGCTCTCCACCTTCCTCTATCCCTTGCATCTCTCAGCAAGCTCATTCCCTCTCTTTCCGCCCCTAGATCACGTTCTGTCATCCACCTGCTCAAGCCTGATAGTTATGTCACGCGCTGCTTTCTCTTGTCTCTCTTTCCCTCTATTCGACCCGTGAGTATCAGATTCTCCAGGCCCTCCTTCCCCATTATGTGTCGCAGAATCTTCGGCCTGTCTCTTTCTGATGTTAAGTATAAGCCTTCTCCTTGTTTTATAACCTAAGACCTCATCGTTGCTCACATGTTCGGTTCATGATATGCTCAGCATCCTTCTGTAGAACTACATCTCCGTTGTCTCAAGTTTCTTCATCTTTGATGAAATCGTCCAACATTCCCTGCCGTAAAAAAAGAACAGATATCACGTAATAACTCAGTATACTTTTCTTTTCTTTTCTTTGTAACCAAAAAATCCTCCTGTCGTAACAGCTCAGTATTCTTTTCTTCGTTACCAAAGTTACCTAGCCTTTCAAATCTCTTGTTACTTGTTTCTTACGACGCCTTTCTATTTATTAATACTTTGCTTAACTTCTAGAAGGCATTTTCCTTATAACTATATGCCTTCGGATTTCCGTGTCATATTTTCTGTCAACTGTTACTAGGCGACCCAGATAGTCACATTTCTGCACATGTTCGTTGATTTAAACATCTCAAAAAAGATAGCTAACATTTAGAGATTTGCTGACAACCATGCAGTCTGTCTTCTTACAGTTAATAATACTTTGGAAATAGATTTTATCTTTGTAATCTTACCTGGTTACCGACATTAAAGAAACCTTTTTGAAAGTATGACATTAATGGAAATCAAAAAGAAAACGACTGTTAACCTAACGAAAGACAATTCCTATTTTCGCTATGAAAATTGCCTCAATCAAGGCCAGAGAGAAATTTATTTAGAACGAAAACAAATAAGTTGCCTTCAAATCAGTTTTTCTCAAGTACGCGACAGGCGTTTCAGCGCTGTTGTAGAAAAATTAATTAAAGTGTGCAAATAAAAAAAAATGTTAAAAGTAAAATATGGCGTAAATTTATATATTGAAATAATATGAAATTTATAGTACATCAAAATCAAAAGCCAAACAGAACAACATCAACTATGAACACGGTCATAATATAATAGCCGTGTTTAGTCTGGGGTGCAAGTTGTAAAAAAAAATTAATTACAGTATGTTAGATGTAAAATGCGTTGCAGATTTATATATTGAAATAATATAAAATTTATACATCAAAAGCAAAACCCAAACTTGACAACATCAATTACGAATACGGCCATAATGTACTGACCATATTCTGTTTGGGACGCAAGTTATAAGAAATTGATTAAAGTGTGCAAATAAAAAATGTTTCTAATAAAAAATTATACATCAAAAGCAAAAGCCAACTACAAACACAGCCATAATGTACTGACCGTGTTCAGTTTTCCTCGCAAGTTCACCCCCAACTTCAAGTAGAACTTGGACTTGGATATATATATATATATATATATATATATATATATAGAGAGAGAGAGAGAGAGAGAGAGATAGAGAGAAAGAGAGAGATGTATGTATATCGGTACTGATTCATGCATGTGAAAAAATTCATATATATCTGTATCTCACTCATTTAAACCGTTATTTAACTTCTCTCTTTAAAACTTCTCTCTGTTAAATTTTAATCCCCACCTTCACCTTTAGGCCTTCCTGTTCTCCTTTCTTCTGTGACACCCTCTCTCTCCAGAGCTTTCATACATTTCCCTCTCACACTTGTTTCCCACTCCCACACATACACTCTCACTAAAATTCTGCTTTTTTATACCCGGAGTTATATTTTCCGATTTCTTTTTGAATTTGTAGGTCTGATGAATTGGATCGTGATTACAATACCAATGTAATAAATTATAACCATGGAATATTAGTGTTTGGGCCTTTTATATTATATATATATATATATATATATATATATATATATATATATATATATATATATATATATTCGATTTATCGTTAAAGATGGTGGGTAAGGGATTGACTCTTTGTACCACTACAGACAGTAACTGACTTCTGCAATACAATACAAGAGACTATTGCTGCTATATGTTGTCTCCAGCTGCCTAATCTATATAATAAACATGTTTAAATTGTCTTGTTGGTGATTACTTATTTTCCACGCTACAGTCCCTTCTCCCACATATGCAACATCGCAAGACTATCGCTAATTCAATAGCAAATGTTCCGATGAACGCCATTCTTTAGTGCCTCCAGTTTATTCTTTTACAGCCAATACCCCCCTTGCCATAACCTCGGAATTGAATCATCCCTATACCCCATCTATTCCTTCGTTTTTTTTTAAGGGCATTCCATTCTACAAGCTTCTTTGTCCGTGTGGGTGCTTCATCGAACAATACAATCTTAACCTCTTCAAGTATAGAGTCATTCATTATCTATCCGCCATATCCTCGGAATCTTCACACCTTCTACTTTCTCTTCTTTCGTTCATATCATACACGACTCATTCAACAACCATCTACATTGAGTGGCTCTTGGACATTGTATTGGGAGGACATCATTAAAAGGAAATGGAAAAGAAATTTCCCAAACTGCACACCAATTGCAATAATATAACAAAGCACCGAGAAAATAGTTAACAGATTAACCGAAACCGCTTTTGATCATTTTTACATACACGGTAAAATGAATTTCTTGTCCGAACACTAGAAATATACAATCAAAAAAACTTAACCAATATAATTTCTCAATCATTGCTAATGATACAAGTATATATATATATATATATATATATATATATATATATATATATATAATATTAGTGGTAAATATACATATATATGCAAAATCCACAGGTGCATATACACACATGTATATTTTTAGAATAAAAAATTCCAAGAGGATAGAATCCAGGTAGAACTCAATGTCCAGGACAGAGTAAGGATATAATAAAAAGGCTTAAACACTAATATTCCATGGTCATAATTTATTCCATTGGAATCGTAAATACGATCCAATTCATCAGACGTACAAATTCAAAAAGAAAACAGAAAAAAACCTACTCCGGAAATAAAAATAGAATTTAGAGAGAGTGTAATTATGAGAGTCTGGGACGAATGTTAGTTCATAAGAGAGGGGTTTAACAGAGAGGGTTATTTAAAAACTAGTTGTGAGTGGAAGGGGGAAAAATGATTGTTGTCGGATGCCTAATACAATAAAGATACATTTCGTGGTGACATACACACACCATGGCCGATCAAATCTTAAAGAAGGAGGGAGAGGTAAGGAAGGAAGTGGTGGGGAAGAAAGATGGGGTGGGTGAAATTAAAATTGCAAGGGACGCTGTGTAATTGAGAAAATTTGACAAAAATAATATCGACTGCAGGTTACAAATCAAATATAAACAATAAATATGACGATTATCTAATCTGGCGAGGACCTTTATTTTTATGTTCAAAACGCATGCAAACCACACATACACAATAACTTATACACGTATATACATACACATCGCCGTGTACCTACATGCACACATACATATACCCATGTACACATACACATATATCCACATATTCACACAAATACACACATACATATACATACACACACACATATACACATATACATATATCTGATTCAATATCTCTGATACTAAGCGCTTTCTAACAATTACCGCGCATATGATATACAAATAATTACACCTACATATATACATATACACATACACATATACACATACACACACACCTCCATATATATATATATATATATATATATATATATATATATACATACACACATACATACATATATATGTACATATACACACATAATACACATACATACATATATATACATATATATACACATATACATATATACATAGACAGACACACATACATATACACAAACATCTACACACATACATACATGTATATACTACACACACACATACATACATATATATATATACATATACATATATATATATATATATATACATACACACATACATATACATGTACACACACATACACATATAAATACATACATATAGATATGTATACATACACACACATATATACACATATATCCACCTATACCATATACACACATTTTCCACATACATATACATAAATACACATGCACACACATACACGTAAATACATGCACACACACACACAAAAAAACTACATATACACACATACATCCATACGCATCCACTCCTTACACATTTACACACACATGCACATATGAACATACGCATACATGCGCATAAACATATATACCTAAAACCTTACATTTCTATACAATTAAACAAAAAAACACACATATATATATATATATATATATATATATATATATATATATATTCTGTACTTGTATGTAGGTTACTGGAGGGACTAAAGTGTCACATACGACACAAAGATAAAATCTGAATGAGGTTGTTGATTTCTTATATGTCAAAATCAACGGGAGAGTCCATCACACACACATATTTATAAAAAATTATAATAAAAGAGGAAGAAAGAAAAAGAAATATTTCAATATAAAATGTTTTGAAATTTAGGGAAGAAAGAAAGAAAGAAAGTGGGGAAGAGAGAGAGACAGGGAGTTAGAGAGAGGGAGACAGAGAAGAAGTAAAAGAAAGGAAAGAAACAAGAATTAAAGACGTTATCTCTCTCTCTCTCTCTACATATATATATATATATATATATATATATATATATATATATATATATATATACGGTTCTCTATCTCCCACTCTCTTTCTTCCCCTATCTTTCTCTTCCCACTCTCTTTCTCTTTCTTTCTTCCCTAATTCTTTTTAACTTTATATTGAAATTTCTTGCTTTTTTACTATAAGAATTTTACCTTTTCCTTTTTCTTTCCTTTTTCCTCTCCCTTTTCCTTTTGCTTTGACAAATTGATCTAATTTCTAAAAAAAAACCCTTCGGTCTGAGATGAATATTTAAATATATATGAAATAAATTATAACCGAAATAGATTTTTAAGTATTATCTTATTATTATTGACTTATTATTATTATTATTATTATTAGTTTATCTCCTTTGATTTCTGGTGTGTACATATTTTTTCCGGGTCTCGCCCAGAGAGCTCAAGTTAGAAATGGCATCATGACATTGTCCACTGCAACAAAAATATATATATAGAGAGAGAGATAGATAGATAAAGCCCTTCGTAAGGTGTGGGCTGTGCTCGTGAGAACATATTTTGCATTTCTTTAAGGCATGGGCTTCCAGGAATCCTATCAATTAGTCTACTGGAATCTTTTCCAGACAATCCAGGGATTGTTGATGTTCCCATGTGCCACATTTTTGAGATTTCTATTTCAAGTTCCTTGTATTTTGATAGATTTTGAAGATCTTCAAACATACATTGCAGTCCGCAGGGACTACCATATCAATAAGGAGGCACCTGGTTTTTTTTTGCGGTCTCTAATAACAATGTCTGGGCGGTTAGCTTTGATTGTTCTGTCTGTGTGTATTGTGTAGTCCCATAAAATTATAACAGGTCCTACCTCCGTAACCGCGTCTGGGTGGTGTTCATACCAGTTATTATAATTATTATTATTATGATATTGCTCTGTTACTTACAGTGAGCTTTCTTTGGATTAATGTCCTTCTTCGAATTATTCCTACCAATTACCAATTGGTATTACATATATATATATATATATATATATATATATATATATATATATATATATATATATATATATATATGCGCGCGCACCCGGGTCCGGGCGACACTCTTTTTCTTGTCCATCTTACTGGAGCTGTTATTGATTTAGGAAACTGAATTAATAAGACGACCTGCTTTACGATTCTATGGTTTCTTTTCTTATTTAATTTTACAAGACAATTGAATTTTGAATATTTTCAACTGACCCTCTTTCTTTTTTAGATTTTCATTTTTTTTCCTGCGAAAAACAAAATGCCCCTTCTCTGTTGATCCCTAATTCTAAACATGACGCCACAAAATAATGTTTTCTCTACTCGGAGCCCAAAATAACAAAAACGAAAGGAGAGTGAAAAGCAACAACTATGCAAGTTTACTAAGATTCAAACACTAACCTTCATTTGCCTGAGACAATTTTTCTTGTTTGCCTGTAAGAACCTTCTCCCGTATTTAGTTAATTCCCTACACATAAAATCAATTTGGATAATAATTACAAAGTGGAAAAAAATATTAAGTGATGCCATTTCCTTTCAGAGGGTCATTTACGTGTACGTGTGTGTGTGTGTGTGAATATTCTCAGATTGAGTGTATCTGTAGAGGAGACAAAATGAATAAATCAGGGCATAAGTCAGGACACATGGCACAGTGGATAAAGGCGTTGGTTAGATCCAGTCACAGGACCCAAAGAGTGTGAGTTCAATACCCGGTTAAGGCAGTGGAGAACTTTCAGAGGGAAAATTAACAGAAGATAAGTGATAACTGACATGGTACGTGGAACTAGAACAGTCTACCCCAGTGAGATTCGACATTCTAACCACCTGAAGAAGGCTGGAGCGTACAACGGCCGAAACGTTGTAATAAATATGACGACAAAGACGAGGACAATAGTTCGAATAATGTACATAAGTTGCATGTGCATAGCAATCATCAGGCACAAATTGATTACTGGCCATTGTATATATATATATATATATATATATATATATATATATATATATATATATATATATATATATATATATAAGCAGTGTTATATCTATCTATATATATAACACTGCTTGGAATCTGGAAGAGATGTGATTAATAAAACATCGATAGAGTTATGAAAACCCCTATTGCTTTCTGTGTACATCAACTATTTGTACATCAAAACGGCACATAATCGAGATGTTATTTCTCACACCTATCTGACATTGTTTGTCTTGGATGACTAGGGTGCTATGACACTGAAATCTGAAGTAGCTCTAAGATAGCGAACAATGCCTTGCAAAAGTTAAGCAAAATACTGAGGAACAGAAAAATTCGCTAGAAACGAGGAAAAGAGTACCGAACACTTTCTTAATATTAATCTTCCTACATGACAGTTAATGCTAGACAATCTCCTCACAGATGAAGAAGAAACTTTAAGCAACATTATGGTTCTACAGCAGGATGTTGAGAATACAATGAACCGAAATTTTAGAGAAAATAGAAACAAAATGACCCCTTTACTTAACATCAGGAGCAGATAGTTGTCATTTCTAGGGTACATAATGAGAAAAGAGGGCTTAGAAAATTCTATAATCACAGGACAGATTGAGGGCAAGAAAGGAAAACAACGCATAACCTACCTAGCGAACTTGAATAAAGTGATGGCGGGAAAAGGTTTAGGAGAGATAGCAAAACGACCGAATTTATTAAGAGCTATAAAAGGACAGGAAATAGTGGAAAACCATGATCGCCTACACCCTGAAGGGAGACGACACATAGAAGAAAAATATGTGCTGCGTCCCTCACGTGGAAATGTGCCATCCATTATCATTAATCAACAAGCAAAATATCCCTATTTACTTATTATAAATTAAACTACAATAAATTAAGATTCAACAAACGTTATTGAATAAAACAAGATTGAAATCATGAGTCTCCCTTCACAGTTACCACGTCCCCCAAAATTCTGTGTTCAGGGTCGCGACCAAAAATCTTTAGGAAACACTGCTATAAATCTTATATAAATTTAGCCCTATCAGCCGCTCAGCCTTGAATATCTCTTCCAGTTCTCAAACCCTTAAGATACGGGATTTGCTTTTTGCTTTTAATTAAAATTGTTTATTGCCAAAAGGGAATGGCTTGTATCGTCTTAACTCATTGGCGGCCATGAGTTTTCTGGCTGCTGTGATTTGACATTTGAAGCATCTTTCTTGACAATAGAGAAAACATGGACGCGAAATCTCGCACCAGTTCTCGTATTGTTCAGTATTGCCCGAAACAACACATTCGGCTTTGAGCTGACGAAAATGTCAAGAGATAAAAGCTAAGAAGTTGAAAATTTGAAAGAGGAAGAAAATAGAAGTCGAGAAACTAGAATATGTATGTATAACTGAATTTATGTATATAAAGTTGTCTTCATATGCCTGTATTTGTCTGTGTGTGCGTGCGTGCGTGTGTGGGGGCAGAGAGAGAAAGACTGAGAGAGAGTTGTACAATTCAGTAGACAATGAAAATAAAAGGAAATATAGTAGGCAGGTTTTGCATCGACCTTCTTCTATGTGGCATATCCCTTCGAGATGTAAGCAATCATGACTCTCCACAACGTCTTGTTTTTTTGCTATGGTAATCCCTGTTCTGTAAAACATTTACACAGGCTCGTTAGGTAGGTTATTCGCTGTTTTCCTTCGTCTCTCTTGTCTTCAATATGTCCCATGTGTGTTAAATTCTCCAAGCTTACTTTCCTCATTATATACTCGTTGGGCCTAATCATTACCTAGACGGGTAAACGCTTCGAAATACCAGGTGCTGTAAGCTTGGATGTGTGGTTGGTGTAATGGATAATGGATCGGAATTATTAATTGGAGAACCGAGTTCCAATTCCAGTCAGGTTTGTTATATTTACTTTCGCGCAAATATCCTTGGGAAAGCTATAGGTTATTTAAGTATGACTTGTATCAGGAAAATCATTATCTCCGAAAGTTCTTAGAATCTAAAAAATATATTCTGGCCTTAAATAACCGGCAAAGGATTGATCAAAACGAAATCAATCAATATACATGATATAATCACATATATTTGACAAATCGTTGCTCCACGGGAGTGAAATTCTTCAGATTGAATGCAAGGAAACACTCAATATCATTTTTAATCTCTTCACAATTAATAAACTGTTTTTCATCTAAATATTTTTGTCAGGATCGGAAAATATGTTAGCCAGATGGAGCAATATCAGGAGGGTAAGGTGGATGAAGCATAAGTTCGATATATAGTATTAGGTTGGTGCAAAAATAATGTCGTTTTCTCACATAGTAACATATGTGAAAAAGCGACATTATTTTTGCACCAACCTAATATTATAATCTTTTTCTGGGTGACGTGAGCGAGATTTGGTCTTCATTATTGTGTAAAAACAGTACGCATTTACAATCAACCAATAAAGAGTATTTTTCTGAACATTATTGTAAAATGCTTCCAATTGACATTTCATTTCCTCCTTTTTTATTTACTACTTTATAATAGACGACGCCTTTCAAATTTCACCAAACACAGGACACAACTTTTTTTCAGGTATAGCTCTGATTTGCTGGTGGATTTTCCCCTTTTGCGTTGGGTGCTTACCATTGTTATTTGCGTTGCTTAGAGAACCTATTTTTCATTATTGGTGATGATTTTACCCAGGCTGTGTTCGGTAGTAAGTTCACTCTTCAATGATGAGCAGAAGGCAACTCTTTGATTAAGCTGATGAGTAATCTAATGACCAAGTTGAAACATTTTTCCCAATTCATAATTGAATTATGACCAAAGCCTGGCTTGTATTGATCTATTTTGCTAAATCTCGTACAGTTCGCTTAGGATTTTCCTTGACTACCGCTTTACGGAAGCTCAGAATTGATATAAATTCTTAGTTCAGATCGTGGGGAATAGTAAAAATAAATTAAGGAACATTAATAATGTCAGATATCAAACAAGTAAAGTCAAACATAGTTCTACGTGCTCGCAAATAAACGGAGAGTCAAAAGACGTTTATATCTCTTGGGACGGCTTTTATTGAGATTTATTGTGAAAATACACAATTATGGCACAAGGTCGAGAAATGTTGAGGGTTGAGGCTGGTTGTCACTAACTATCTTATATCTAGCTAATCTGATTCACGACCCATTCACTCATTACAATTTCTACATTCACCATAAAAACTAGTACGTTACCACTCAATCTTCCATACACCATAATACAGCATCCTCTCAAGGAGGCCCTACAAAACGCGCCCCATGCCATAAACATCTAATGATTATAAAATTTATATTTAAAAATTTATGATGACTAAAATGAGAGGGGAGGGAATGAACCCCAAAACAAACTAAATATAAACACAAAGTAAACTAACTATAACTGATGTTAGTAGGGTCCGTCCAACCCTCAAAAATGAGGGGTCGCTGTATTATGCCCATTTGGACAAAATCAAGAAACTCGCTAAGGGAGTGGGAAATGAGAAAATATAGATGGATATGGGAAATAAAAAGCTGACGTAGTCGAGGTAAAAAAAAGGGTCCAAAACAAACTGGGGAGGTTGGGAACAGGCCAGGAACAACACTTACTCACATTAACTAGGTACACTGAAGCTTGTCTAACCTAACCAGGGGGGGGTCCATAGGAAAACACCCCGATGTGACGTAGGGTGACCTAGAAGAGAAAATCAAGGCTAGCCCCGTTCAAACGAGCCAAGCTCGCCTCTCTGACCCATCTTTCGCTGAAGACTGTCAAATGCAAGTGTTTTCTATAAGTTCTAATGTTCATCTTGAGCTGATGCTCAAAGAATCAGATTAGATCCTGATGAGAAAGACGGTTGCCTCACAAGATTTCCTCCATTCGCATCGTCCAAATCACCATTCGAGTCGTAGCCAGCAGCGTATGAAACACCATTCGAGAGAGAGGGGGGATTGATAGTAAGGAAAGGGAACGCGTCCCTAACAATCCCACCATATTCGAATCTCCTGTCAATGCGCGGCGTAGGAAAGCCAACGTCGAGGCGAGTTTGTGGCTCACCAAGTATGGCATTCCCAGCCCCGCATGACACGGACGTTGTGTACAGACACCTCTGTCGGCCTGATGCTGGCGTCCACTCCATAAAATGGAGGATAGCGAGCGCTCGAGCGGCTTCCTATGGTCTTTATAGAGAGGAAGTACGGACAATCAGGAAAACGTAAGTGGCACACGCCTCCACCCTGCCCTTCACGAACAACCTCCGTCGACGCCAAGTCTGACCCGCCGCGTCGACCTTTGCTAGTACTTCAAACCAATTTTTCTCCAGCTGGAGATCGGGTCCAAAACAAGCCCCAAGAATGCAGACAGGACCGTCCGTCCAACTGTAGTGTGCGTATTAGAGACAGAGAGACAGAAAGGCAGAGAGAGAGAGAGAGAGAGAGAAAGAGAGGGGAGATGCTGTTGAAATTGTTGGGTGACTAAATAGCTTTTCTCAAAGCAAAGAAATTGACAGAAAATGAATTTAGACAAAGTTTAACAAACGTACCTGAAAATATTTAAAAAAAAAAAAAAACTTGTTTCAAAAGGACAGTTTTTCTATACTCTCTCGACAATATTTTTGTTTTAAAAAAGATTTTTCGCGAAAATTTACAACAAAAATGTTAATTACAGCCTAATAACTAAAAAATATTAAACATTTTCTTTGCCAATTCTCCAGACTAAAAATGTACAATCCTGATACTCGCGAACTATCTCAATGAACTTTGGTGACTTTCTCGGCGTAGATTATATATAGCACAAGGCCGAAAGTATAGCTCACCCATTTGCGATTTCGTAAGCGTAGCTTAAATGTGGCACAAAGCCAACAGTATGTGGTACCCAGTGGTGATTTTCTAAGCCTAGATTAGATGTGGCACAATACCGAAAGTATGGTGCACCCAGTGACGATCGAACTCACTATTCAGTCGTTGTTAATCTAGCGAGACATGCTTGCTAACCATTATTCTATGCTGAGGTGCCCAATCTCAACGAATTTATTTGATGAAAGCAAATGAAAGGGTCACCCGGAAAATATATTTTTCCAAGTGTTATAATTACAAAAAAAAAACAAAAACATTTTCATGTTTATTTCTTCATAAATATAGTTATCTTGGGTATGACGATAAATTACATCCGGCAGTAAGTTCTCGGAACGGTAGGTTTTTAGGCGCGCGAACTTATCTCTTGATTTCTCTTGTTCCCAGGTCCACCCTGACCTAGTGTGATTGCACCTGTTAGGGTCCCAGCTATTGAAGTGAACCCCTAAACTGGTGTCAAAACATGAAAATATTACAATACATTAGAAAAAATATCAGCAATACATTTTCATAGTAAAAAAATTTAAAAAAAAATCCCAATAGTACATTATTGGGAAAAAATTACCTGGTAAACGTTATTGGACAAAAAAAAATAATACCAGAGCTAATAAGAAAATAAAATTTTGGCATGCGGAGTTGAAATGCCGTTAAATAACCAATCCAGACCAAATCATAATTATTGTAAATAATTAATATTTCATTGTCGTTAGTTCATATATTTTTATTAACTTGTAAACTTGTAGGAAAGCCGACGTCGAGGCGAGTTTGTGGCTCACCAAGTATGGCATTCCCATACCATGAAAACAACAAATTTAAATTACAGATACTAGAAGCAATTTATATTAAAAAGTTAAAGCCGGCATTGAACAGAATCAACTATGAATACTGCATTAATGTTCTGAAATGCCTGTATAGGAATAGTTTTTTCATGCTTTAATGCGCGCGTGACCATGACATTATAGCATAGAGGAAAAATGATTCTTGTAAATCTAATAAAATAAATCGCGTTTAATTCATCCGTTGTCAATTCTTAAGAATAAAGAGAATACATAAAGCTAGTTTCTTAAAATTCTAAAAACAACTTCTTAAAATCTATATATTAAATTTTGTTAGTCAATTCATCCCCCCTCCCACTAAAATAGCCATTTCTTGACCGATCGAAACCAAATTTGGGGAAGGAGTACAGCTAAATAAGGGGGTATAAAGTCCATTTAGTTTTACTAGGGTGCGAAGCTTTATGCAATAAAACTTCATTTACTTTTTGGAAGAATTAAGCTTTATTATTTAATATACAAAATATTCCCATAATCTTAAAAACAATTTAATGGTTAAAATTACAAATAATTATTTAATAAAAGTCAATATTGCTTTTTGTATATCTTTTCATTATATATATATATATATATATATATATATATATATATATATATATATATATATATATATATATATATATATATATTTCATTCTGATTGTTTATAACATAATTTTAAAATTATATTAATGGCTAATAAATTACAGATATTATGTCTGCTAATTTTTAATAAAATCCGTTCATACTCATGAATAATCTTTCGTTTATTATGTCTGCTAATTAGCAGACATAACGTCTGTAATTTATTCAATCAGACGTGCCTAAAAGAGAATTTGTTGTCTAATACACAAATTTTAAATTATATAATCCAGCAGCCGACCGGAACAATATCACCTGGCAATTTAAACCTGGCTTTGTGGAAAGGCAGATAGAATTAAATAATGTTAACTTGATAACACTCAACAAACAAAAGCAAGAGATACACAACTATCCTATACCATGAAAACAACAAATTTAAATTACAGATACTAGAAGCAATTTATATTAAAAAGTTAAAGCCGGCATTGAACAGAATCAACTATGAATACTGCATTAATGTTCTGAAATGCCTGTATAGGAACAGTTTTTTCATGCTTTAATGCGCGCGTGACCATGACATTATAGCATAGAGGAAAATTTTCATAATAGATAATTTTTCACATTCTAATAAATGCTCCGTACATTGTCAACCGTTTTGCATTATGAAAAAAATTACGGTAATGGATAACAACGCGCATAATTGTATAAATACTAATACTAATGAACAAAATATAGTTTTGTACTACTTGCATCCCTGAAGATGATCTTGGAAGAAGATCGAAAGTACTTGGGAAATGAAAGTAAAAGAAATTTAAACAGCTATAGCACATTTCTCTCATCCTTTAACATCAATAAACGGAAGGTTATTCGTGAGTATGAACGGATTTTATTAAAAATTAGCAGGCATGATGTCTGTAATTTATTCAGTCAGACATGACTAAAAGAGAATTTGCTGCCTAAATACACAAATTTATATATATATATATATATATATATATATATATATATATATATATATATATATATTAGGTTGGTGCAAAAATAATTTCGTTTTCTCTTATAGTAACATATGTTAGAAAACGAAATTATTTTTGCACCAACCTAATATATATATATATATATATATATATATATATATATATTCTATGACTTCCATTAGTCCGTCCGTCATACCCTCTAGCCATATATTGACCGATCGAAACCAATTTTTTGGGAGATGTGCAAACAGATAAGGGTGTATAAAGTAGTTGGTTTTAGTAGGGTGCGTAGCTTAATGCAATAATCTTTCATTATTAGGAAATTTAAAAAACGATTGGTTTGCGAAATTGAACGAAATTTTGTGTTTATAAATCTCGGCAAAAATGCGACAATACTAAATAGTACGGGGATTTCAATAAGTAACAGTGTGTTGGAAAATTTCTAAGAATAAAAATTGCTGAGACAATAGAAAGCTGTAGCGATATCAAGAGAAAAAAAAACTTTCTTTTGGAGCACTATTTTTGTATTTTGTTTTCTTTTGCTGGAACATATGTTAAACTTTGCCGATGTTTTTTTTTTTTTTTTTTTTTTTTTTTTTTTTTCATTATTATTATTATTTCTGAAGGAAGAGATGTGAAAAATGTATGTCGAGAGACGAAAAAGTATTCTACTCAATTTTTCTCCGGACCTTAGTCCACTAGAATCAAACAGTAAATTCTTTTGCTGATTTGATAGCCTCAGTACATAAATGGTTCTTGCGTTTTTTTGCTGTCTTTTTGTTGCGAGCGAGCAAGCAAGACAGTTTATTTAGGCATAAGATTTAACTTGCGTTTTTTTTTTTTTTTTTTTTTTTTTTTTTTACCAGCAATACATGGCCGACGAATTTGTGTTCCAAGAGATTTACATGTTTTGCTTCGGCACGTGCGTATGATACCTGGCTTAGAAAAGATAAGCTTGAACAAAGAGAATCCAATTAACGCATCCGATGCAGCAATCAACGGTTTCAAAGCGGCGGTGTTTCACATAGATAAAAAAGATCTTAATAGCTCGTATGACATTATTGACATTTATCCTTCCAATCACGTGGTGAGAAACGTGGCGCCCTTATTTTCTTAGAAACGTTGGTAAGAATCAGACATTGATTGCGCTCATATACACACGCGAATGCAGAAATGCATTTTATTTATACGTTATTTACGTATATTTGCGCGTGTATTATTGTGTCTTGGCATTGTTGCTGTTATCACGACGTTTCGGCCCCTTCATCAGGTTCTATTCGATCCGGTAACTCTCAGAAAATTTCGAAATGAACTCTTTATGTAATCTATAGTCGTAGATTATTCTCGTTCCGATCAAAATGTCTGGTGTAAAAAAAGACCTTCAGTCTGCTGTTAACCGGGACAAAAAGTGGCTTGTTAATTTTAAGGTCTCAAAAAAGGAATTTTCTCTTTATTAATTTGTTCATCTTTCTATTTTCCATCATCATGGCTAATGCTGACCTCCAGGAGAACAACTCATTGCACCTTCTCGAGTTAACATTATCGGCTGAGATGAAGTGGAAAGACTATACTGAACCCATTGTGAGGTCAGCTTGTAAGAAATTTGATTCACTGTGTCGTGCTAGACAATTTTACATCTATGTTACTGTTATATACCGTACCTAGCAACACTAATGTGTATGTCCCAATCCTAATAAATACGTTGGACAATATGCTGCCTAAACTGACCACGTGAGCTGTCAGCGTGGGAAGCTCTTGCCGTGTCGAACTCTCTACCTTTAGGAAAAGAGGAACCTGGACGTGGCTATGCCCTTTGGCATAGCCTCGTCCGGGGAAGTAGACAGATACCCGATCCCGCGTATCCGGAATCTACCGGTAATTTTTGCCTGAGCCCACGGGCTCGGATTTCCTCATATTTGGCCTTTTGCCACATCCTACCTCGTGGGGAGGCAGGTAAATATCGTAATATGCTGTCTAAGTAGTCCACCACTAGCAGTGGTTTACTTACTTCATGCCGCTGACGAGTATTGTATTTTGTTGATGTATAAAGATTCCCATTTTATTTCCAACCTCCGTTTTGGCTATTCTTCATTCAGTAAGCCCAAGATTACAACACTTATATATCTATAAGTTTATCATCCCTCCGTGTTTAGAATATGGCTGTCTCATATGGTCCAGTGCTATTGCTATATACAGGGTGTTTCAAAAAGAATACGCCAAAATCATCACGTGATGTGTCAATAACGAAAAAAAATTACAAATCTCTAGCATGAACACATGTGTTGTATATACATTCAAGTTTCATTTCATGTTTTATAAGTGCTCAATGTGGCCACCACCGGCAGCGTGGACAACATCAAGCCGATATAAGAATTCCTCCCAAACGCGCCTCAGCATGTCACGGTCCACCGTGTTGATTGCAGCTGTTATTCGATCTTTCAAGTCATCGATACTTGCTGGAAGTGCCTGAACATAAACTTGGTCTTCAACATACCACCACAAGAAAAAGTCACACACAGTGAGGTCGGGGATCTGGCAGGCCAAGCACAGAGAGCAAGGTCTTTAGCATCTCTCCCCACAATCCATCGCTGAGGCACGTTTTCATTCAGATAAGCACTAACCCCGAGATGCCAATGGGGTGGTGCTCCATCTTGCTGAAAAATGAAGTCATTCGAATCTGCCTGTATTGTGACAATGGCGTTTGTTTTCGCGTATTCAAGCACGCAAAACGCCTTCTGCTGAGGAGTCGCGATTTTGATTGATCTTCCCACAATTCAGCTGCACCGGAAGTTATACTAACGACAACGGTGAAACAGACATCCAATCAAACTTTGATAACTACTCTATCAAATATAACCACTGAGTCCACTACAATGCTATAGACCTGAAAAAACAGCGCAATGATTTTGACGTATTCTTTTTGAAACACCCTGTATTTATAGATTCTTGAAAAAATCCAAAAAGGATCAGCAGTATTATTAGTCCCGACCTGGCGTCTCAGCTTCAGTGACTTTCCCACCACCGTAATGTTGTCACCCCTTGCTTTTTCTATAAATACTTTCATGGCAACTTCTTGGATGACACCATTGCTATGACACATAGACTTTATCAATTTAAGTGCAGTACTAGATTGGCCGTGAGGTCCCATCAATTTACAGTTGAGTTGGCTAGAAGGAACCGTAAGTTCTATGTTAACAGTTTCTTTTCTCGCTCATCTCGCCTATGGAACTCTATCCGGTCCCATGCTTTTCAGTCACCTTTAATCAAACATTTAATAAAAATTTTAAATGCAATGTCAATCGCTATCTACTGTCTTCCTGATGAGGCATCTATTATTCTCGCTCTTTGGTAATATTTCTGGTTTCTAATTCTTCCACACCCAGTAACCCCTTGTGCTTTAGTGGCTTTACGGCCTTGCTTGGGGTCAATTCAATTAAAAAAAATCTTGTTTAGTTCTTTAGTACTGATCAATTTTTGCTAACCATCTCTGGTCCAAGGATTTTACTCGCAAGTTTTTATGTCATAAAACTCACAGACCAACGCTTTATTACACTAGGCTATTGCCTAGTTGGACAATCCTGTGGAGGCGTTAAGAAATATCTGATCTTCCGGTTGTATATAAACGCTGCCTAAGATCAATGGTGAAAATAGGCTTTGAGCGAGTAAAGCTTGAGGGTCTTGGCGAAGGCCATCCTTCTTTGAACACATTGGCGCTACAGAATCACAAGCAAAGAAATTTACCAAATAAGAGAAAACATCTGACATAAAGACTTTCAGCATCAACACCAACTAAAATGGATATCGCATGTAACCGGAAGAGAAAATAAAATGCTGACATTCCACACTACTTTAAATAAACTAGTCGGAAGGAAACCTCCATGATTACTGGCAAAAGTAACAACAGCTACTGGAATTGATGAAGCTATTTTTCTGAAAAAAATGTTTTAAGAGAAATATTTCGGTCTTTCGCTACACAAATTATCTCTGGAGCGGTCGTATATATATATATATATATATATATATATATATATATATATAAAGAAATATAGTCTTAAGGTGTGCTATATTTATGGGATAAAGTGCTCAATATCAGAGATAGAGCGTGTGTAAATATAAAAGTGAACATAGAAGTCAACACTTAGAGGGGACAGTCTGTTTCATGCTATATGCAATCGTCAGGCCACGTATGCTGTTATTTTTCTCGGCTATTTATACATATACGGGTCAGTGGTGCATTGTGGGTAGTCTATTATGGCGGTTATTTTACCGGAAGTCGTTTATTTATTTATTTATTTGGGTTAAATTATTTTGCTTGTTTTTATTTTTTGTTTCTTATTTTATTTATTTATTTACTTATTTTTTAATCGGTGTTTTTTTATTAACGTAGTAAAGATTTGTTTATATCACTTATTTAATAGTTTTGTTTTGGTTTGAGAATTTAATTAAAGCTATTTGTTCGGTTTTGGGGTTGGTTGTTGTAGTTTATTCTATTATTTTGGCAGAAACAGTTTTTTAATTCGTGTTTATTTGGGTTGATTATCTTTATTTATTTTTTCTAACGGTAACTTTATCGGGATTGGTTAGTTTATTTATTTACTTGGATGAATTTAGGTCAATTTATTTTAGGTATTCCACGCTGTGATATTAGAAGATCTGCCAGGAAAGGGGAGAGGTTGTAAGAACCAGGGCGCAATTTTACTGTAGATGTGATTGCGGTTAAGGCACTCTCGTCGTACTGAATTATTTCTCCTTTGATCAGAGTAGCATTTTTTTATATCAAAGTTGTGGCCAGTGTTGTTACGGTGGGCAACTAACGCATTTGATGTATTGCTTTGTAAAATTCTCTATTGTGTTATATATATATATATATATATATATATATATATATATATATATATACAATTATCGATCTCATGATTGTAAAACGAATACAGGTGTGAAGTCACGTATTTCTGCATTCGGTGGTCGAGTGTAACCCAAGATTGACCCCCTGATATTATATCTATTTAAGATTAATACTACATGAGTTTAGTTTCTCTGGCAGAAGGCCAATAATGAAAGATACGCAATTAAGATACTCCACGGCATTCGTGTCGTGTCCTTTCAGAATGTAGGCGATCATGGCTCTCCATCTCCCTTGCAGCTCTCAACAAGTTCCTTTCCTCTAATAACCCAAAAAATAAGCCTGTTCACCATTTCCCAGACACATCAGCAAGATCAGCATATCAATTTTTTAATAAAATATTTCCACTTCAGTCTGTATAATGCGGGGGAGGGTGCTGAAAAGTTCTCAGTTTGGTCACAAAGACCTTTCATAAAAATGTGATGTTTGGTTAGAATTTTGAAATTTTCAGTATTTCCTTCTATATATTGATTTCATTTGACAGCAATTCATCAATGCTCTTCCTAATTTTTTTTCTTTTTACACCCTCTTAATTGCTGTTGCTCCCGTGTCCATCCTAACACGGGGTGGGAAGTACTTGTTAGGGCCCCAGCTATGGGCAAATAGTTAACCCCCAAACTGATGTAAAAAAAAAAAAATTGAATGTATAAAATAGATTTTTATAGTAAAAATACTAGCAATACATTTTTCAAAAAAAATAATATTACCAACGCCTTTATACACTGTGCCATGTGTCCTTAAGAGTTGCGAGTTCAGTACCTGGTTAAGGCAGTGTAGAACTTGGAGAGGTGAATTAACAGGAGATAACTGATAACTGACATCCATTAGACATTGCATGTGGAACTAGAACAGTCTACCCCAGCGAGCTAAATAAAGGGTTCAGTTCGACAGTCCAACCACCTGAAGAAGGCCGGAGCGTACAACGGCCGAAACGTTGTGATAAATATGGCAACAAAGATGAGGATTATAGTCCGACTAATGTAAATAGTGTTCAACAATTTCTCTTAAAGGAAGACAAGACGGGTTGCGTCTAACAACATTCAGCCGACGTATTTATGCAAAGAGGGATTTTGACGGGAGTCAAATGTAATGCTGGTAATATTTTTTCAAAAATATATTGCTAGTACACGTTGTAATAAATATGGCGACAAAGATCAGGACAATAGTCCGAATAATGTAAATAATGTATATAACTTGATATTGTTTATTATAACTGGGAATCAAATTTAATCATTTTCTTCATTGGTAAGCTGTAAAAGAAAAGATTTAAAAAGCCCTATAAATCTGTTAACTAGTTATAACGAACTATATAACTATATATAGTTATATAGTTATAACTCGCCATTGTTTTTTTTAACATTCTAAAATTATTCAATTTTTTTCTATTTGTGTTGATATTATTATCCCAGTTACCTTAACTGCTGTTAATATCTACAACACTCTGATCCATTTCTCGATCAGAAGAATTATTAGGTTCGTGCCAAAATAATGTCGTTTTCTCACATAAAGTTGAACGTCAAAAAAACAAAATTATTTTTGCACCAACCTAATATCTACATCGATGATTTCGTAAAATTCCTCTTTGCCCTTTAAGATCGACAGGAATTCGTAAAATGTAATTTGCAAAATCGATGTCACACGTAAAGTAGCTGCCATAAACCTCTTTCAACCACTAAACATTCCACGGAACAAGAACAATGTGGCTAGATTCGAAAACAATTATAAAATAAAGAAAAACGAAAAGAAATGAAGAGAGCGCACAAGATAGAACGAAAAAGAAAAAAAAAGGAAAGAACTGATGCAAGCATAAAATATATAATTCCAATGAAGCAATCAAGAAAGCATAACAGCTTCATAAGGAAATCAAGCGGGAAAGTTAAAAATAGCGGGAAAGTTAAAAATAGCGGGAAAGTTAAAAATAGCGGTAAAATCTGATATCTTTCTCTGTGACATAACAACTACACTCAGTAATGTAATGCGTTGTGGCCCCTTGCCTTCCTTTTTATTTTCTTTGTGCAGATTGAAATATTTACTTTGAGAATTAAAATGAATATAAAATAATAAAAAGGAAAATGACTTCATAATGTGAGTGCATGAAAAAGGAACGCACAGGGAAAGAAACGTTAAAATGAAATGCAACAGAAACGGAAATTAATAATTAATGTAACGATAAAAAGGAAGGAACGATATTAAAGATAATATTTTCAAAAAGAGTTTCATAGATGGAACACGAATTTACATGGTTCAGCACCAACCAGCTGAGTTTAATCTTTCCAGAATAATTGACATCTATCTGTATATATCTATCTATCTATCTCATTCACTTATATTTTCCTTTTTTCTATCTCATTCGGTTCGTTATCTATCACATTCATTCATTCATTCATTCATATCTATCTATCAATCTCATTCATTCATATTTTTCTTTCTTTCTCATCCATGAATATCATTTGTTCAATATCTATCTATCTATCTATCTATCTATCTATCTATCTATATATATATATATATATATATATATATATATATATATATATATATATTGAATAAAACACCAAAATATATATATATATATATATATATATTGAATAAGTATCTATATATATATAGATTGAATAAAACACCAAAAGTAAAATGGAAAATTATAAACAAAACTAGAACTTGTAAAACTTGGGATGACCCATGCCCTTTATGCCTACATGAGTAACTACACATTATTAAGTTTCTAAAAATCTATTAAACAATAGACATGAGTTAACGGTTTTTACCGACATCATCAAATCTTTGCATTGAATAATTAGCATAATTTTTTTTTAAATCCATAGTCCTAATAAATAGCTTAGATACCCTACAAAAAAGATAACCCTTTATGAAGTCGTCAAAAAACAAATGTTACGGCATTTTTTTTGGGGGGGGGGTTATATACACAAAACCCTTTCAGAAAAAATAAAATTTAACAAAAAATAAAATAAATAAAATAAATAAATCTCCATAGACACGAAAACCAGACTAGACTAAATCATCTTCCGTTTTAAATTTAGACACCCCAACCTTACCCTGACTTGACACCTATGAATGTAACTCTATACTGATAGAAATTATTAACACCCTGAACCCCTTCTTTATATGAACAATCGCGCTGGCCGTTACCATGGAAATATTGATTTCAATAATGAATCTGCTATTAAAACACATAAATTTCAGAAATAAGTTATTCCCCAAAAAATTTCGCTTGAAGATGGAACAGAGCTTACTTTAATTCAATTTAATTCAAATAATTATATTGAAGTTTTCGGCTCTTGTTTTGAAACATGAGAACTCTTATGTAGCGTGTTGGAATCATATTTTTAAATAAATAATTATATTTATGCTCTACTTTTGTATCGAGCACTATTTTTTTAAAATAATAACAAAAATACTAAAGAACTTTGGATTATTTATCTAACCAGTTCTTTCCTATTTTCTATATATTTTCACACACACACACACACACACACACACACACACACACATATATATATATATATATATATATATATATATATATATATATATATATACATAATCATTCCGTTCATTATCTCTCTCTTTTTCTATCTATCTATCTATCTATCTATCTATCTATCCATCTTAATTATCTAACTATCTATGAAAAAAGCAGTTAGAAAACCATGCTTTTATCATCCGGAAAATGATTTGACATTGAATTTTGCAATTTCTGACTTTTGCTTTACCTAGTTCGTGCATTCAATGTTATTCAGGGAAAACCAGACAAATCATTATTATTGGTTCGAAATCAATGTAATCATTATTGAGAAAAAAGCATATATGTGTTTTGCTAAAAGCGGAATCGACAAATCGAATTCAAAACCCGGCATACATACTTCGCGAAACTGTTTAAGACCACCGGGCAAAAATTAAAATTTTTCTAACATTACACTCTGAAATTTCCTCTTTGAACTTTAGTTAATGTAAACAAATTGAAGTTATATGCAGGACATCATCCTCAAGTTTGAAACATTGTAACATAGATCTCTGACGAGTTTGAGCGCCGTGAAGTTATTCTAGAAAACAGATTCCAGTAAGTTTTTAAACGTTAGCATTGGGCAAAATCTCATCACTGTATGACATTCAAAGAGTCCATTAGTACCAATTACATGGAGAGCGTGAAATCTCAGTTAAGATGGACTAAAGCAAAACAACAGGCCACAATGCTATCGACAAATACAAAACCGATAGCTCTTTTACAGAACGAAAGGAAAGTGGACATCCCAGAAAAAGAAACAAGAGATGATCGTATCATCATGATCTCCGATATGCAAATTCGAGCTGCCCTGTTTCTCAAAGTTACAGATAGGAGTTGTAGGACTTTTTCTCGCAGATTGGTCAATCAATGTCAATTAAGATCCTGCAAACCTGACAGAAAACCAAGATTAACGGTGGAAAAGAAAAAGAAGCGTCTGGTATTCACTAAAAGCATGATCATTGGACAAAGAAAAAAAATGAGTAAACAGCATTCCAACAGTTTGTTGTGCGTTAGAGTTATGTTACAAGGCACACAGGAAATAGTTATCACGAAAAAATATGCCATACAAACTAAAAAGCACTCTCCCAGACCGATGTGTTTAGAACAGCTACTTTATCTTACCGGAATCGTGGTCAAAAGTATCCGGAACTTTTGAAGGATAAACTAATGATTCACATGCACATATATGGTTGCAGCATATTTATGCCGGGTGGTACTCCACACCCCATAGATAAGACGGTTAAAAAACAACTTCGCAATATCAAAGTCACTGCATTGGAATGAACGGACAATAGTCCTGACCTTAATCGGCTAGAAAAATTTGTGGGATTATATGAAGAATGAGGCTGTAAAAAAGCCAAATGATGCTAAGCCTCTTGTCGTTGTTATCGAGGATGTCCGGATCCACTAGTATTCCTGCAGAATATTGTCTGGGTCCGTATTGAAGTGGTTATGAAAGCGAAAGATGACCATGCAAAATACTAGTTTATATTTTAATTAATATCAAATAAAAATCTTTTAACAGATTTGATGCCGGGAAATGTGAACTTGCCTTTTAAGTTTATACAATCAAGATTTCTGTTAAAAAACTGTCAGAGACCTTTAACCTTTCACCACGACTCTCTCTCTTTCTCATTCTCTCTCTCTATATATATATATATATATGTGTGTGTGTGTGTTTGAATACATACATATATATATATAACGCAAGTACACATCAAGTGCTCCAGCCCAGCTGCAATCTTCAGCTGAGCGCCGTGCTTCATCAAAGTTTCGGCCCATTAAGCTCAGTACCTCTCCACACGGTGGGCCTACTCTCTCTTTCTCACACTCTCTCTCTCTATATATATATGTGTGTGTTTGAATACATACATACATACATAAATACATATATATATATATATATATATATATATATATATATATATATATATAGTTAGTTAGTTAACATGCTGCATCTAGCCGCATTCGATTTACTTTAAAAGAAAATAATGATACGGTATAGTTCTTAATACACACTTTTTCTTTTCTCCCCAATACCGCCTAAATGATGACTCATGTATGAGTCGAAGCCTCGAAATACACGACTTTTTGCCATTTTATCCGCACGTAACAACCACATTTACGAAAGGATATATATGCATTACAAAAAAAAAAAAATTAAAATTAATATTAAATTTAATAGATATAAACTGTCCACAGTCTTTACGAATATTTTGCCTAAGTTGATTACATGATAAAATAAGCAGAGTTAATGGTTGTGTAGAGGACCGTGTCGGCGATGTTGTTGAGTAGAAGTAGAAGAATACATGCTTTTCCTGTTAGCCGGTCCAACTACATGAGAAAGTTGGACTTTAATTAAGTCCAAAGAAGTCAAAGAAAAACAAACAAACACAAGACCGATAAATATATGTAAACAAATATATGTCTTAATAACAAGAAAGGTTACAAGTTACATGAAGAGAGTGCGTGTGGTGAATATTATGTATGTGTGTGTGTTGTGTTGTGGTGAGTGTGCGTACGTACATGCATTGTTCTTAGCGTGTTCCCAGCATTTGGGAAACGCTGTATCTGTGAGCGTTCACATCTGCGAGGTGGTATAAGGCTGAAAACCTGAGGAAAAGAGGAAGAGGCGAAGGGTCAGCGAGTATTTATAGCCAGGTGGAGAGAGAGACCCCTGGTGAAAGAGTTAAGGAGCTAAAGAGGAGCTAACTCCGACAGTTGTAATTTATTCAATCAGACACACCTATATATATATATATATATATATATATATATATATATATATATATATATATATATATGCAAATAAGTTTGGTTAAATAATTTAGACATATCATGTTGGTCGATTAGTTTTCGTTGTGATCCTTTTAATTTCGCTGCCTTAGAAAACTGATTAAGAAAATTGCCAAAATTGTCTTTCAAATAGTTTTTATTTTCCAAGTACTTTCAATCTCATTTGAGACCATCTTCAGGCGGTTAAGTTGTCTGTCAGTATTTATATTTGTTTTTGTATATTCAAAACATTTCAACTGTTAATGTTTTGAATTTACAGAAACACATATACAAATTTAAACGCCATTATCCAGCAGCTCATCACATCACCAACACTTTGAAATTCAAACGTAACCTTGTGAGAATGCAAATTGAGATATCCGAAGACAACATCAAAATTTTCATTAAAGAAGCACAAGAAATCCATAGCAAACTATAATCGAACACTACTGCTGAAGAACTCAAGGAAATTTTATACAGACTTACAGAAATTACTAACAAGTCTAAAACACAACACCGTTAGAACCATCCAAAAAAATTGATACACTGTACAAAGGAACTATACATCATCCAAAGAAAAATGATAAGTTTATAAATATCTCCAACTATGAAATAACAAAACATCAAAAAAAAAAAATACTCAACCTCGAACCCAACTGTCACCTCTACAAAAAATATAGTAGACTAGAAAAAAGAAAATAAAAATAAAAATAAACTGAAATAGAAATGCTGTACCAAAACATACAAAAATTTGAGAAACAGCAACTGATAAATGCAAAACCAGAAATCTGAGACCGAGTCAAGACTGAGGTGTTGAAAGATAGGCATGACAAAATCAAAAAACACGTCCAGAATTCTATCAAAACAACAAAGAACTGCGGCTAAAGTACTACGTAACAACAACAATATAATAGTTCTAAAAAAGCGGATAAAAGCAATATTTTCGTCATATTAAATAAATCGTACTATTACTCAAAAATGCAACTTGACGACCATACCAAATTTTAAAAAGTCGGGAAAAATTCGATTAACCAATTAAATTTAAAAAAAAATAATCAACAAACTTATCACAGCCAATAACGCAGGACTGGGTAGTTTGAAACTTCCAAAACTAATTGGAGACTATAAACCAGGATATCTGTATGGAACTGTAAAAATACATAAACCTAACTTCCCCGTTCGACCTATCATATCCCAAATCCCCAACCCTGATTATCAGCTAACTAAAGTTCTTAATCAACAATTTACACCTTAAATTTCAGATAAATATTGCATAATGTCAGCACAAGAATTACTCCAATTTAAAAAAAAACAAAACTAGAAAAAAAAAAAAAAACAATAATGAAACTTTAGCCTCACTTGACGTTGAAATCTTATTTACCAACCGACCCAGTCAGGGAAAAGATAGAATATAATCATAAAAAATATTTACAATAATCCATCTCTCTCTCCTTTAAAAATTTGACCTAATATTTAAAAAAAAAAATAACTACTCTTGATGTGTACCACAGAAGTTCCTTTTTATAACCCCCAAAATAACATCTACATACAATGCGATTGTGTCTCTATGGGCTCCATTCTCGAGCCAACATTTAGAAATTTTTACATGACTAATTTAGAAAATAGTGTACTTAATACCACAAAACACCTCCATTTACCTAAGATAACATTCTCATTTTAGTCAAAGACATGAACTACAAGAAGACCTTCAAAAACTTTCATTAATGTTCCTCGATGTATTGATAAACAATAAGAATAATAATACATTTACTCCCACTCTTTATAAAAACAACTGGTATAAGCACATATACTCTCAACTATAAAAGTGAATGTCCTGTTGCAAAATAGCTATTGTACGAAATTTAATAAACCGTGCAAAATCAAATTCTGAAAAAAAAATTTCTACACTGAATACAAAAATATTAAACAAACCCTCATTAATAATAACTTCCCTAATTATATTGTTGATGAACAAATTAGACAGGGTATTAGAAATACTAACATAAATAAAAATGAATACAGCATCAAATAATTCTAAACATATCAAATTACTATATAGTAATCAATTCTTCTCCGCCAACTAGCATTTTGCTTTTTTCTAAAGGCCAATATTGTATATCAATTTAAATGTCCTTTAGGAAATTGTATCTCTGATAAAAATGTCAATGCGTATATTGGCTTTACTACGACAATGCTAACAAAAAGGCGTACATTTTATTTGGCTGAGCATAGCTCCATATCTAAAAGAACACTGATGCCTGCACTCACAGATTAGACGGATTTTCGTTGAAAATGCATCTATATTACATAAAAAAACAATAATATGCAAAAACTAAAAATCCTTGAAGCCCTTTATATAAGAGAATTAAAGCCCCAAATAAATAAAGTCAGCTGTGAGTATAGCAACAAAGTCTTAATAGTCTTATAAAAAAATAATATATGTATGGGCAAAAATGGAAAAGTTACTTTCCTTATACTCGGAAAAAAGAAAAAAAAAACAAAAAAACATGTGAAATTTGAACTTTGAAATCTAGAACGCTGCATGAACAGTAAAAACGAACAGTTGAAATGTTTTTAATTTAAAGAAACGCATATACATACTTACAGACAACTTAACCCCCTGAAGATAGTGTCAGATGAAAATGAAAATACTTGGAAAATAAAAACTATTTGAAAGACATTTTTGGTATTTTTCTTTATCAATTTTCTTTGGCTACCAAGAAATTAATCCGCCAACTTGAAAGGATCAAAACTAATCGACATATGTCTAAATTATTTAACCAAACCTGTTTGAATTAAAATATGCTGCCTAAATATACACAATATATATATATATATATATATATATATATATATATATATATATATATATGTGTGTGTGTGTGTGTGTGTGTGTGTGTGTGTGTGTGTGGTGTGTTTGTGTCTGTGTGTTCATATTTACATATATCTATAATTATCTCCAAGGGAAAAATATGAATACATATGTTCTGTTCTCCCTCCAGCTATGGGTTAAATAGCAGAGCACACCGGGCTCACTAGCCTGATGTGGCAGCTCCTCCAGGAGGAGAACAACTGTGAATTGTAAATCGTAGAGCGGGCAGCGAGAAAACATGTCCACTATCTTTTCCAAGATATATTTGTAATTCACAGATAATAAAGAGTGGAAAAGTGGGGAAAGCCATGAGTGCCTGCAACCTGAAGATTCGTGGCAATTTAAAAGAATGCAAATGAATTGTAAATGATATTACGGAGGAAATGCATCAAACATCAGTCAGCAAAAGGTTGTCCTTTGTCAGGAATGAATTCAAACATTATTTGGTTAATATATGTGCATATAATTCTATCATTGATTGCATGTATCTAAGTTTATTGTCGATATCCGTGTTGGCGTGAGAAAAGGAAATTAGTGAGCCGGCTTCAAATGATGACCGAACCTGTTAAATACGGTGGAGTAATGGATAGCGGCCCGGATTAAGGAATCGGAGAGGCGAGTTCGAGTTCCAGTCGAATGCATTATATTCACTTACGTGCTAATACCCTTGGGAAAGGTTTGAATCCTCTTTTTCTAAATTGTAGAAGAGTCCGAGTTCTGTAGTCTTGGATGGCAACTAGTCTATCGCAGAAAGAAATAGCAACCTACTGCAAGAAAAATCTGCCTGATCAGTCATGTATTGAAAGATACATGATTGCCTAAGCGGGTATCACGCATGGCACATAACTGACTCATTGGCTAATGAATCTATTTATTTCTTTACCCCAAGCCATACGTACAAATAGACAAGGTAAAAAAGATGTTGTGTAGGGATAAAGTGTCGTTGCTGACACTGGAGTTTGAAAATAGATCACCAGTGAGTAAACACAGGTGATTTCATTTCTAATAAGTAGACCAGGTGATTGTAAAGGAAAGGTATATATGGGAATTAGCGTGGTGACAAAAGGGATCGCGATTCTCTATACTATCCTCTATACTATTTCTCTATACTGACCAACTCTTCGGATTACTATTCGGCGGTTACTATTCGAATAAGTAATACTAGTGCGGGTATTATTCGAAAGAGTTACTACTTGTATCTGCGATAACGTGATAACGAGGATTCGTTGACGTCACAAAAGTGAAAACGCGAAGGCGTCTGACATCACAAAATAAGGGTGGAAATAACGAACCATTAACTATAAGAAGAAAGAATATATGATCGTCACGAAGAGAGGCAATCGAAGATATGAGCTTCATATTGGACACATCAGAATCAAATTGGTACAAAAATTTAATTATCTGGAGACTGGTGTTTTGAACATGAGTAGACGTTTATTATCCTTGCTTCCTGTTTAGTATTGGGTTTCCATTTTCTTCCAAAGTCCTTTCCTTCACTTTCAGTAGCACCTTGTGTCTTAGTGGAATTCTTGCCTTGTTTGGGGTGAATTTATTTTTAAAAAATATTAATCTAACGGACGATGTAAAGTCTGATATCCGAAGCTTTATAGGAATAGCGAAAGAGGCCTTCATGAAACAAAGTTTTATGTCAAAGGAATTATTTGAAACAACGAAAACAATGCTGAACCGATAATTCATGTTTATCTTTCTGTGTGACAGTGAATGCTGGACAATTTCCTTACAGGTGAAGAAGAGACATGAAGCAAAAGGTTATGTTGTTCTATACACCGATGCAGCGAATACTGTGGACAGAACACGTGAACAACGAACAAGTTATAAAGAAAATATGAACCAGAAGTAGACTTGTGCTTAAAATCTTAAACAGGTAGTTGACATTTCTGGCATACTTAATGAGGGAAAAGGGCTTGGAAAGATTAACACGCGCGAAATACCGGGTGTAACAGCAAAATTATTCAGTTGTTAGATTAAGCTCTGAACCGTTGCATCTAAAAATTATTAAAGATATCTTACTGGAATTCACCGAGGTTTTTATATCACTATTGGACTCTACTTTGAACGACAAGAGTGTATGATAACTCTCCAACCTTAACAGAAGAATTGTGATGAAGCATAAACGAAAATGACATGTTCATCATTAATTAATCATAGCTAAGGGTCGGAAGATCATGAAGGATTGAAGTAAAGCCTATATATATATAATAAAAATATAATAAAAAAGCTTAAACACTAATATTCCATGGTCATAATTTATTGCATTGGAATCGTAAATACGATCAGACCTAAAAATTCAAATACATACATATATATATATATATATATATATATATATATATATATATATATATATATATATATATATATATATATGGATCATTTTCCAACATATTCAAGATGGTCTTCATCTTCTCTAACCTTCTAACTTTCTATTTTGGATTAACAAGGTGCCTCTTCATTTTCAAGTCTTTTTTCACTGATCGTTGGAAGGTTATAGCTGAAACTCCTTTCTCACGTGCCAAACGTCTTATGGATCGAGTTAGATTTTTCCCAATTGATCTCTTTAACTCTAAATTGAAATGACCATACTTGCTGTCGTGACCTCCTGATCCATTTTTCTTCTCTTTTAAACTTATTCACCGTTCTCTTGATGTTTCTTGAATGAACTTTGAAGATTGAAACGATAGTATGAATGTTGGTGCCATACTGAAGGTCTGAATGATCTTTTTCCTCTTATCATTGAACAGTTGGGAAGAGATTTGGACAAACACCAAACTTGTTCACTTTCTAGCTGAATACCTCAAGTTGTGTGAAGATGGAAAAAACGTCTTATCTGAAAACTTGAAAAAAAGAAACTCAATTAGATTTTTTTTTTTTTTTGTTTTTTCTTTTGTTTTTGTTTTTTAGATATTAAACATGTTTTGGGATGGACAATTATACTGCAACACGATTTAGACAATTTTGCTGTTACACCTGATATATTGAAGGAAGGAGGAGTAGTCGCAACCAGAGAGTAATCAGAGAATTTTGTTAAATGGATGGCACCACGATGACAAAATGGAATAGTAAAGAGTCAAACGTTTCTTTTATCAACAAGGGACATTAGCAGGGCTATTAACGCTTTTATCGTCATTTATTTCCAGTAAATGTTAATTTCCTATTTTCCCGAAAACGGGGACAGTATAGCCAGATAAAAATGCTATAAAAAGGCAACAGTGAAAGTGTCCTGTTTATTTATGCATATGAACAAAATATTATTTTGTTTTGAAAATGAATGTGTCAATATTTTCCATTTTATTTATTTATTTCTCTTTATTTCTGCTTCTCTATATTTTTATCACTGCAGATAAAGGGAGAAACGTTTTTAACGACGTTTTCTTTCAACAAACAAATTCATAGTCACCAAACAGTTTGTGATAACATGTTTTGTTGACATTTAGGTCATCAGACGAGCTCAGCAGACTAAAGAAACAAAATGGCGGCAGTATTGATTGACATAAAAAAACAAAAAAACAAAGGGAGATAACTTTGAGAAGCAAACGAACGACAGAAAAAAAGATTTTTTAAAGTGGGCTAAATCTGAGACATTTTCTTTTCTTTGTTTTTTTTTTTTTGATTGTCTTTTTCCCATAGCACACAAATAACTGATTTGGCCCTGACTGGAAACGGCACTGATGCGTCTCGAATAAAGACAGGTTAAGGAAGTGGGTCAAAGTCTTGGTGCTGGCGGAAAAGGCAAAAGAAGTTTTATGTCAAATAGTTTATTTAAGTAAATTTTACTTAGATATTTTGCAGAACTACTATGTAATATCAATCCTTCTATATGCTAAAATAAATAATAGCGTATTGTTAGCAGACACAGAAAGAAAACAGACGCTACTACGAAACAATGTAATAAGAAAAGGCGAGAAAAAAGGACTATTCATCAAATGTAAGAAGATGCAACATATGGTCATTAACAAAATATACAGACCTAAATTCAGGCTATAACTTGGATACGTGAAAATAACGCAGATACAGAAATTCAAATATCTGGAAAGGGTTTTAAAAAAGTGCGGAAAATGTGACACCGAAATCCGCACATGGATTGGAATGAAGAAACCTAAACACCGATCAATGATAATGATGATTATGTTGATGATAGTGATTGTATGATTTTAGAAGTATTGTGTTACAAACCCTATTGAGTTGTTTTCGCTAGATTAGCAGCGGGATCAGCTGTAAGGTTCTGTACATCTCATAGCTTTTTTTAGAGGTGCTTCTGTATACTGTTGCATCATCAGCATATATGTTTACTAATAATCTGAAACTTTATTGCATAGGCAGTTTGGTGATAAGACATAAAGAAGATATCACCAAGCATTGTGGGATGCCTGCATTGATATCAAAGGCTTGAGAAGACTAGTCATTTATCATGACCTTCATGAAACTACCTGAGATAAAGTAAATAATTGCAAAGACTCTTCTAGAAATGACATGTCTCAGAGTTTGTGTAGCAAATTACTATACCACACCTTGTCAAATACCTTTGTGATATGTATGGCAATTGTGCTCCTGATGTATTAGGTTGGTGCAAAAATAATGACGTAATAATGTCGTTTTTTGACGTTAAAAAATACGTCAAAAAACGACATTATTACGTCATTATTTTGCACCAACCTAATAAACACCATCGAGTATTTCACTGATCTTTTACGAAATGACAATTAAAACATCATCAGTGGACCTAGAGGAGCAAAACCCATATAGAAGGTTGTTTCTGGAAAGGTGAGCAATTATCACCTTGTTGATAATAGCCTCAAAGAGTTTCCTGGTGGCCACAAAGAGGTTGATGAGTCAATACAGTGGCGGGGGTGGGGAACACTCGCCTGCATTCTTGAATACTAGGAATATAGATTGAAACTTCCATAGACTTGGGAAATATTTCTCCGTGATGCAACGGTTAAACAATTTTGGCAAGATTTCAGATAACTTTGGCCAAAGGTTTTTAAGAACAACAGTAATTTTATCCGGAATAGGCTTCAATTAATCAATGCTTTTAATTGGATCTGGAAACAAAGATTTTCCTCCGTGAGAGGAGAGAGTCAGGTAAAGGATGACTGTGGTCAACTAACTAAAGTGGATTTTGAGGCAATATTCATTGCTAAGAACATAGCCTGGTCCGTCAAAGATGAGATAACCCCAATGTCATCTATATAATAAATGCAAATGTCTGCGTATCATACTTTTACAACTTTATTCCTAGAGGCCGTAGCCCAACATATCATTTCATTTTCAGGGCTTTTCGAGGTGGTGTAATGGTTGGCAAGCTTGTCTAGCTAGAACAATTTCGACTGAGTAGTGAATTCAATCCTCACTGGGTGCCCCAAAGTTTCGGCCTTGGACCACATCTAAGCTACTCTTGGAAAATCATTATCATATCACTTTGGAATCAGACCGACTCCGTGAACAAATTAAAAACATTCTGGGTCGGATCCAGACCGGCAACCCTGAAATTTTGGATTACTGCGATTTGTTTTTCGTGAGTTTTTTTACGTCATTTTTTTTTTTTTTTTGGTTGCGATAACAAATTTTATAGCTTGTAAATAAATTTGGAAATAATCGAAGTTAATTGCGAAATCACGCATGAAATAAAAATAATTGTTTGTACGGGAAATAAGGACCTTCGTACATAAAATTGTCTTTAAATTAAGTGGTGACAGAAAAATTATCGTTGAACTTTTCAAAGGCAAGCTTAAATATTAATGCAATACTTAAATGCAGCGATCAATTTTCAGTTCTTCCGTAGTTTATTGTTGCCTATCACATCTACTCCTCCCTACCCATTGGGATGAAGACCCAATCAAGAGACCTCTACAGGAGCTTGATTAAATGCCGCCGATTGTGCGGCTTTTAAGCTAGTTTATAGTAGTATTAGGTTGGTGCAAAAATAATGACGTAATAATGTCGTTTTTTGACGTATTTTTTAACGTCAAAAAACGACATTATTACGTCATTATTTTTGCACCACCTTAATAGTTAATGAAGATTTGCCATTAAGAAGAATCTTGGGGATTTTCCAGAACTCACCGGAATCATCTCTTCTGTTTTCATCTCTAGCTTGGATTGACTTCGCATGGCTGATTTTAACATTTTGCATAACGTTCTTGGAATGATTGCAGACAGTTCGGCATGCGTCAAGAAGTCTTGTTACACCGTTCACGGTGATAGAAATGACAGTAGTGATTACGGTGATCTACAGCAGCAGCAGCCATTCAAGCGTGTAGAAAGGTGGCTATTCATTTTTTGCTGATATACCTTGAAAAAGATAAACCTCTCAATACCTGAAAAGGGCCCACACATAAAAAATGGAGGCAATTCTGGATGCTCTGTTTTTGAAGAATGTTGAGAGGGCTGCTTCCGCAAGACAAGATCTGAAACTATCTTCGTCAGCTTTGGAATATCGATGAAACAGTACATTAGAGGATTTAATATTAGTATCAATATTGTTTTTTTTTGGGGGGGGTGTTTTTTTTTGTCGTGCGTTTGCTTCTCAAAGTTATCTCCCTTTGTTTTTTTTTTATGTCAACACAAACTGAGGAGTAATCTAAACAGCTCAAGAGAGGTGAAACTGAAGAGGATCATTTCTCAAGGTAGGTCGTAAGAAAGAGATTAAAAATATATGCACTATGACCTACTAGGTCTGCGGCGGAAACAACCGTTACATATTTTTGTAAGACTTAGCTAGATAAAGACACCATTGCCACTAATGTCTTTCTTCGGGGTGTATTTCTGGGAGTTATACGTGGGAGGTATTTCTGCCGCACACTGTATAGATAGCAGTTGTGTATAAATGTTTAATATATGTCATATATGCAGATAAAAATGTGACTTGTCCCATTTAAGGTTCAAAGGGTAATCGGTTTCTTTTATGTGACATGTTCCTTTAGGGCATCTGTGCTAATGGTTCTCCATAACTTCCATTTCAAGAAGAAAAAGGTAAAAGAAAATGAAGAGAAGTAGAGGAAGAAGAATAAATGAAGAAGAAAAAACAAGAAGAAACTATACAAAAAAGAAGAAAGCGGTAAAATAAAAGGAAGAAGAAACAAGAAGGGAGAGAAGAAGGAGAAAAAGAACGAGATGAACAAGAAAGAGAATACGCAAGAAAAAGAAGAAAAAGAAGACAGAGAAAGAAGAAATAGAGGAAATAGGATGAAAAGAAAAGGAAGAAAGAGGAAAAGAAAAAGAAGAAGGCAAAAGTGTCGGGGGGTGAATAGGAGACATTAATGTTTTCTTGTTAACTAAAATCGGTGGTTCATAATTTTTTCTTCTCCAAAACTCCTCTAATATTTTAGTGGGCTGCTAGCCACCTTCGAAAATTGTACCGTTAAATCGATCAGATTTTTATACAACAGTGTTAATGTCATGCGTTTATATTTTGTTGTATTATAGCAGTGGAAGTTAAGCTGTGCTGAGAAAATTGAAATGGGTGTTACTGGGTGAGGCTATAGAAGAGGCTGACTTCTGGCTTATAGGATCGTGCTCTATATACAGGGTGTGTCAAAAATACCTCCCACATATACCCTCCCAAAAGCATTGATGAAGATTCCATTGCCATTGCTGATTCCTTTCTGTTTATAACTAAATTCCAAGTTTTAAAAGAAAGAAAAAAAAAGGAGAAGAGGAGGAAGAAGAAGATGGAGAGGAAGAAGAAACAGGTAAAATAAAAAAGAAGAAACAGGTAAAATAAAAAAGAAGAAGAAGAAACAGGTAAATTAAAAAGAAGAAGAAGAAACGGGTAAATTAAAAAGAAGAAGAAGAAACAGGTAAAATAAAAAAGAAGAAACAGGTAAAATAAAAAAGAAGAAGAAACTGGTAAAATAAAAAAGAAGAAGAAACTGGTAAAATAAAGTGAAGAAGAAGAAACAGGTAAAATAAAAAAGAAGAAGAAGAAACAGGTAAAATAAAAAAGAAGAAGAAGTAACAGGTAAAATAAAGTGAAGAAGAAAATATAAGAAAGAAACCAGAAGGAAGCGAAAAAAGGATGAGAAGAATAAGAAAAAGAGGGAAAAAAAGGAGAACAAAAAGAAGAAGAAAAAGAAAACAAGAACGAGAAGAAACTAGATGAAATAAAAGAAAGAGGTAAAAATAAAAGGAAAAAGAAGCGAGAAGGGGAAGAAGAAAAACAGTGAGAAAAACAAGAAAGAGGAGGAAAAGAAAAAAATAAGAAAAAATCGGAGGTATAGAAGAAATAGAGGAAAGAGGATGAAAATAAAATGAAGAAAGAGGAGGAAATGAAATGAAGAAAGAGGAGGAAATGAAATGAAGAAAGAGGAGGAAATGAAATGAAGAAAGAGGAGGAGATGAAATGAAGAAAGAGGAGGAAATGAAATGAAGAAAGAGGAGGAAATGAAATGAAGAAAGAGGAGGAAATAAAATGAAGAAAGAGAAGGAGGAAATGAAAAATAAGAAGGCAAAAGTGGGTTGGGTGGCACAGGGATGATCGAGAAGAGACTTTTCTTGTTTAACTCAAATCGGTGGTTCATAATCTTTTCTTTTCCAGCACCCCTTCTCAGATTTTTATGTCGGCTGCTACCTTTGAAAATTGTACTGTTAAATGGAGCAGATTTTTACACAGAATTGTTAACGTCATGCGTTTATATCTTGTTACATTGTGGCAGTGAAAGTTAAGCTGGGCTGAGAAAGGCCAAACAAGGAGGGGTCACTAGATCAGACTGTAGAAAACGCTGGACTCTAGCATGCAGGTTGTTGCTTCATAAACAGGATGCGGCAGAAATACCTTCCACAGAATCCTAAGGCATTAGCAAGATGAAAATACCATTGCCACTAATGCCTTATCCCTACGTGGAAGATATTTCTAGTGGGTATATGGGATAGGTATTTCTGCCGGGAACAAGAGTTTGGGTTATGCACAATTTGAGTCAGCTCCTATGCGATGGAGAAGTCATAGCAGTATCTACCTTCTTCATTAGTTTTGTTTGTATGGAATAACAAACAAATGTATAGTTCATGAAGAACGTCTCCATTTTGTTGTATAGAAAGGCGACCGACCTTCTCTACACTAATTGCTGAAAATAGACTTGTCTATTTATATATGAATTGAATGTTTGCTTATAGGAACAGGGATCACAATGTGGGTCACAAGGTGTAGAGTTGTACGCATTGCCGCACTAAACTAAGGTATTCTCTATAATTGCATTATTAATCCATGTCCCCCACGTGACTAAACGTTTTCTTCACTAATCTTTGGTTCCAGTGATGTCCTTACAATATTACTAATCAGAAATTACGAACTTTATAAGAGAGGCGACGAGGATTCGAAACTCATGTTTGAAAAAGACAATAATTCTGACGTTATAAGGATTTTTGGAACGATATCGACCAATGATTTGAGAAACGCTCAAAATGGTGGACTTAGAAAATGGTGGACTTAGAAAATGGTGGTAAAACAGTTATTGGAACAACAGCAACAACAACAACATCAACAACAACAACATCAACAACAACAGCAACAACAAACACTGCAAATATTGGAATATCAGACAAGGATGTTTTAAGCAATGTTGCAAAGATCACATGAAACTCATACTACAGTTTCATTCACACCTGATGTGGTCGCAAACTTCATTCGTGAATTTTTATATAACCCTGAAGGTGTCGTATTGCAGAAGATACGAAGATATTTTCAAAAAAAGATTGCCAGGCCTGGCCAAATTAAAAAATGGTACGTTTACTTTTAAGGAAATTGTGTTCATCAGAGCAAGAAAAATGTTGTAATTATATTTTAACTGAAAAACCAGGAAATATTACGTTTGATGAAACTGTTACTTTTGACTAAGATTTTCAATGGAAGAAGCTTCGTATTTCATATACGTGGGCAATGCTTAAATCCCACTAAAAAGGTGACGAAGATTTTGTTACTTATATTGGTATTGTCAATCGCCAATGCGAAAAGTTTAAACTAGACGAACTATCGTCAGATATGTTTAAATGTTTAATTTTTGTGCAAGGTTCAACTTCGAGTAAAGAAATTTCTTTTTGTATTCAAATAAAACTTGAGCAGGACGCAAAATTAACCTTACAGACAGAAACCTTTTTGTGATTCAGGAATTTGAAGTTCCAAGGTTCGTAATGACAGGCAGACAAAGTTGCTGTAGAATGTTCGCATGAGTTGGATATTCTTTCTTCCGCAATGGAAAATATACAATTCCGTTTCTCCTAGGTTAATTGGATTGCATCCGAGATGAAAGTAAAATGTTTTCATTGTATCTATTTGGGTACAATATTCCTTTATCCTTTACCCATTAAATAGTCAAATAGACTCAAGAAATGTCCTTTACATCCAGCACTAAGATAGGGCGATTGAAGGATTTGAGGTGCATGGAACCACCTTTTAATCGCTGTTATTCCCAGGCCCATGCTGACCCGGGTTAGGAGCACCTGTTAGGGGGGACCAAGCTATGGGCAAATAACAAATTCCAAGATAAAAACAAAATCCTATAAAAGTGCATTTTTCTGGTAAAAATACCGCTAATGCATTTTTGTTTAATGAAATTATCGGCAATAAATGTTTATAGTAAAACTACTGACAATACAACTTTTTATGGTGAAGTTGCCATCGATAAATATTTATACTAAAATTACCAACATTTTTAAAGCAAAAGGACCAGTAATAAATTTTATAATAGAATTGCCAACAATATATTTTATAGAAAATGACTATTTTATCTGTAGTTGAAAGTATACAATTGCGTTCAAATTGTGGAAATTTGTAGGGAGCCATATTCGCACACGTTCTGAAATTAAATAGCACTCAAAAGAAAAAGGAAATATCCGACATAATTTTGTTAAAAAAATTGTGTATATTGTCTTTGAAAAGAATCCCAGTCCTGGGTATGACGATAAACAACATCCGGCAGCAAGTCCTCTTATCGGAAGATTGGAGAGATTGAGAAACGTAGAACCATCTAGTAGTTGTTGTTGTTCCCAAGTACACCCTGATCGGGGTGGTAGCACCTGTTAGAATCCCAGCTATGGGGAAATAGTGAACTCCCAAAATAAACTCTATGAAAGTATATACATTTTTTATAGTAAAAATACCAGCAATACTTATTTTATTTAAAAATGGATCAACAATACCTATTTATGGTAAAATGACCAGCAATCCATTTTATTTGTAGTTGAAGGCATACAATTCTGGTGAAAATATTTAGATTTCGGCATTAAATAACCTATAGATGTGTTGGTATGCCACTAAACAAAAACAACCAAACAACGAGGTGTGTAATGTTAGGACTTGGGTCCTTTGAATGTTAGACAAGGATGACTGTTGCCCATATTAACATATAAAAAACTTCAGTACTTGTATCCGACAGTATACGCACTAAAGTGAACTATATTTGAATAGAATACACACACACACATGCACACTCACACAAACACACATACAAATATATATATATATATATATATATATATATATATATATATATAAGTTTCGTTAAAGACATCTGACAAGGTACTAAGATTAAGCTTTTTATTTATTTTTTCTTAAACTCTATTCGCAACATACTTGTAGAAAATAAAAGAATAACTTCATCGATATGTAAAAAAAAAGGGGAAAAATAATGGGAGCGTTAATAATAAAAAGAAAGGAAAAGTCACCACTGAATAACATTAACTATTAACACGATGGCTTATTGCACAAATTGCCGATCCATTCACTTCAGTCTTATTTACGGATGAGATAACATTTGGAAAAGATGGAATAACAAATATACATAACCAACATTTGTGGGTGGATCGGAATTCCCAAGGTCAAATACAGCATAGACACCAGCATCAGTTTACGATTAATGTGTAGCCTAAAATTGTAGGTGACTGTCTTTGAGGTCTATATGTTCTACCAGCACGTCTTACAGGATCTGTCTGTAGAGACTTTATTTCGAACACACTTCCAGACCTGAAGGAAGATGCAACTCTGCTAATATGAAGACGCATATGGTTCATGCATGATGGGGCAACCATCATATTTTAGTCACAATTTTCGTGATGCACTCACTGACATCTACCATGTAAGATGAATGGGTAGAAGAGAACCTGCACGTTCCCCCGACATTAAACCATTGATTTTTATCTATGTGGGCACCTGAAATAATTGGTTTATGTAGTATACATTAATAATGCAGAGACGCTTCATCAACGTAACATAAAGAAGATAGATAGATAGATAGATAGATAGATAGATATGAACAGACTGAGATAGATAGATAGATAGATAGATAGATATGAACAAACATAAAAAGATAGATAGATAGATAGATAGATAGATAGATAGATAGATATGAACAAACATAAAAAGATAGATAGATAGATAGATAGATAGATATGAACAAACATAAAAAGATAGATAGATAGATAGATATGAATAGACTAACATAAAGAAGATAGATAGATAGATAGATAGATATGAATAGACTAACATAAAGAATATAGATAGATAGATAGATATGAATAGACTAACATAAAGAAGATAGATAGATAGATAGATATGAATAGACTAACATAAAGAATATAGATAGATAGATAGATAGATAGATAGATAGATATGAATAGACTAACATAAAGAACATAGATAGATAGATAGATAGATAGGTAGATAGATAGATAGATAGATAGATAGATAGATAGATAGATAGATAGATAGATATGAATAGACTAACATAAAGAACATAGATAGATAGATAGATAGATAAATATGAATAGACTAACATAAAGAACATAGATAGATAGATAGATAGATAGATAGATAGATATGAATAGACTAACATAAAGAATATAGATAGATAGATAGATAGATAAATATGAATAGACTAACATAAAGAATATAGATAGATAGATAGATAGATAGATATGAATAGACTAACATAAAGAATATAGATAGATAGATAGATAGATAGATATGAATAGACTAACATAAAGAATATAGATAGATAGATAGATAGATAGATATGAATAGACTAACATAAAGGATATAGATAGATAGATAGATAGATAGATAGATAGATATGAATAGACTAACATAAAGAACATAGATAGATAGATAGATATGAATAGACTAACATAAAGAATATAGATAGATAGATAGATAGATAGCTAGATATGAATAGACTAACATAAAGAAGATAGATAGATAGATAGATAGATATGAATAGACTAACATAAAGAACATAGATAGATAGATAGATAGATAGATAGATAGATAGATAGATATGAATAGACTAACATAAAGAAGATAGATAGATAGATAGATAGATAGATAGATATGAATAGACTAACATAAAGGATATAGATAGATAGATAGATAGATATGAATAGACTAACATAAAGAACATAGATAGATAGATAGATAGATAGATAGATAGATAGATATGAATAGACTAACATAAAGAACATAGATAGATAGATATGAATAGACTAACATAAAGAACATAGATAGATAGATAGATAGATAGATATGAATAGACTAACATAAAGAAGATAGATAGATAGATAGATATGAATAGACTAACATAAAGAATATAGATAGATAGACAGATAGATATGAATAGACTAACATAAAGAAGATAGATAGATAGATAGATAGATAGATAGATAGATATGAATAGACTAACATAAAGTAGATAGATAGATAGATAGATATGAATAGACTAACATAAAGAATATAGATAGATAGATAGATAGATATGAATAGACTAACATAAAGAATATAGATAGATAGATAGACAGATAGATATGAATAGACTAACATAAAGAATATAGATAGATAGATAGATAGATAGATATGAATAGACTAACATAAAGAACATAGATAGATAGATAGATAGATAGATAGATAGATAGATAGATATGAATAGACTAACATAAAGAATATAGATAGATAGATAGATAGATAGATAGATAGATAGATGTACAAATTTATTTTTCTGTTCCTATTGTTTAATTTGACAAAGAACATTTAAAATGAAAGTTTTAAATAAGAATTCAGTTTGTTTATCAAGAGCAAAATAATTATGTTTCTTTCTAACTATGACGACCGAATTTTTCACATTACCCCTTGTTTTTCCATAATTTGTTTCGGTCAATGACATTGTCAGGCCAAAAGTGCGTTCATGTCCTTTCCAGTTTTGTTTATGTTATTGGCATTTTCCAGAAATGCGGTCGTAGTTTACATGTTCCGTCTCTGACAAACTGAGATGGTGCACAGTTACATTCTTGTATTACAAATTGAGTTTGCGACGAAAATTCCGAAGACAGCAACTTCATCTTCAGTAGTAACTACAGTATTTGGTGTGGAGGGCTTTTGAGAAATATCAGTATGTGAGAGTAAAGTTTGCCCGACTACTATTCACCAATTTCTTCGGTGAATTCCATAGATAAAGTGTTATGAACTTGTTGTTGTAAACATTTGCACTGTGAGAAAAGTCTGTGCGAAGTGAGGGGTAGGTAGAATTCATTCATCATTCGAGAAATCGCGAAGGAAGATACTGAAATTGGAGAAACAAGGAATGACAAGATGAATATAACAAGAAAACGAATTCTTGAATGAAGAAAGAAGGGATTCGAAAAGAGGAAAGAAAGAAGAAAGATAAGGAAAAGAAAATTGAAAGAAAGAAACTGAAAAATGAGAAACAGAAAGCAATGAAGAAAGAGACGGAAAACAAAAAAGGGCAAATAAAATGGAATTAAGACAGAAAAAGACAAAAAGAAATAAATAAAGAACACAAAAAGATAAAAAAGAAAATGAGAACAAAAAAAGAGAACAAGAAAGAAAGAGACGAAAATAAATAAAAAACCAAAGAGAAAAAGGAAAGATAGATAAGACTAAAAAGAAGAAAGAAAGAAAGAAAGAAAGGAAAAGGTTAAAAGAAAGAAAATTATGAAAAAAAGAAATAAATAAAGCAAGTGAAAGAAAGAAAGAAAGAAAGAAAGAAGAACAAAAGAAAGAAAAAATATAAAAGACAAAAAGAAAGTTAAAAGAAAGAAAACAAATAAATAAATGAAGAAAGAAAGAAAGAAAGAAAGAAAGGAGATTTAAAGAATGGGAAATCTTTAAAATGATTAGACTTGCAAATTACTATTTAATTTCTTGTTTGACTGGAATAGTTTTTATTTTTTATTTTTACTTATTTTCTGGAGAGGTCGGTTGATGGATTTTGTGGTAGGTGGGATCCTGTTTTCATTCTGACAGATTACTTCGTCATTTTTATCACGATGTTCTTATACCTTACAACTTTTCAAAATAAATTGTCCGAATTAAGCAAAATATTCAAATGGGATATGTTGTAAATATCAAAGAAGCGTACATTTTTATTTGAAAATTTTACTGTACTTGCAGATATAAACACGCACTCACAAGCTCTCAAGCAATCATGTGCCTATGAATATACCTATTTTGCTTATTAGTGCATATGTGCCCTGGTGCATGTATAGATGGCCCCGGGCATGCACGTGTTTTTTTTTTGTTTGTTTTTATTTTTTTTTTTCTTATCTTCATGACTGAGTCAATAACCTCAAAATAACAATTAAGCATTCGCTCTAGTTGTAGTTATTCAGTATAGAGAATTAACCACTCTCTATGCTTTTATCTATCTCTTTTTAGTCTTCATGCGCTTGTAAAATCCAGTGAGATATAGAAGTAGATTACGAAAAGAATTTAGTAGACAGAATAAGAAAGAAAGAAAGAAAGAAAGAAAGAAAGGTAAGTCACGAAATGATAAAAAAGAAAATGAAAAAGTTAAAAAAAAAGATATAAAAGAAATAAAGGTAAGGCACAAAAGGATAAAGACAGAAAAAGAAAAAAAGCTATAAGAAAGGAAATAAAAGAAAGAAAGAAAGAAAGAAAGAAAGAAAGAAAGGCCAGGCAAAAAGTGTAAAGAAAGAAAGAAAGAAAGAAAGAAAGAAAGAAAGAAAGAAAGGCAAAAAAGGATAAAAACAGAAAAAGAAAAGCTATAAGAAAGGAAATAAAAGAAAGAAAGAAAGAAAGAAAGAAAGCCAAAAAAGGATAAAGAAAGAAAAAGAAAAAGCTATAAGAAAGGGAAAAAAAAGAAAGAAAGCAAGAAAGGTCAGGCAAAAAGTGTAAAGAAAGAAAGAAAGAAAGAAAGAAAGAAAGAAAGAAAGAAAGAAAGAAAGAAAGGTCAGGCAAAAAAGGATAAAGAAAGAAAAAGAAAAAGCTAAAAGAAAGGAAAAAAAAGAAAGAAAGGATAAAGCAAAAAATTAAGAAAGAAAAGAAAAGATCAAAAAGAAAGGAAATGAATAAAGAAAGAAATCTGGATTATTTTCCCTGGAACAATAGCAAGATAATCATTTCGATATTCCTTTTTTTATGTGCCACATCTTTTCAGTTTGGTGATGGTGACTCCAACTGTCCTCATTCTTTTGCTTATCATTAAATTTTACCAGTTTCTTCTTGTTCTGTCATCAAGCTACACAAACATGTTAAGTAGCTGTTGTCCCTTGCTTCTCTTGTCTTCAACATGTCCTGTTAGTGTTAAATTCTCTGAGCCCGCTTTCCTTATTCCGGTGATTTTCTGACTATTAACTACAGTTAGCTCTATTCTTTAGTTCCTCCTCCGCCATTTTAATTTACCAGTCGTATCACTCTCATTTCCTCTGTGTTCAAAATGTATGAAGAAATTTCAAATCAGCTTTTCCCCAAGAATTAACATTTTATGCAACAGACACTCTTGAACACTACAATCTTAACCACTTCATGTCAAGGGTCAATCGTTATTTTTCCTTCTTATACTCATAATCTTCAGTTTATCATTCATATTATACACTTCATTCATCATAACCATTTGAAAACTAACCCTCTACCTTGAATTGCTCCCGGGCCTTGTATTGTATGATATTTACTATCTGTGAAAATCTGCACTGGTGTAACTAAGGAACGTAGCTCGTCTGAACGATTGCGATGGAAACAGCGACAGAGAAGCGAAAAGCTTACGAGGTTGCATTTGTGGGAAAGTGACTGCAGTATGGAGGATAATTCCTCAACGTTGTAGTCCAGAATCTGGTCTGTGTGTGTAGGAATTTTCATTTGTTCACTTGTTTACCATACCGAAGAACAACCAAGCGTAGAAATTATCCGAAATGAGCATCCTGCCTCCTATCCCCGCAGGCCCACAATCTAGTCCCTCTCAAACGGACGCCATTGAAACTTATCTCAGCATGTCTTTCTGTCTAAGGCTCACACACATGCGGTGCACTGGCATGAGTGTTGTTACGTCACAAGATGGCCGAAGATTTTTAACAGAATATCTACAACACTAGGGATTCAAACAGAAACAGAAAAAAAAATGTCCAAATCGTATAACAGCATGGACTCATTGTCCATCCCACCAAATGTTTAATATCTAAAAACAATGAAATAACTGAGTTTCTTTTTCCAGGTTTTCAGATAAGACGTTTAGCCATCTTGACACCATATGTCAAGGAAAATTCCTTTCAGTTATTCAGTTAAAAAGAGAACAGGTTAAAATCATTTGTGTCAGCCCCAATATGTCTTCCCAACTGAGCAATGGTGAGAGGAAAAAGATCAATCAGGCCTTCAGTCATGGCACCAATATTCATACTCTGGCTTCCATCTTCAAAGTCTATTCAAGGAACATCAAGAAAACGGTAAATAAAATTTAAAAAGAGGAAAACTGGAGCAAGAAAGATCATCATTTCATCTTAGAGCTAAATACATTATTATTGCTCAAAGTAGAGTCCAATAGTGTTACAAAAACCTTGGAGAATTCCAGTAAGATATCTTTAATCATTTCTAAGATAACACGGTTCAAATCTTTATCTAACAATTGGACAATTTTATCGTTATACGATTTGAACAATTTTGCTCTTACACCCGTTACTTGGGTCAAAACTCGGGATTGCCCTTTTGGAATTTACAATTTGAATTTTTCCCCTCAGGACATATCTCGGTTCCCCAGTTAGAGTTAACCCTTTATTTGTCGGTATAATGATTCGTAACTCTAAAGCAGAAATCGGTGAGCAGAGTTCGATTTCCGGTTAAATTCCCCACATTCACTTTCGAGCAAATACGTTTGAGAAAAGTATGAATCCATCTCTTCTCGCCCCTCCACAGTTATGGTTCAAATAGCGGGAAGGAATGGACTCTCTAGTCGTAACACTGAACCAATCTAAGAAAAGGAATATCTCTGAATTCAAAACCTTACGCAGCCCTGGTGTAGCACATGCTATGTAAACACTGAAAAGATTTCTTTCTTTGTCAACATTACTTACTGAAGATTTACATTTTCAGCGTATACAAACTACAAACCTTCAAAATATTATGATTCATTATTGAAATGAAAACTTATATTCTGAATAAGTTTACTGTGGAATAAAGTAAAGTTTTATTCCGGAATAGACGAATAGAATCTGGCAGATTTCACACTTGCTGACCTATTTAAATACAATTTTCTGTTTCCTTTGATAGACTCTAGTGAGATTTCCAGCACAGATAACAGGCACTTGAGAATTAAGCACTGGCAACACATGGAAGTTGCCTATGAGGCATTTTCTCATTCAGTATCCTCAAAGTATCAGAAATTGACAAAATCCTCGGAACAGCTACAAAAATGAATACCAACTGATATTTGATACTTTCATGCTATCAAATATATTTTATATTTTTTAAAAACAACACAACCATTTATTCCTATCTCCATAGTAAGTCTAATCAGTTCGATAAGGTCAAATTGACAGCTGATATCCAAAACGACTTTCAATCACTTATTAATTGTAACGCTTCCAAAGCTAAACTGTTCTGTATTAATCATCTAAGAGAACTCTCTCTCTCTCTCTCTCTCTCTCTCTGCCTTCCACCAGAATGGTTGAGGATGTACTCTTTTAGTTTAATGTTCTCTGCTGGCATGAAGTAAAAAGATTATATTGAATCCATTGCTAGGTCAGGTTCCAGGAATGTTCGTTCACTGTGTCGTATCTATGACTACCATTCGACAATGCGTAGAATATTATTGTCGCGTATGGTCTAGTGCTTCTGCTATCTATCTAGAGTTCCTTGATAAATCCAAAAACGAATCGCCTATATTATAGGCCCCAATCTCGCGTTTCGGCTTCAGTCACTTTCCCACCATCGTACAGGTTACCTCACTTTGCCTTTTCTATAAATACTGGTTATAGATCGGATGAGCTTTTCGCTATGGTGCTGAGACTCTTCGAATTTAAGCGCCGTACTTGAGTGGCGTTGAAGTCTCATCAATTTATTGATTTGGCTAGGTGTAACCGTAAATTCTATGCTAACAATTTATTTTCTCGCACCTCTCACTTATGGAACTCCATTCTTGTGGACTTTGCATTCTTTCCAGCCAATTTTAATCTGCAAAAATTTAAATGCAATGTCAATCACTATCTGCTGCCCTGATTACTCGTCCTCTGTTCTCACTTCTTAGCACTGTTCCTTTTCCACACCCAGTAACCCTTTACGTCTCAGTGGTTTTACAGCCTTGCTTGGGGCGAACTCGGTTTAAAATAATCCTTCTTCAATAAGGTGAATTTTTTTGTATTCATTTGAAGCACAATTGCATTTCTGTAATTTCAAAATGGTGAACGTCTGTACCCTATGGATGTCCTGAAGCCGGATTATTGAGTGTAGTAATGTCGATTTGACGATTGTTCTTTAAAATGAAGGGATATTCCACCAAAACCACCAATCGTCCTCTTATAGGTCCACAGTCTGATTGTTCTGAAATCGCTCTAATTGCTCAACATAAACATGTGTGCAGTTCCATGGCCTGATATTTGCTTGTATTGGACTTTCTTCGTGTACTGAAGCTTATCGCAGTATGTTTATTTGTTAGATACAAATTATGCACTATGTTATATCGCAAAATAGTCTCAAACTGAAAATTCTATCAAGGTATCTATGTTAATCTACCATGCACAAACGATAGGTAAAAACGGGCATAGTCCTTTAGGGGACTTCAGTTTTATATTTCACTATTAATGATTTTTCATCAAAATCTTTTTAGTCTGATGCTCTTTTTTCAGCTATTGTAAATAAACTTGTTTCGAAGATCATTGTTGAAGAAGAATTTACAGAAATAACCGAGCGAGAAAAGAAGAAAAAGAAAGCATCATAATTCAAGGAGAGTCGTTAAAATGTGAAAAAGAAAGAAAAACTAATAGAAAATAGAACAAAATCAAGGAAGAAAAAAAAAAGGAAAAAAATGAATGAATACATAAAAAAGAATGAAATTAAAAAAAAAAAAGAAAGAAAGCAAAAGAATAAAAGAAAGAAACAAAAATGGTAGAATAAAATAATAAGAATAAAACCATGAAAAAGTAAAGAAAGGACAAAAGAGAGAAAGAACAAAACGAGAAAGAAAGAAAGAAAACAAGGAAATCAGGAACAACACATTAAGAGAAAAAAGAAACGACAAAAGAAAGAAAGAAAAACTAAGAAAAGATAAAATAAGAAAAAAATAAACCGTCAAAGAAAGAATAAGAGAAAGGAGAAAAGATAAAGAAAGAAAGAACGGTAGAAAAGAAAAAGAGAAAGAAAGACTTCAGAAAATATGTATCCTTATTTGACAAAGAGTAAATAAAGTAATCACTCAGACAGCGAAATGATTTACGTACAGCTGGCACTTCTAACTTGTACAAGATTAATGTTTTTTTTTTCCCACGTAGTTCAAGCTGTAAGAGACAAACATCGAAGGTTTCCATCATTTCATGTAAAGTGACAAACACCCGGAACTGTAGAATGCTGCACATGCGTAAATCTGTGCGCCGGGCGCCATTTGTTCGCGTAAACACAGTCACGAGAACAATTATTTGTCATACACAACAAAGTCTCTAACAAAATATCACACAAACTGTGCTTGACGAGAGGTTTGCATCAGTTGCATAAACAAGGCCGAGACGTTGGATTAACAAATGGCCTTAAACGTTTTGTTGTTTTGTAGAAATCATGCCATGGTCATTCGTTTGATAGAACAGTGAAATGTTCTCTATCATTTTTTGCTTAAATTCATTTTATGGCTTTTTATTTGCGTATTGTTAATCGTAAGCATCCGTGTGTATTCTATGAAAAAATAAAATGATTTCCTTCCTGTGTCGATGCTCTATGTTCTAAGTGCAATAAAAGTTTACTTTTGAATTATAAATTTTGTAACAAGCATCCATCGGACCAGATTGATTCGGAATCTTCCATATCTTGGATACCCGGCACATATGAGTAGTAAAATGATTTTCAGAATATATATATATATAAAGTGATAAAAATCTGTTGTATTAAATATATATATATATATATATATATATATATATATATATATATATATATATATATATATATATATTTAGAACGATCATCAATGAGATGGTGAAGTTTTTTGTGATAATCCAATTTATCCAAAATTACGTAAATATTGGATTTATCAGCTTTTCTGATAAAAGAAATAAATAAAGAAAAGCTGATAAATCCAATATTTACGTTATTTTGGATAAATTGGGTTATCACAAAAAACTTCAGCATCTCATTAATGATCGTTCGAAATTTACTAAATTGAATAAGTACACCACTGAATATATATATATATATATATATATATATATATATATATATATATATATATATATATATATATATATATATATATATATATATGGATTATTTACTTATTAATACAACAGATTTTTAATTACGTTATTTTTGGTGGACACTCGTATTTGAGTAGATGTTCCCTTTACTAATTAAACAGTATATTTATTTTCCTTTGCCTGTTGGAGAGCGCATATTTTTCTGAAATTTTCTCGAATGTTCAGGCTGACATTGTAATTAATACAATTAAAAAGTTTATCATTTAGCTGATTGATGCTACCTTCAGTATCCCAACTCCAAATTTTCGTAGACGGAGCATCCGGGAATCACTTCGTCCACTCGTCAGAGGGTATCAACAATTGACTGCTTATACTCCTCGATTTTTCTATTTTTATATGCACTTTTTATTTTATCATTTTTTTCAGAGTGTATGTGTGCGTTAATGCGTTTCGGCCTTGTGCCACATGTGACTGCGTGGGGCAGTTGCTAAATAGCGTCCATACGCCCAATCAGCCGTCTGTGCGTACGTGTAGAATGTCCTTTTAGTCGATTTTTTTTCACTTTACACTCATTCCTTAACCTTTTCTCTCTTTTTCTCTTTTTCCTCTTTTCTTTCAGTTGTAGCCATACTGACTTCTGGTTTTCTAGACATATATTGTCGTTGTTAATTCCTAATAAATATCTTAGGTTGAGTCATAAACAATTTCCCATTTTGGGGAATCAGTTAAAATCATACTAACTGCTATCTGTTCGGCAGATGAAATAGATTTGTAATGCACGAACATTTGAAAATATTTAACTCAAAAGCAGTAGATTGACAAGGAGAAAACTCCACAATGTACCTCCAAAGTTGAATTCCGTGAAGGAAAGATAATGTCGTGCGTGTCGTTGGATCGTCATTCATTTAAGTTTCTGAAAATACGGTGAAATACTAAATGCACATTTTTGCGTCCAGCAGGTGCAATGTGTCCATAGAAAATTTAGTCGAAAATGTTGTCGTTTTTGTTTTAAGAGGTAAAAGAGGCAAAGCCGGATCAAATAGATTTAATTATTTTTTTTATTCTTTATATTATCTTTTCATAGTTTCTGTTTTATATAATTCGGCTGACTTGCTACATTTCGGACCGTGAGATTGTCATTCGGTGGAAAATCGTAATAATACGATTCGGAGCTGTGTTTCTATTTTATTTTTAAAACTATGTCACATACAATCAAACTCAGGTAATGTTATATATATATATATATATATATATATATATATATATATATATATATAAAGTTTTAGGGCAATGGTATACCTGGAAATTGTGATTATGAAGTAACTGTCAAAAATATTTGCCGGTCCCTACTCTAGGATAAACGTAAAGAAATATTTTGATTAAAAGAATGTTCCACTTTCCCTGTCAAATTCAAACATTTTATATAGCATACGCTTATAGATAAGCAGAGAACGAGATAGATAGATAGATAGATAGATAGATAGATAGATAGATAGATAGATAGATAGATAGATGGTCATATCTCTACACAATTTGGCTCTTAGCATTTATCTCTATTTGCCTAAGGCCCATGACTTCTTTCTCCCATCCATTCACACAACTTCGTCAGCTAAGTGGCTGGCTGTTTTCCCCTCTTCTCGCCCACAATATGCTCCATGAGTTTTAAGATTTCTAAGCCTCCTTCCATATTATCAGTTTTCTTTTTCTTATTCTGAATATGTGTTCTTTCTGTTGCTATTTTGGTTAAGACTTCCTTATTGCTTACACGCTTCGTTCCTGGAATTCTTAGTATCCTTCTGCAGAAACAGTATTTGTCTCCCTCCAGTTTTCTCTTCATCCGTGAAGAGATTGTTCAACTTTCACTGTCATATAAGAGGATGAATGTCACATAGTAATCCAGCAATCTTTTCTTTGCTTCGAAGAAACTTTTTTCCGTTTCTCAGCACATTTCTTAGCATTTCGGAGTCGCATTTTCCATCCATCTGTTAAAACGATTTCCAGATATTTAACTTATGTACCTGCTTGATGTTTATATAATTTGTAACTAGCATCTTCGGCTTTTTCTTTTGCTGATGACAACACGTTTTGTCTTCATGCTTAGCCAATTCTGACTTCCTGCTATTGATGTTTAGTCCTCTTTGAACTTCTCTACCTGCATGGTCCTTATATATCCAATTTGTAAGTTGCATCTTAAGCCTTTCATCATGCTATTGGTGGATAGTCCAGTCTGTCTTCTTGCTGTTGATGGCCCGTCCTTTCTGTCTTCTTGCTGTTGGTGTTTAGTGCTTTGTGTCTTCTTGCTATTGATGGTTACTCTAGTCTGTCTTCTTGTTGTTGATTGCCAATCCAGTCTGTCTTTTTGCTGTTGATGGCCTGTCCTTTCCTGTCTTCTTGCTTTTGTTATTTATATTCTTGCTATTGATGGTCACTTCCTTTCCATCTTCTTGCTGTTGGTGGGTAGTCCTTTCTGTCTTCTTGCTATTGGCGGGTAGTGCTTTCTGTCTTCTTGCTATTGGTGGGTAGTCCTTTCTGTTTTCTTACTATTGGTGGGTAGTCCGTTCTGTCTTCTTGCTATTGATGGTCACTTCCTTTCTGTCTTCTTGCTATTGCTGGTTAGACATTTTTTAACTCCTTAATACGTATGTCTCCAATTCATAACTCACATCTTGGGCTTTTTATCTTGCTGATAGTTGATCTGTCTTCTTGCTATTGATGGCCAGTCCTTTTGAAATTCTCCGCCAGTTTAATGCTTATATCTCCAATTCTTAACTCGCATCTTGGAAGTTTTCCTTGCTGATGACCATACTTTCTGTCTTGTAGTTGATGTTTAGTCCTTTTTTTTTACTTCTTTCTTCTACCATCACATCCAAGAAGAGGCTTAGGTTCCTTTCCGATGCAGCCATCAAAATAAAGTCATCTGCATATCTTATAATGTTAAGATTACATTTAATAATAAATCCTGGTAGAGTCTCCAGTTCCCTTCCGTCGCTGTAGAGGTTGGATAAATCCGGGGGAATATTTATTCCTGTCTCACATGCGCTCCATTCTATTTTTGCATATCTACTCAAGTTAGATTAGATAGAAAAATTTCTCGTGTGCTCGTGCTTAATATTAACAGTGGATTTGGAATAAGATCAAAATTTTGTCACTGTAGCAGTTAATTAACTTAACCGTCAGGGAATTTGTAATTACAATGCTGAGAAAATATTCCCACGAGTTTATTTTAAAAATAATCTGAATTAAGTCAAAATCTAAATTCATTCATACAAACATCAATCAACGTTTTTTTTGTTTTTTTTTCCATCATATCAATTGCCTCATGTTTATTGGTGGTTTATTCTTGCGGAATTTTTGTGTTTGTTTTTTTTGCTCGAATCATGATTCTTGTCTACTTACAGTTATAAATAAGATACATTCCTGGCTAAGGAAAATAACTTTGTTATTAAAAGATCGCAAGTGGAACTTAATTCCCTGTTGGATTCCCGGGAAATTCATTCATAAATAGTGGCCACAAAATGACTTCCGTTCTAAATGAACCTCTCTTGAGAATGGTACCAATTAAAAAGCGATCATTATTCTAACATTCTTCCTGTTTTTTGACAAAGTTGCCAGATTTATTTTTCTAAAAATACTTCCTTAATTTTAATTTTCCAAGCTCAGACCCTAATTACAATTTCCTTGCATTTTTATAGGATTACGCTGACTTATAACTTGTTATAAATATTCATATCATAAGTTATTTTATTTAATATTTATACACCTTTATTCAGACCTAAATTTCTTTTTTATTTACGACATACCGGGTGTATCAGCAAAATTGTTCAAATCGTGTAAGACAATGTCTATCCCACAAAATGTTTAATATCTAAAAAAACAATAAACTAATTGAGTTTCTTTTTTCCACGTTTAGCCACCTTGACACCATTTGTTATAAGAATCACTGAAAACTTCTTTGAGTCATTCAGCTAAAAAGAGAACAGATAAAAATCGTTTCGTGTGAGCAATGGTGAGAGGGGAAAGATCATTGATGCCTTCAGTAATGGTACGAGCTTTCATACACCGACTTTCATCTTCATTGTCCATTCAAGAACCATGAAAAGAACGGTGAATAAGTTTTAAAAAGAGAGAACAGTAGAGAGAGAAACTGGATCAGGAGGTCAGAACAGAAAGAGGGGTCATCATTTCAAGTTACAGCTAAAGAGATCAATTAGAAAAGATCTAACTCAATTCATAAGACGTTTGGAGCATGAGAAAGGCGTTTCACCGATGATAGTCCAAAGAGCAGTGAAAAAAAAACTTGAAAATCGTAAGTGAAACCTGTGAGGCGCTTGTTACTCCAGGACAGAAAGTTAGAAGGTTAGAGATGGCGAACATCATCTAGAATAAGTTAGAAAATGACCCTGGAATAATGTATATATATATATATATATATATATATAGAGAGAGAGAGAGAGAGAGAGAGAGAGAGAATTTATTTAAATCCTTCATGAAGTTCCGATCCTTAGCTATGGTTAATTAATGATGAACATATCATTTTCGTTTAAGATCGATTTCATCACGATTTTCTGTTAAGCTTCGAGAGTAATTATACATTCTTATTGCCCAAAGTAGATTCCAATAGTGTCATAAATAAAAACTCGGAGAATTCCAGTAAGATATCTTTAATCCTTTCTAAGATACAACGTTTCAAAAGTCAGTCTAACAAATGGACAGATTTGCTGTTACACAATTCGGACAATTTTGCTGTTACACTAGGTAGGTACCTTTTATTTACGACATACATTATTTTAAATATATGAAAAGCAGAAGTTTTATTTAAAGTCATAATATTTTCCTCTAAACTTTTACTGCCTTCGTTCAAGAGATGATTACTTATTCTAAGACGAATTACTTTTTATTTGTACTAAGTGCTTTTATCTACGACATCAATACATTTATTCTGAATTCTACGGAGTTCTGAAATGCCAAAAGTAATAGGATAGGTGTTTGGAATCAAGCATGTCCCTCTCAAAACCATCGAAGTACTACCATTTGACATTGATTCGATTTCCCGAATTTCGGTAGACCTCTACAAAGATGATGAACCGTAGTATTTCGATAACAGTTTTCCTAGTGGTTTTTAGGTGCGAGGTCAAGAGATCTCTGCACCAGGCCTGCAATATTCCGTTAAGTAATGTTCTTAAATAGCTTCGTCAGGTCTAGACTTTCATGTGAATGTTATGCATGGCACCAAACTCCTTCAGAAATATCTAAACTGTCAGTTATATACAACGGATTTCTCAAATCAATGGTTAAAAATAATTTCGATCGAATATAGCCTGATAGTCTTAGCGAAGGCCATCCTTTTTCAAACTTCGTAGACTGATGTTACAAAATCACAAACAAAGACGTGTACCAAATAACAGAAACCACATCGTTTGAGGACTTGAAAGTCAACAAAAACTGAACTTGACAACACATGGGACTCGAAGAGAAAGTAATGAGTGACCACGATGTTGACATTCTACGCTTACTTCAAACAAAAGTCTAGAAAGAAAGTCCTAATTAATAATGGAAAGATCGATAACAGCTAGTTACATTGAGTAATCTATTTTCGTATTTTTTTTTTAATAAAATGATTTTACAAATTTCAACCGACAGCAGCACTGACTGAATGAATGGCGAATGTTTCCTTAAAATGAAACTGTTAATATTAAGGTTACCACTGTTTTGAGAGTTTCTAAATAGAGGCAAATGGACAGAAACTACGTAGCTATCATATGTCAATGCAGTGTTTAGATGGACCAGCAAATTCAACCCAAGCTTCATGAACACACTCTACATAATTATGGAAGCAACAGCTGCGTGCATGGTGATTTTTTGATACCTGGTACTGTTAGTTATCGGAAAAAGCCACTAGTTGCCAATTCTTCAGGGTCGAGTTAGTGACATCACATGACCACTTGTTATGGTGAAACACACCTATTCTATAGTTAATAGACTCTCCCGCCTAATATAAGTAGGAGTAGTAAGAGAAACGAAGGTCAGTCGATGTCGGACGACCGGCTGAACGGTTGAACTCTCTGCCTTCGGGCGGGGAGGAACCCGAAAGAGGCTACGCCGAAGGGCGGATTCTCTTTCGGGGAGGTAAACCGACCCTGAACCCGTTTATACGGGTTTAAAGGGCATATTTTTGGCCGAGCCCACGGGCTCGGAGATCCCACATTAAACCGGCCTTGTGCCACATGATACCCTTGTGGGGGGTGACTAAATACTAGTCGATGTCGGACGACCGGCTGAACGGTTGAACTCTCTGCCTTCGGGCGGGGAGGAACCCGAACGAGGCTACGCCGAAGGGCGGAATCTCGTTCGGGGAGGTAAACCTGACCCTGAACCCGTTTTTCGGGTTCAAAGGGTATATTTTTGGCCGAGCCCACGGGCTCGGATATCCCACGTTAAACCGGCCTTGTGCCACATGATACCCTCGTGGGGGGGGGTGACTAAATACTAGTCGATGTCGGACGACCGGCTGAACGGCTGAACTCTCGCCTTCGGGCGGGAAGGAACCCGAACGAGGCTACGCCGAAGGGTGTAGTCTCGTTCGGGGAGGTAAACCGACCCTGAACCCGTTTATGCGGGTTCAAAGGGTATATTTTTGGCCGAGCCCACGGGTTCGGAGAACCCACGGGCTCGGAGATCCCACGGGCTCGGAGATCCCACGTTAAACCGGCCTTGTGCCACATGATACCCTCATGGGGGGGTGACTAAATACTAGTCGATGTCGGACAACCGGCTGAACGGTTGAACTCTCTGCCTTCGGGCGGGGAGGGACCCGAAAGAGGCTACGCCGAAGGGCGGATTCTCTTTCGGGGAGGTAACCCGACCCATAACCCGTTTATACGGCATATTATTTGGTGACTAAATATTAGTCGATGTCGGACGACAGTCGAACTTTCTGCCTTTGGGCAGAGAGGAACCCGGACGAGGCTATGCCGAAGGGCAAAGTTTTGTCCGGGGAGGTAGACAAACCCGATCCTGTTTATGCGGGGTCTACGAGGATTTTTTGGCCGAGCCTTCGGTCTCGGGTACCCCACATTAAATTCGGCCTTGTGCCACATTTGACTGCGTGAGGCAGTTACTAAATAGCGTCGATGTCGAACGACAGTAGTCGACAGTTAGTCGAATACGAAAGTAGTCAGCGACCACAACAAGATTACTCTGTGTAATATCTATTATATTAAGTTCCTAACGTTTTGTACGTCGAACTATTTAGGACCGACTTAGTACAAATACAAGTCTCCACTGTGAAAATAACTCCACAACACCACTTAAGACATTCTGTCCAGTGTCGTGTAGACAGGGTACAAAATAGGTATTCTGATTCCATATACCTTCCATTTCTATGAGCCCTCTTCCATAAGAACGTTGGTGTGCATGGTTCGCCACAACTTCCTCTCCTTTTACGCTATTAATAAATTTTGTCATTTTGCTATCTCTTCTAAATCTTGTTCCGCCATCTAAAACATAAACGCTGTTTTACTTGTCTGTCCTGTGCGTATCAAATTTTCCAAGCCATCTTTATTGACGAAAACAAAATATAATGCTGATGTTAATTTTTTATAGTAAAGTGCTCATTTTTGCCAAAATAAAAACAAATACATTGTAGTTACTGAAATTTTACATTTTTACTTTAAATTAGTACTAAAGCATCTCATTTAAGGTGCTTTAAAATAAAAATTTTGGGGACACTCTGTGTATATAAACATATATATATATATATATATATATATATATATATATATATATATAGAGAGAGAGAGAGAGAGAGAGAGAGGGTCCACAAAAAATAACATCATTGTAAAAGTAATTATCTTGAAAACTACTAAGTCTAGCTCAATGAAATTGAACAGTGTAGGTGTTGAACACCATAAGTTTATTATGGGACCGATTTTATAAGTGTTCACTATGTGCACTGCTTTGACACGGCACACGTCAGGTCGGTAGTTAAGCTCTTGCCAACATTATCAAGTGCGAAAGTGATTCTCTGCTTGAGTTCATTAATGCTAGCAGGAAGAGGTGGGGACATAGACCTGTCCCTTCACATACTCCATGAAAAGAAATCACACGGGTACAGGTCCGGTGACCGCGGCGGCCATTTCATCAGAAAACTGCCTTAATTTCCACCACCCCCGATCCATCTCTCTGGTAGATTCTCAGTTAGATAAGTACGCACTGTCCTCTTCCAGTGGGGGCGGGGGAGACTCATCCTGTTGAAAAAGGAGGTTCTCATGTTCACTTTCAATGAGCCTCTTCAATTAGCTAGTTCTGAAGCATTTGCAGATAACCCTCTCCGGTCATATTTTCGTCAAAGAAAAACGGGCCGTGAATTTCGTTGACGGGGATGGCGCAGAATGCATTCAATTTTGGCGAGTCCCTCTCATGTCCAGTTGTGACATGGAGGTTTTCTAGGCCCCAAATGCGAACATTGTGCCTATTGACTTTTCCTTTCGTATGAAATGTGGCTTCATCACTGAAAAATAGACGTTTGTCAAACTTGCCTTCTTCAAGTTTCTGTAGCATGTCAACACAGAATTCATGATGTTTTCGCTTGTCATCTGCTTTTAAAGCCTGAACGAGCTGCAGAAGGCAATGTTTCAATTCCAATCGTTTCCTCGGGATACGCCAAACCGTCATTCGAAGAATCTGGGTTTCCAAACTTCTGTTTACGGACTTCTTGGGACTTCGCAAGAGTTTTTCACGAACATACTCGACCTTCATATCTGATCATGATAATGATCTACCATATCTTTTGGCCCTGCATAAGCAGCATTCCTCTTTAAGTTTTTGGTACCAAGTCCAAATTTGTTTGCCAGTTGGTGAAATTTTTTTCAAATGTTGCATTGAAGTCATGCTGCGCAGTATTGGGTGGCTGTGTTCGAGCATATTCTAAGACGCAAAATGACTTCTCTTTGGGAGTGAACGAGATGGCCCAACCTGAAAACAGAACAAAAATAAAATATTAAATATAAAATCTTGATCTGTTTCCATACATTCTGTGAAAAGTTGAGGTTATTTCAACAAGTAGTGCCCAAATTATTGGCCTTCGAATTGATGTCAAATTCTTTGGAACACTCTGTATATTGAAGGAATTTGTTCATCCGACATTATTTCTTATTGCTATGAAAGTTATATTTAGTGTTCGAGTTGCTATTCTTTTTTTATTTTCTTAAACAGTGAAGTTAATAAAAACCGGTTTCTCTGATGCAGGTTTGATTTCTGGCTGGGATAGACTTTTTCTTTAAGAGGACTTCTCAATCTAAAATAACGTTTATAGTAAGACTAACTTAAAAGCCCCCACCTCTATCGGGCGGAATTTAAGCTAGCGCCTGCGGAGAGCTCTTGATTGGGTCTTCGGCTTGTTCAGGAGTTTGAGAGTCCCTAAGTCTTTGCATATTCTCAGCATTGAAAGCTCTCCTGGCTGCTATTTGATCTGTGTTTTAATTTGCATGAGACTTTCTTTTGATTGCAATCTGGTCCTCTGTTGGCGAAGATTTCTTTTTGCGAGGAATAATGCTGTCGTATGCGATAGGCAACAATAAACTAGAGAAGAACTCAAAAGTGATCGCTGCATTTAAGTATTGCATTAATATTTAAGTTTACCCTTTAAAAAGTTCAAAGATAATTCTTCTGCAGCCACTTAATTTGAAGTACGTAGATCCGTACTTTCCGTACAAACAATTATTTTTTATTTCATGGCTGTATTCACTGGATTTCGAAATTAATTTCGATTATTCCCAAATTTATTTCCAAGTTATAGAAATTATTATCGCAGAAAAATTCTTCGCAAAAAATCACGTAAAAAATCGCTGAAAACAATTGCAGTAATGAAAATTTGGGAATCGAAAATTTCAGGATTGCCAGTCCGGATCTGACCCGGAATGTTTTTAATTTGCTCACGAAGTCGGCCTGATTCGTTAATGGCCACTAGGAGCAAAGTTGAAAAAGTTCGACCCACTGATGAAGACATTCGCATTTATTTATATAGAAGAAATGATATCGTATAATAATAAAAAAATTAGAAAAAACTTCCAAAATTACTGCTGTTTCGCTTTTGGTATCGAACTGCCATTAGCAGATATAGATACATAAAGGTCCCATCGAGAAGTGTCCTTTCCTGAAATAGATAATTTAAACCTTGCTCTGCCATGCCGATGTCTCCGTTTATGCTAAAAACAAGTTTCTGTGATGGAAAGCAGAGTTTGATTGCTGTCAGAGGAATAATTTTCATTCAGTAGGACGACGTTCGCCTATCGTCCGGTTCATACTCTTCATCGATCTTTTGAACAGGAGTAGAGGTTTATCCCTTGTTTCCTGTTTACGATTGGATTTCCGGTTCCTTCTAAAGTTTAATTCAGCTCTATACTCTTAACACATGTCCTTTGCTACCCTAATAAAAATCCAGACAGTGTCTCTCTACCTTGAGTGGCTCTTGGGGTTTGCATTAATCGAATATTAGTAAAAAAAAAAAGCTTCTTAATGTAGGACGGTTGTTATTAATCTCACTGTTTTAGAAAAAAGAAAAAACAAAACAAAAAAAAACATGGATAGCAAATCAAAAATTGCCTTAGAAAACTCCTAATACTGATACGGTCGAAGTATTTGTTATGCCCGAGCAACTCGACGTTTCGGAATCTATGCTCTGTAATAAATTCATTCTTTATTTTAATGACAATGCGGATGTCGCTAGTTAATGGAGATAAATAAATCAGCTTGTTTTGTTTATTTGCGCCGAGAAGTGTTGTAACAACATGTCTACCAATTATTAATCCGCATTATTAAATATTTGTTTGTTTATATTTGCCTTTAAAAAAAATGAAAAAATAAACACTCAATTTTTTTCACATATAAAATATCGAAAATAAAATTCTATTCGCCATTTTCCATCTGTGTTAAGAACGAGAAAATAAGAGATTTTCTGCTACTTCCCTGGTTCGAAAATCTCAGTTTCTTGAATATTACAATTTCTGTTAATTCGACTTTAAATTGTTCTGGGCTTTTTTCTTTATTTTTCTTTCTTTTTTTCAAACATTGAGCATGTTTTTATTTTATTTTTTGCAATCGCATAATTATTTAACAATTTCCATATATATATATATATATATATATATATATATATATATATATATATATATATATCAAAGAATTTTATATTTATTAATTTATTTTTATTACTTAAACATTATTTTCAGTGGATACTCTGATTTGAATAGATACTCTGTATAAAGTATGATTATTTATATCTACCACCCTAAATATCCGTAAAATCTTATAAGCTTTATTTTTCAATTTTATAACAATGCAATTGGATAGTACTTAACGCATTTAACAGATTAAATAATAAAGAATAAAAGGCGAGGCGTGTTAAATTTATACATATTTTCCTAGTTGTTACTTATATATATATATATATATATATATATATATATATATATATATATATATATCAGGTGTAACAGTAAAATTGTACAAATCTTTTCTTGCTTAGGACATAGAGTAAAATTTGCCAAAATGATCTTTGAGTTCAACCGCTCATATAATTTTAGGGCATTCACTGTAGTAATTTAGTAGGCAGGGATTCTGGCAAAGAAATCATAATTCCTGCCTACTAAACTAAGCAACGAATGTCCTCAAAAATGTAAAATTGCCCTGATCTAAAACCTATTCAACATTTTACATCTGCTCAACAAGTACCATAATTTACAAAGAATTTACTATACTTACTGAAATAAACCCTAGTAAACAATAACTTCCCCAACAAACTCTAGTAAACAATGACTTCCCCAAACAAACTCGTCGACCACCAAATAAAACTCTATCAAAAATAACAACAAAAATGAAACAATCACGACACTATTAAACTATATTATATGAGTCAAATTCACAAAAATTATAAATTAGATGAAAAAGCCATAACCAACATTATACACAGATATATTAAACCCACTGAACACCACAAGCAAATTAAACTAATCATTTACTACACAGCATTTTAAAACAATTTCATTCTCAAAAATAACACAAATTCCCCTAGATCATTTAAAAACCAGACGTGTAGTATACACGTTCTCCTGGCCATCTCGTTTAAGTTTCTTGAACAATATCTCAAGAACTCCAAGTACCTTCAACAATCTTTCCTCATCAAGCCTCTCTCACCGTCTTACATATAATCTCTCAGGATATGTTGCCATAAAACGGCATATAATAACAACAACACACAACAATAACATTAACAAATTTACATCCGTTAAAATACGAAAAATACTAATCAACAATACTAAAGTTATGTACAAAAATAATTGTAAAAGACGCCTACAAATTATCGAAGCAATTAGCCTTAAAACTAAAAAGCAAAACATAAACAAAATAACATTTAATACCGGTACGAAAATACGAAACATCTTTAATAAATGGCACAGGCAATTACTAATACCTAAACACCCCACACCAATAATAAACCTGTCAATTTTCGTAGGCAATTTAATAAAAGTAGACAGTTTAATAGACTCAAAGTAAAGAAAATGTGTCATCTGATGACAGTAAATGATGATTGGAATCGGAATTTAGGGTTCCATTTATACAGCAACTTGGACCCTGGCACGCGAATAATTGCACGACAAATGGAATGAACTACAAAAAAAGAGTTCCCGGTTATTTAACGACAAACATATCTACACAATGATTTGCAGCATATATATATATATATATATATATATATATATATATATCAAAATGAATTGCGAAATCCAGCGAAAGTCACCCATGAAAGAAAAATAATTGTTTGTACGAAAAGTAAGTCCCTTTCTTTTCTACTCTCTTTAAATTAAGCAGCGGCAGAAGAATTATCGTTGAACTTTTAAAAGATGAGTTAATGCAATACTTAAATGCAATGATCAATTTTGAGTTCTTCTGTAGTTTATTGTTGCCATATCGCATTCACACTTCCCTACCTATTGTGATTAAAACAAAATTAAGAGCACTTCGCAGGAGCTAGCTTAAATACTGTCCGATAGGCAGGCTTTTAAACTAGTTTATATATATATATATATATATATATATATATATATATATATATATATATATATATATATATATATATATGTATGTTTGTGTGTGTGTATCTTATCCAATAGCAACTTTGATACACTTACAAATGCTCAAGTTTTGCCAACAGCTTTCATCTTCAAATTCACACCCATTTAATATATCCTAGTTTGTTTTTTTTGTTTTTGTTTTTTGTTTTTTTTTTATCAGGAATCGAAGATTTGGCACGAGTGAAAGAAGACATCCTCTGTTGCTTCTACGGATGCCGCTCCCCCGGATTTTTAACCTGAGCCAAAGATCTTAATTTTCACTCCACCCGGTTACGGTTGTCTGACATAAGGTGTGGAAAAACCACTCCTTTCTTTCTCCTTTTTTTTTTTTGACTGCCGCGGCAGTAATATTACAAAGGTGAACAACTGTATTCGCTGGCAGGTTGGTCGTCTCCCCAGACAGTTTTTGCATCTGACTCAGCTTCGCATTGACGAAACTAGATACACACGCTGACGATGAGATAAGACAGTTAAAAGTGAACCAACTGAACAAAGTAGGCTAGTTTTGATTTCTTGCGTTGATATCATCTCCGGCGATGAGTAAATGCATTATATGCGTTCTTAACAACCAGTTAAGCTCATTAATACTTTGCGGTTTCATTATAACTTAAAGCACAAATTACAACGGCAGCCAAAAGAGGATGAAGTTTACGATGCAAACTTCCCGTCATGTGACTGTGTTATTTTATTTTTTTTTTTTTTTGTTTTTTCCAAGTAAAGATAAAACCGTTAAAACGGGAATGTTACTGAGAATGAAGGAAGCTGAGAAAACGTTATTGAGGGGCAGGGACAATTAAAAGCGTAGGATTCAAGAAAACAGAAGATGAGGATTGATGTTGCTTTTAAGTTTTTAATGTTACATCACTCCTCCTATATTGCAGTGAATGTTGGACAATCTCCTCACAGATGCAGAAGTGACTTGAGGTAGCAGAAATATGGTTCAACAGAAAGCTACTGAAAAAAAACATGGACCGAACACGTAAGAAAAATGGAAAGAAAAAGGACACTTATACATAGCATCAGAAAAAAACAGTTGAAATTGGTAAGGTACATAATGAGGAAAAGCGGCTTGGAAATTTTGACACTCAAAGGAGATACTGAAGGCATGAACGAATAGGGGGAAAAAGCGCATAATAAGAGCTTGTGTAAACAGTTTGTAGAACGTGGAGTAAGAGAGATAGCAAAAAATACACTTTACTAACATCTACAAAAGGCAGGAAATTGTGGAGAGCTATAATCGCCCACCCCCTGAAGTGACACTGCACATAGAAGAAGAAGAAGAAGAAAAAGAAGAAGAATTTCGAGGGAAGAAACCGTTAGAATAGAACTTACGGTAACCCTAAGCAATTTTTACAATAAAATTATTAAGACTTGTTGCCAATTTAGTGTTATGCTTACATTCGTGAAATCGAGGTACCAAAGAGGAAACCATATCAAAACAGTTGTCATGAAAATGCAAACTGTGTTATATTGGATGCATAGCAGAATAGCAAGTGTGGTAACAATATTTAATGTAGGGACGAATGAATTACAAATCTGCAAGACTCACAATGACAAAAATTGTCACGGCAACATGAGCAAACTTTCTTAGTATGAGACTTACTTGGAATATAGTTTTGCCATTGAGACTGATATCGGGTTTTGTCGATTCTGCTTATCCTTACTTCAACCTTCCCATGCAATGCTTGTTTTTTTTTAATCATAGCATCATGATATCATGCAAGACAATGACGTCACTAAGACACAAGAGGTTACTGAGTATGGAAGAACAACAAAAGGAAACATTAGGGAGCGAAAAGAATAGGATATCAATCAAGACAGTAGATAGTGATTGACATTGCATTTAAACTTTTGAAGAGCAAAGTTGGCTGGAAAGCATGACGCTAGAAATGAGTTCCACAAATGAGAAGTGCGATAGAAGAAACTGTTAACATAGAACTTACGGTTACATTTAGCCAATTAAACTGTGTGGCCAATCTAGTATTGCACTTAAACTTATAAATTAAGTTGGCTCCCTGTGCCGTGCCAGGAAATTCTTCTCGCCAGAGTCGATCCTTCAAATCTACAAATCAACCATTCGCCCTTACATGGAGTATTGCTGCCACATATGGTCTGGAACCCCTTATGTTTGTCTCAAGGTCTTTGATAAGATCCAGAGACGGATATGCAATGTAATTGGCCCTGATCTGGCATCTCGTCTGCAGTCGCTCTCTCACAGACGTGCCGTCGCCTCCCTCTGTCTTTTTTACAAATACTTTCACGCTAACTGCTCCAGTGAGCTGCTTTCACTGGTTCCAAGTCTTCATGAATTTAAGCGTTCAACTAGGTTGGCATCTCGCTCTCACCCTTTCACTGTCGAAACAGTTAAATTGTTGTGGAGTGATTTCGCAGTGGAGACTTGGATTTGTACTAAATCAGTCCTAAAAATAGGTTCGACGTACAAAACGTTAGGAACTTGATATAATAGGCATTACGCAGAGTAATCTTGTGGTGGTCGCTGATACTTTCGTATTCGATTAACTGTCGTCCGACATCGACTCACTCACTGACAGTCGTTTCTATTACTTCTCCTACTTATATTAGGTGGGAGAGTCTATTAACTATAGAATAGGTGTGTTTCACCATAACATAAATGTAGCCGTCTCTTCTACTCCAATAGCTTAATGTCTCGCACTTCTCGCCTGTGAAGAAAATGTTTTCAATCCCATCTTTATCGTTTATCTCTAAAATAGCCATACATTGCCCGATCAAAACCAAATTTTGGGGAGTAGTGTAAACAGGTGAAGGGGTACAAAGTACAATTGATTTTACTAGGGTGCACAGCTTAGTACAATAAATTTTCATTAACTTCTTTTTTAATTAAAAGTTTTATTATTTAACATGCAAAATACTCCCACTTTTTTAAAACAAATTTCGTTTTTAAAATAACAAATATTTATTTATTAATTATGCAATATTGTCTTTTGCCTATCTTTTCTATAAGTTCTTTTTTTTTTATATATATTTCATTCTGGTAAAATATAATTCACAGTAGTAACACTGCAAATATAAACACAGTAAAGAGAGTTTCAAATGAGCAGAAGAAGCGATAATTTCAAGAATACTTTGAGCCCTAACCACTGCTTTACCGGTGATAGAGAAGAACGACTTAATGCCTAGCCACCGGTTGAACAGTGGTAGAAAGAAAGAAATGTCCAGCTACCGGTTGAATGGTGGATAAACAGTTGTAAGTATTTTTATATCTATCGTAAAGTATTCATTGGCGTACCAAATAAATCCAGATTTTGGTTCACCTTAGTAATGTGTAGTTATTAACATTCATTAAGCGGATAGAAAAGGACATTTTGCAAGATAAGGAAATTGAGGAGGTACGGTGGAGTAATGGATAGCGGCTCGGATTGAGCCGAGTTCGAATTCCAGTCGAATCCATTACATTCACTTACATGCTAATACCTTTGGGAAAGCTATGAATCCTCTTCTTCTTCCCCCAGCTATGGGTAAATAGCAGGACAGACGGAGTTCTATAGCTTTGAATGGCATCAGGTCAGGCGGGAAAAAATCTGCCTCGTCAGTCATGTATCGAAAGATACATGATTGCCTAAGCGTGTATCACGCATGACATGGCAGAAAACTGACTAAGATGAGGAAAATCAAAATCCGAAATCTTGTCGTTCAAACATTTAGCTCGGGAAATAAATTATTATCTCAGTCACGTGTCAGCCACTTACTTCGCCTTTATTCAATTTGAGCGTTTTTATTCGTGTTTGTTGCACGTTATACAATTTTCGGCCGCCATAGTTAATTGCTTTAACAGACAAGACTCCAGATTATTTACTTAAACCGATGCTTTCTCGGATTAACAGGATTTATCAATAAATACTAATCCAAAAGGTCTGTAAACAAAAGTTTGCGAGGTTGGGGTGGGGGAGAAGAACAAAGATCTCGAAATTCGACTGTGAGAAAAACGAGTAAGATCTTAAAAGTGATTTACGAAGCGTAGCTTAGTTGTGGCACAAAGCCGAAAAATGGGGCACCCAGTGAGGCTCGAACTCACTATTCAGTCGTAATTGTTCTAGCGAGACAAGCATGGTAACCATTACACCGCACCGAGGTACCTATGGTCATTTTCTAAGCGTAGCACATGTGACACAAGGCCGAAAATATAGGGCACACAATGAGGATCGAAATCGCTATTCAGTCATAACAGATCTAGCGATAGAGGTTTGATAACCATGACACCACGTTGATGTTCCCAAAATGACTTTCTAAGCGTAGCTTAGATGTGTCACAAATCCGAAAGTGTGAAAAACCAGTGAGGATCGAACTTGCTTTTCAGTCGTAATTGATCAAGCCAAACATGATTGTTAACCATTACACCACGTCGAAATAGCCCGGCTGTAATATATTCCCAGTCAAGTTTAGGCGCTGTGATTTTATAGATCATTTATCCTCAATATATCCGAGGTTACTAAGTTGAACTCAAATAGAGGCGATTATAGCACAAAGACATGAAATTTGGTAAAAAATTACATCTGGTTAGATGCGGCAAATATAAGCCACACGATTGAAATTTTACAAACAAAACAATCTGGTAATAGCAATGCTAATATCAACCGTTTCCTTCTAAAGAAACATTCTGAATCATTGACCGAGCAGCAATTTCTACCCTCCGTTGAAATATAAATAATTTCTCTATTATAATACTTTTCAGAAAAATAGACATCTCAAGTCTACTAAATGTTATAGCTCACTTCAGTATTGACGAGGAGTTTCCTTCCTAACCTTTTCTTTGAAGTAGTGTGAAACCTCAAACATCTAGATTATGTCACTATTTTCTCTTCGACTTACAAGTGACATCCATTCAAATTGTTGCTGCTGTTGAAATACCTGAAGTGTTGTTGTTTCTGTGATTTGATACATTTCTTTGTGTTTCTGTAGTGCCAGTCAACGTGGTTTGAAGAAGGATGGTCCTCGCTAAGACCTACAGGCTTCCTTCGCTCGAAGCCATTTTTAGTCATTCGTCTGAGAAAGCGGTTGGGAAATTTTATAATACTAATTGAACGTCGTTGGTGTGTAGAAACCATTTCTTACTCGAGAATCATCATTAAAATAAGAATGCTTTAGGAAACCTAATACATTCTTCGAAATAATTCTACATTGGAAACTTTGAGGAATATGCCTTGTGTATGATGATAAACACGTTCATATACACCATAATTAATCATGAGACAAAATCACTTGATAGGTGTAGGAACTAGCCACCAGATTGAGAACACTAATCCATTCCGTCTTATTGACGTACAACAGAGTCATGTATTTTAAAACGATATTCTTTAGTCTGATAAAACTGATGTTAATTTTTTTAATCGTTTAACTCCAAGCGATAATGCCACTAGAACGCTTAGAGAGAGTGAAAGTGAAAGAGAATGAGAAGGTTGAAAATTTGGGAGGATTAAGGAAAGGACAAAAAAGAAACAGGTTTCAAGAAGACAGAAGATGGCGACTGACGTTGCATTTAAATTTTTGAAGATTGTGGTTATCAGGAAAGCAAGTAAACGCAAGGGAGTTCCACAGGTGGGAAGTGCGAGAAATAAAAGCACTTAGAATAGAAGTGGCGGTTGCAGCTAGCTAGTTCGATATTAAAACGGTGAGACCTAGCTGCCAATCTAGCAGCACGCTTAAATTCATGCAGTCGGGGCACCAGGAAAAATAACTCATCCGAGAAGTTGCCATGAAAATATTTGTAGAACAAAAGGGAAGCCACGTCACGTTGGTGAAAAAAATGACTGGAGAGGACGAGATGTCTAGTCAGGATCGATTGTATTGCAGACTCTTCTCTGGATTTTGTTAAGAATCTTGAGATGCACAGTACGAGCACCAGACCAGATATGACAACAGTATTCAATGCACGGACGAATTTGTGAATGTGCAAGTTGGATTCTGACGAGAAACCATTTTTTTTTACTACGACATAGTGAATCAATTTTCCTTGTAGCAGACGAATTGACACGATGTAGTCTCTCCACTTCATGTCAGAGGAAAATGTGAGGCCAAGAAGTTGTAAAATGTTGCTCTCCCGGATTTCAGCATTAGCCACCCTGATGGTAAGCAGAAAGAAATATCAGAAACTTTGAGTCACACCCATACAGACACGGACATACTTCAAAATTCTCTATCTAACAAGACTAAAAAGCTCGTATCTACTAATGATATGACATAAAGTCCTACCAAGTTTTATAATTGGTGGGTACAATCTTAACCGAATACGATAGGCATATAACACCATGTTGAGAGCAGATATTGCAAAAATAAACTACAGGAAATCCTTGACAAGGTAGTTAAGAGAAGTGAAAAAAAAAAAACTATTAATTGCAAGAAAACAAAATATATGGCTATTAACAAGAGTAACAGCACAAGCTCCAAGACCCAAAATTTAAATATGAATATGATAAAATAAGAGGCGATGGCAAATATGACACAGAAATCTGAGGCACAATTGAATAGCGAAGGAGGACATTTTCGTTGTGTAATACATTTTAAAAATACTAACCGAAGTATTTAAACACTATAATTCACACAAAGTTCGAAAAGCCACTCAATGGAGAATTTTACTTTTGACATGGTACTGATGAATGTGGTGTGATATGAATAAAAGAAGTGGTGGCAAGAAGCGAAGATTATGCTTGAGAGGACAGATAATGGCTGACCCTTGAAGAGGTTAACACTGTAAAGTTCAAGGAATCAACATCACGGAAGTTTTTCCACAAAGTCGTGGTTCTTGGATCATTCTTCTTACATTTGGAACACGGAAGAAATGACTTTCTGTTTCTTTCTGAAACTGGCTGCAGTCAGTCCATACCAATGCAAGAATTTTCAATCTCCGGCCACTCTCCCTCAGCCATCAAAACAGGACCCTTCGAACAGGCATGGCCATGAGTCCGGGGCCAACATAAAGGATGGGCTCCCATGTATCAGAGACACCGCAATAGAAGGTACCGACCCTACGTTCATAACACGTTCACGGCCCAAGAAGGCGGGAGCTACGATTTTCGACAAAGTTTCTGTCCGACTAACACTCAGGGAGTTCACATATATGTATTGATTTTAATTTCCACAACATAATTGATGACTATAACTTTGAAAAAGCAAACTAGTAGAATAAAAGTCATGGGATTTTCTTCATTATGTGCGATGTCACATCAGGACATAGACAATCATGGCCCTCCACAATTTCATGTCCTTTTTAGCTCTTAATAAATTTTATCTTCTTGTTATCTCTCCTAAACCCTGTTTCGCCATCCATTTACTCAAGCTCACTAAGTATGTTATGCGTTGTTTTCCTCTTTTTCTCTTGCCTTCAATCTGTCCTGTGAAGATCAGATTTTCCAAGCCCCCTTTCCTCATTATGTGCCCTAGAAATTTCAACTGTTTCTTCCTGGTGTTAAATATCAGTTTCCTTTTTTTTCTATTTTCTCTAAAACTTCTCCGTTGCTTACATATAATCCTTCAGCATCCTTCTGTAGAAACAAATTTCTGTTGCTTTAAGTCTCTTCTTCATCTCTGAGGACATTGTCCAGCACCCACTGCTATACAGAAATCATGTGAAAGTTTAGCATTCTTTTCCTTGTTTTTAATGAAGTTTTTTTCTATTTCGTAAAACTCTGCTTAGCTTTTGGAAGGGATTTTCCCTGTCTCAGCCCGCCTTCGGATTTCAGTGTCGTACTTTTCGTCCAATGTTAAAATAGTTCCTTGATATTTAATTTTTGCCCTTGTCTGATTTTGGTATCACCGATTTACAATTTGCATTTTGGGCTAAAAACCATGCATTCTGTCTTCAGTTGATGTTTAATCCTTTCTTATCGCTTTCCTGAACTACCTTTTGTAAGAGCTTTTGTAGATTTATTTCCGTGGTATTGCCCAATGTGAATAGTGCAATGAATGTTTACAGTGATCGTAACCAAAGGCATCTGGCTAGAATTGGCTGGGGTAAAAAGACAACAGACACTAACTCATAAAACATCCATATTCAATGAAGAGGATATCAGACGCAGATCAAGTTTAGCGTTCTGTGGCTTTCAGGATGCCCTTGTTAATAACATGATACTGTCCAAATGTTTTATATTTCCGAGCGCTTTCGGCTATACCTTTAGCCATTATCAAGGATGATTCGATTTTCAGCTTAATTGAGTGTGTGCGTTCTGTGTATGTATTAGTGTGTGGTAGGGATGTTTTTAATTTCCGAACACAGTTTGCACATTGTGGCTTTGTTCGTAGTTAATATTGTTAAGAGTTGGCCTTTTATTTTTTATTATTAAAGCTTCCATTATTTTTAAATTTTTTTTGCAGGTGGATGCAGTTAATATATTTGTGTTTTCTACTAGTATGTTTCTAATGGAGTCTGGTAAATTTGTGTGTGTGTTTAAATGGGTTCTAATGGAGCTGTGATCAGATAGGTGTAATGTAAGATGTCTGGATAAGCATGTAGTTGTGTAACCGATGTAATTATTTATGAGTCCGGTTTGATGGGGAACACAGTTCCTTAAGGGGCATTTGAACTCATAGATAATGTTCGTTCTTTGCAACTTTGACTTAGTAGGTGTGTTGTTATTTTTGAGGATAAGGTGGGCTGTCTTAAATTTTTTATTAATTTGATTTTTTATTCGGGTCAGTTGGAGTAGTATATTTCTTTATAATATGCCTTAGTGAAGATTTGTATTGTTTGTATTAGGTTGGTACAAAAATAATGTCGTTTTCTCACATATGTTACTATGTGAGAAAACGACATTATTTTTGCACCAGCCTAATAATTAATATGCATTTGGTGTTTGTAATAAATGTGTATGTGATTTTTGGCTGTTTGTTCCCTATCTTTATTACTTACTTTGGGGAGAAATAGTCTAATTTGGTGACCTATAAGGTAGTTAGGGAAGCCGTTGTTGATTAGTGTTTTTTTAACATTATTAAGTTCTTTGAGGAAGAGTAGTCGAAAGGATGAATTCTAGTGTGCTCTATTTAGAAAGTTTTTTATTACTGCTATTTTGTACCTAAGTGGACATTCGCTTTTGAAGTTAAGGCGGCACGAGTTTTTGCTGGTGGGTTTTTTGTATAATGATGTAATGAAAGTGTTATTGCTGTATTCAACGAGGACATCTAAGAATGGAAGTTTTTTTTTTTTTTGGCTAAGTTCATAGGTAAAGTTAAGGACAGAGTTTTATCAAATGTGGTCTTAAGTGTATCTATTTCTTTTATGTTATTAGCTAAATAGAAATAGATACACTTATATATATATATATATATATATATATAATTAATACAAGTAAAATAGTTGTCACCTAGCTGATTGTTGTTACTTTCAGCACCCCGACTCCAGAGTTCGTAGACGGACTCTCCGGGAATTACTCCGTCCACTCGTCAGTTATATATATATATATATATATATATATATATATATATATATATATATATATATATGAGCCGTGTAGACATAGCATTGGTAAGGAGGAAGTCCCACTAAGACAGACGGATGTGTTTCTGATCATTATGATCTTTATCTCTTCAGATCAAGGGCTAACAGTTACACTTTCTTCTTTGACGTCCTCACAACAACCTCATTTCAGTAACCTTCTATCTTGAGTGACTCTTGGGTCCTGTATAGGATGAAAAGGGTATAAAAATAGTTTCGGACTCTAAACTTTAAGATATCCTTTGACTTAAAGGCTGCATCTCTTTCAATATGGATATTAAAATCGGATATTTTTTGAAACGCCCTATTCGATGTTTTAATGGAAATAAATTGACAATAAACGTTTTGCAAACGTGACAGATTTCTGTTGCTACATTTCTAACAAATTTTTGATGTGAATGAAAAGAAAAACAGAGGATTTGTTAGTTGTTGTTTTTTTTTTATTTTGAAGCCTTACGAACAATAAAAAAAACGTTTGATATGCAGTAGCTATTGTTAATCATGCCTATCCTAGTGTTTGGGTTTGGTTAGGTAAATACTGTTTTTTGTTCATCAGATGTTTAATGTTCAAAAAACTTGAAACAATCTTAGATGCCACTGTACAATGTCACCGCCAATTGGAAAAAACGCAGCAAAAAATTAAACAGAGTTTGTCTAATGATCGCAAAAGCGTGAAACCTAGGGTTACAAACTAATATTCATACAACTAAATATGTTAGCTCTATCACTGATATTGAGCGCTTTCCGATAAGTACCACGCATATATAATATATATAGAAATTTTATAAAGATATATATATATATATATATATATATATATATATATATATATATATATATATATATATACGTAGTGCTCTATATAAAAAATACAAAACTAAATAAGATTATTTATGAGTATAGCAACAGTGTTTTAAAATGCCTATAAAAGCTGCGTTAAGAGATACTCATATAGTAAATTTTTGTTTTTAAATTGCAGATTGAGTATTTTAAAAATTAATAACGGAGCGCGTTTCATCCGCATTTACACACACACACACACACACACACACACACACATATATATATATATATATATATATAGAGAGAGAGAGAGAGAGAGAGAGAGAGAGAGAAATAATAAAAATATATGTGATTTGTAACTGAGCTGATTGATGTTATATATTAACCATTAATTAATTAATATATCTATATATATTAATTAATTAATGTTTAGTTGCTTGTACCCGTGTATTTCTGTCTGATAAGCGATTAGCAAATGCCTGTTGCAAACACCTTCTCAGACACATTTGTGTTTGTTCAACACCGGAAACGTCGATTTGATATTCTACAAATATTTACGTGGTAATTGTTGTGGCGAGCTTTCTTCCTTGGTGCTTCAGCATCATGAATTTAAGTGTAGTTTTAGATTGGCAGTTATGTCTCACTGTTTTACTGCTGAAATGGCTACATGTAACCGTAAGGCGTCTATTCTAATAGTTTATTCTACCGAACAATGGTACCGCCTACCATTACCTTTAAATAATGCTATCCCGTGACTTTTGATACGTCAATATATACGATGAGCTGCTGAAAGATCATTGTTCTAACCAAATGTGATCGAATGATCAAACATCAGATTTTTAATGGGGGATAAATATATTTGGTCGAGCCGAGAAGTTTTCATCACCACCTTGTGCACACACGCACACACATACGTTTCATCTGTTCTTGCTTTGCGCTTTCTGCAACAGGCGGAGAAATTCTCCAATCTTGTAAGTTGCTCACACGACTGGAGAATTTCCGTCTCCGTGTGTGTTTGACGCACCTCGACGTGTGGGCCAGTCTTTTGGGGTTATGGAGGATATTATCGAGTCATCATCTCTAAAATGGCTGCCAACCAAGGTCATATAACCCAGTCTGTCTTGTTATTTAACCCATAACTGGATGAATGAGGGATGGATTCATGCATTTCCCAAGAATATCTGTGCCTAAATGAATGTAAAAAAAAAAACTCAGCTGGAATCGAACTCGGATCTCTGTTTTCACAATTCGATCAGCGATCCATTACACCACACGCACATCCGATTCAGAAAAGTGAACATTAATTAATGTTGCACAAAGCTAATTGGAAGAAAACCTGATTAGGGAAATTGGTTTTTTCAGGGCGAATAAGTCCTTCGTTTTTACTTGTGTGACTTAAAAATCATTATTCAGAATCATTCCCTGAGCTCCGACGACTTGATTCATAGTAACGAGTGAAAATGCGCAGCTCTCTCAGCCACGGGATGAGTCCTCATTTATTCTCGTCGTCTGGTTGTTTTCAGCCTCCCTCGATAACGAATGCCGTCACTCGAGTCAAAATACGGGCTTCTTTCTGGCCTACTTTTGCGCCGTAAATACACGGCTTTCCTCTCGTTCTTTCCCCTGCACGTGAAAAGAAATAACGACCTTGCTTCGTTAATAACAGTTTTGTAAACATTGACAAGGGTCGCATTTTTAAAAAAAGCTAGAAAATATTCACAACGTACGCGTGGATCTTTGAGTGGCAAACTTCGTTTTCGCTATCACTTCCAGCTATGCTAGCATCCTACAGCGCATGCGTGTTTAATCAGATTCTTAGGTTCAGCTCTTCCCCTTTCCACTAGTAAGCGTTCACTGCCCACAGCACATTCAAAAACACCTTGTCGAGAAAGGAAGGAGAATAAAAAGCATCTGGTCATGTGCGTATCTCGTCCATAAACACTTCGCCAGAGAGAGGAAAAATGCCAGAAATGTCAAGAATGGTTTGTTTTTCAACAGAAAATTACGTCTTAACCTTGTGCGTTTTAAGACTAAACGATAAGTAAATATTAGCCTGCAACAACAGCTTGGATAATCCCCACCGGTGCTAGAAGTCAGCGTTCGAGATCAGCTTAAGGTGAGTATATATAATGCTGATTTCCAATGCAGGCAGGGCCAGTCCAAGAGGTTCGTTTCGCCACTGAATCTCTGATACAACACCCACCCGCTCTATTTCATCACAATTTTCATAAGGTAGTATCTACATAAAATACAAATTTTATTGTAGCCTAACTATGTATAAGAATGAATCATATGCAATATAGGTGAACAATTCAACTAGAAAAATGGAAAATAAATACAATTTATCTAAATACAAATTAGAGACATGTCATAATAGATAATTCCATTTTAAATAAATCAATAACATTTTGCGGAAATTTTTAACACAACTTGAAATTTTTCTTGTTAATGTTGAATAATTTTAACATATTCAACATTATGGATAAAAAATAGTAATTTTTTTTCTAGATTTCCGGAACTTAGTATTAGCAAAAAAAAACCCAAAAAACACGGATTTGGGCAAGAAAAAAAGACCCCAGAATGACGTCAAAATCCCCCCACCCTCGAATCTAGGCAGGCATTATTGAAAGCCTGGCGCTAATCAATCGAAATTATCAATCAAATAAACATCTTGTCAAATGGGTGTGATTATTTTTTTAATAAGTATAAATCTTCGATGGTAAAGATATCTGTTAGATAAAAAAAAAAGAAATCTCGCTCTTTAAAGTATGTACTTTTACGTACTTTTGAGGAGAGTTGTAGCTGTGAAGGTGTGTGTGTGTGTGTGTGCGTGTGTGTGTGTGTAGTGGGGGGGGCTAATGTCGGCTATCAACGAAAGACAGCTTCGATTTTTCTATTATGTCACCCTTAAAAGGCAGATTAAAGTGTGTAGCGATACAAGGTCGCATCGAAGGTAAGCGTGTAACAGGACATGCAATATGCATTATTTTCAGGAAGTCGATAAGGACATAGTTTATGGCGGCCATCTTCAGCTGTTTTCACCTGTGATTACCGAAGGAGGAGAGAGAGAAAGAGAGATGATTGCCTAAGAGGGAATCACGCAAGGCACCGAAGCAAACTAGCAAGGAATCGAATGGTTTTCAGGTAGCGGGTCTCCGATATGCTCGGTTGGATAGGAACCCTGCAGCAAACCTGCGAAAGTGTTTTCTTGCGACTGCAAAACGGGGAAACACTCCATTCTTTCATTTTCTTTCCAGAATGAAAATGAAACGCTGTAAAACTTTACAGAAACGAGCAATTTTCAAAGTGCTTGTAAAATATATAATAAATGCGAATTTCAGTGAGTCACTGTGTCACACTTTTTCAACTTTACTCCTCGACGTCGTAGCCCAACATATCATGCCATTTTGATATCAGGCTGACTCTGTGAACAAATTAAAACATTCCGAGCCAGATCCGGACCTGTAATCCTGAAAATTGGAATTCACAAGTTTTCATTATTGCGATTGCCTTCGGCGGTGACTTTAGCGATAAATTTTTCTACGATACCAATTGTTATAATTTGGAAATAAATTTGGGAATAATCAAAATTAATTGCAAAATTCAGCAAAAGTCACTCATGAAATAAAAATAATTCTTTGTACGGAAAGTACGTACATCAAATTGTCTTTAAATTTACTGGCGAGAGAAGAATTATTGTTTAACTTTTAAAAGGTAAATTTAAATATTAAGGCAATACTTAAATGCAGGGATCAATTTTGGGTTCTTCTGTCGCTTATTGTTACCTATCGCATCTACTCCTCCCTATCTGTTTTGATGAAGGCCCTATCAAGAGCCCTCCGCGGAGCTAGCTTAAATACCGCCCGATAGCCATACATTGACCGATCGAAATCAAATTTTGGGAAGACGTGCAAACAGGTAAGCGGGTACAAAATACAGTTCGTTTTACTAGGGTCCGTAGCTTAGTACAATAAAATGTCATACATTTTTTTGGAAAAATTAAGTTTTATTATTTAACATATAAAATACTCCCACTATTTTAAAAGCAATTTAATGATTAAAATCATAAATACTTATTCAATAAAAATGGAATATTGTTTTTTTCATATCTTTTCATTAAGTTTTAATATACAAGAATCCAGTTTCCATTTCCTCCTGCGTTTGCAAGAACTACAAACAAATCACAAGGTCAAACGCTTGAAAAAGTTGGATTTTGGCTCAAGAACGAAATATTTACGCATGGCCAGTTGTATTTTACTTGCTCAAGAGTAAGAAATCCTAAGAATTTATTATTGGCTGTTAAAAAGGGAAAACAAGAAAAAAGAAATTTTATTAAAAAAAATGTCGTTTACAATGAAGTCCCTTTAAAATTAAATAAATTATTAAATCGTGAAGTAGGGTTTTGTTAAATTATTTTTTTCGAAACAAATCAGCTTTATTGAAATTCCATGGATTGTTTTGCGAAATTGAATGAAATATAGATTTTGTAAATTGCGACAAAAAATGACTTTAACATTGCTAAATACTGTGAGGATTTCAACACACGTCAATGTGTTACAAAAAAAAAAAAAAAAAAAAAAAAAACTTCTAGTTCAGTAAAAATGTAAAATCAATCTGATCAGATGACCTTGTACTGATTATTGTACAAGTCAGTCTGCTTAACGTCGTTTAGAAAAGAGATCTTTACCAAGCGGATTTTCATCAAGACATTAAAAAGTAAACAATTCCGCTCGAGAAAAAAAGAAAGAGTGAAGTGCCATGAGTAGGAACAAATAATTATTTAGAAGGAAAGAAAATACTAGTGAATCATAACAAACAAGGCCTGAAAAGTACATGGTTAATGATTTTGTTAATATATCCGAGGTGGCTGTGAATAAATGGACGAATATTGATAAAACCCTTAGCCATTTTTTAAAAGATACTGTTGATACCAAAGAAACATTTTATTTGGAATTAGTTTCATGTACCTCACATACAAACACACATACACCAACATATATACACCCATGGGAGCACATTTAATTATATATGTTATTTAACATGTTGCAATTAAGTGATGTGATTTTTTTAATATATATATATGTATATATATATATATTAAAAATGACCAATGTTATGTTATATATCTCATATTTATTATGATTATTGAGATATATAACATAACATTAATAATATTATTATTATTGAGATATATAACATAACATTGGTCATTTTTAATATATATATATATATATATATATATATATATATATATATTAAAAATGACCAATGTTATGTTATATATCTCATATTTACTCTTTGCATTCACCCTATCACTTAATTACATGTTAAATAACATATATATATATATATATATATATATATATATATATATATATATATATATATATATATATATATATATATATATATATATATATATATATATATATATATAGAGAGAGAGAGAGAGAGAGAGAGAGAGAGAGAGAGAGAGAGAGAGGAAGAGGAGGAACGATGGAGTAATGGATAGCGGCTTGGAATGAGGAATTGGAGAGCCGAGTTCGAATTCCACTCGAATCCATTACATTCACTTACTCTTGGGAAAGATGTGAATCCTCTTCTTCTCCCTCCAGCTATGGCTAAATAGCAATGCAGACTGGGTTCTATAGCCTTGGATGGCAACTGGTTAAGGAGAAGGACAACTCTGAATTCAAAACCTGCACTTAGTGCACCAGGTCCTTTGAATTCGGACCTCCTGCACGAAACCATCACCACTATAATCAAATCATTGTCGGTTTCCTGGGAACTGATCTGCTTGAACCTCATACGTCGACGGGGGGAGAGTCTACTATATATATATATATATATATATATATATATATATATATATATATATATATATTATAAAGAGGTAATCATACAATGTAATTAATGGCGAATTCTCTTCGCTAACAGACTTAATATAAGCATTAACTTGAATGACGGGATCTTTATGTACAAAATTGTTGTGAGATAGATCTGGTATATTTTTAAAGCAGAAAGTACTTTCGAAAACTTCATATTCTCATCGTCAGGCTGTATATTTTTATTAGAAATAAAGCTTCAAGACGAAATGAATGTATTGTAGACAAATAGATGTTTTTTTTTAAGAATGTGTTATTTATTAATGGTTATACAATGTTGGAACATGCAAGTCGCAAATCTAGAGTTCAAATATTTCAAGTGAGATTATCCCTTTATAATATAAAATATATACTACCCAATATAACACGTTTATGAAAAATAATTGATCTGCAGTACGAAATTCCGGGAAAAATACTAAGATATAACACACTGTGACATGAACTATGTACTTAGTTCATGCCACATTAAATGGAAAACACTTACAAAAAAAGAAGCCGTGGATTTAACACATTCCAAACTACATACAAACAAATTTTATATATATATATCGGACGTCTAGCCACACTGAGGAGCTGTGATACAGTGAAACAGTCTGTCTATAAATGACTATATATATATATATATGTGTGTGTGTGTGTGTATATATATATATATATATATATATATATATATATATATATATATATATATATATATATTAATTTGATCAATAGCACAAATTATATTTTAAATTAATAATATTTTAATTTTAAAGACAACTTATTAAGAAATGCACAAAGTCCGACAATTATTTTAAGACATTTTATGTTTATTCGTTCTTTTTATAGATACAAATATTTAAGTAAATGATCTGTTTATAATACATTTGGATACGCATGCAGCAGATAAGAATGTGCGCGAGAAAATCACGGAGAATTGTCGTTTGAAATCCAGTAAAATCGACCTTGCTAACCGAAACACATCTCTGTGGCTCAGTTGGTAAAAGCACGTCAAGCTATATGACGGTTCCTTATAGGATACAGGTTCGATTCCTGTCGGAGGATGCATATTTTCTATGAAAATTCTCTGGGAGATTCAGGCCGGTAAATGTCGTTAATACTGTTTATTATAAACAGAGCATTTACTTAAATATTTGTATCTATAAAAAGAACGTATGAACATAAAATGTCTTAAAACATCTTATTAAGTTGTTATACCATTCACAAGTGTTATTATTGTTATATAGGTTATTATTGTAGTTGCCATCATTGCTGTTTTTTGTTGTTTGTTTTTTGTTGTTTTTTTTTTCAGTTTATTTCTCTTAAAGGATTCTTTGCTTGAATTACAAAAGCATCTCTTCGTGGCAGTCATTGAAGCAAATTGCTGAAGGTTGCACAACATATACTACCGATAGGAAGAAGAAATGAAGCAGAATGCAATAATAATGATAATAATAATAATTATAGTAATAGTAATGATGAATATATGTGTATACATATGTATGTGCACTTGTATATGTGTGAGTGTAAGTATCTATGCAGTAGAATCCCTCATATCCGAAATCTCTTATATCCGGAATCCTTCATATGCGGAGTGACACATATCCGAACATCACTTTGATGTGTATATTTGAACTATTTTTGGTGATATGTAACTGATTTGAAATTTCTGTTTTTCAGGAAATTTAATTGCTTTTGCTTTGCTTGTATTGGTACAAAAGATGATGGTAATAAGAGGAAAAGAACAACATTTTTTCGCAAAAAGTGGACATTTTAAACAGACTAGACGCTGGTGAAAGTTCATTGTAGCTAATGGCTGAGTTCAACATAGGAAAGTCAACATTGTATGATATAAAATCATCCAGAGTAACTATTTTCCAGCGTTCACACTGTCACAATGAAGAAGGAAATAAAAATCATGATTGTGATGAAACCAGGACTGAAATTGAAAAAAGCATTTGAAAAGATTGTCAGTTTTATGGAAAGAATGCCAGCATCCAGCTATAACGATTGCAATAACGCACGCAGTGTTAAAAATGTGTTTCGTTTAAATATTGTCAAGAAAAAAAAGCAAAACGAAATGCAGAAAAAGTTTGGTATGACATTAAAAGAGAAAGAATCATTATGCAACAGCGATTAAAAAATTCTTGCTATATTATTTGTTATGCTTACGCTGCATATTTAATTTAATGAATTTTCATTAACATTTCATAATTTATTTCTTTTTCCTTAAAATCAATTCCATTATATTTCACTTACCATTAGCTTATTTTGTTTACTATAAACATTGAAAATAAATGTTAAACCCGATTCCTGTTTTTGAATTTTAATCTAAATATAACCCTTCATATCCGGACTTTGTAACCAATTCCTCATACGCGGGAGATCTTTTAGTCTGGGGATTCTACTGTGTTTATATATATTAATTAGTAAAAAGCCGCAAATTAAATAATATTTTAATTTTAGAGAAATGCTACTAAGTTATGTTATTTGCTGATATGCCTAATAGTATTAATTAATTAGTACCTATTAGCTTTATTAATTCTAGATGGAAGTCTTAATTTTTTTTTTTTTACCTGATTAGGTCAGAACATTTGACAGTTATTAGATCCTTCACTGAATATTTCGTCTATGAAATCGACTGGAATTCGAACTCGGCACTCCACTTCCTCAATCCGAGCCGCTATCCATTACTCTACCGTACACTTACCATTTAAACAACTCGTATTTTTTAATATTATTCACTCAGAATAATTTATTTTAATCAGATTAGCTTAAAAGTATTTTTTGATATGCCAAGATTCAATTGAAAATGTTTTTTTCAAATATGGTAAGTTTTTTTTTATTTTATTTTAATATTTAAAATATTGTTTGTGTAATGAATACTGAAATCACGTAATCACAGAGAGATGGAAAGAGATAGAGAGACAGAGATCGAAAGAGAGAGGTGGAGAGAAACTTAAATCGTTATGCACCCAACGGCCGACGTACGCACGATTAACAGACATTTAGTATTAGATAGACAGATAGGAAGAATAAAAAGAAACAGAGAGATGCAATAGTAGTAATGATGGTAGTGATGTTAATGGTGGTGGTGGTGGTGGCGGCGGTGGTGGTGGTGATGGTGGTGGTGGTGGTGGTGGCGGCGGTGGTGGTGGTGATGGTGGTGGTGGTGGTGGTGATGGTGACTGTGGTAATGGTGGCTTCTCAATTATTTTTTAATGTCCTTTTGTTATTTATTTATTTATTAGTAAATTATATACAATTTTTATTTTATAAGCTATATAAAACAAAGACTTATAATCAATTTTCTTTAAATATTATTAGTAACTGTATATTAATTGTATTTATTGGTAAAATATATTCGTGTAATGCAGGGTTAGGGAGATTTAGTTTCATATTATTGAAAATTCTGTTGAAAACTGAAGTTATGTCGGAATCTGGTGAAGCACGTCGTATCTCGGTGGGATCTAAACGCTTATAAACGAAGATTTTACGGTTGGTGTTCATAATAGCTAAAAAAAAAAAAAAAAATAATAATGACCCACTATCGTATGGATCTGCTCTGAAACCCACGACCAGCTCCCACATATGGTTTAATACGAACTAGCTATAATGCTGACACAACGAAAAATATTGATAAACACCATTGATAAACATCACGCGGGTCAACAAGAACAGCGGTGCCCAGTGAGGAACTAGACTGGGATCGAAAAGTCTATAACTGGAACAAACTCTACCCAACGAAAACTAAAGGAAAACCGCGCTGAGTACATTCCTCACAGAGGCCCTCTATATTCATTAAAAGAAAACCCCACAAAAAACAATAAATAAATGCTCTAGGGAAGAGTATACTGAAGTAATGATAGTCTTTTACACCGCTACTATAAATCCGACAACAATAACGACTAACGCCGCCTGGCGAGAAAATCACCCCTCAAACAGACTAAACATTGATGCCAACAAACTAGCCGATGTCAGGCGTGGCATCATCAGAAAAAGAAAAGAATACCTGACATAAAACACGAAAGCATCCGAGAAAACATCAAAAATAGATTAAACGTTAACATCGAGGAGCTAACTGCCAACAATCCAGAGGAGACACATGCAGAGGAACAAATAAAAAAACAGTTGTAATAATCCCTCTGAGTTACACAAGCAAATAGAGGAAGATAATGACGAATATGAGAGAGAAACAGGGATGACAAATAACGTCCTATATAAATGGGAGAATGTAAAGGAAATGGTTTTCGAGGAAAGTCCGACGATTCCAAAAGTAAGAAAGAACCGTCAAGTGAAGGAAACCATCTACCTTGCTAACCAAGCAATAAAAAAAAAAAATAAGGGACGAAATGAAAAGACCAATAAAGCTGACAGAAATTAATAATCTTATATACGCAGCTTCGTCAACGGTCACAGAAGCAATAAGTGAAAAAGTAAGAACACAACGTAGGCGAAAAAGAAAAATGCTAGTCTGGAAAGAAATAATAGAAACCGAAATAAAGGACAATTTTCACTTCTAAGTGAGGTAGGCAAGAGCAGCAAAATGAAAGAAAGAAAAATGAGATAACTGAAACGAAACCTTGACATAAAGAATAAGGCTGACATTCTAAAAGTTAAAGAGAAGCTGAAACAACAAATTCAAGCGAAGGCACAGAGAATCAAGCGTTATGAAAAACGTAACAGATTCTTCTGGCAAAACAAGATCTTCAAAGAACTTGGAAAATATTAAATAGCGATCAATGACCCACCTAATATCCAGGAAGTCGAGGAGTTCTGGTGTAAGATGTGGGAAAACTACAAAATGCACAATAAAAGCGCTACATGGTTCAAGCAACAACAAGAAGAACACACACATATAGAGTGCCAAAAATGGACGGATATGAATATTACTGAAACAACCGCTGGCATCATCAAAACCAAAAACTGGAAAGCGCCAGGAATAGACCGAATAGCTAACGCTCGAAAACCTTCCATGGGTATACAATGATATAATCATAAGCCCAGAAAAATGCCCCAAACGGCTCACGTGGGGAGTAATATACCTACTCCCCAAAACAGAAGAGACGCAGAACGTGAAGAACTATAGGCCCATCACCTGCCTACCAACAATGTATAAGATCCTCACTTCTGTCATATCCGAGAGTACATATAACTTCCTTAAGAAAAACAATTTACTCCCAGCAGAACAGAAGGGGTGAAAAAGACGAAGTTACGGGTGCAAGGACCAACTAATTATCAATAAAAACAATATTGGAAGTAGTGAAAACAAAAAAAAAGAAACTTATCGACAGTATGGATCGACTACAGAAAGGCGTTGGCCAATGTTCCACGCTCATGGATAAAGAAATGTCTAAAAATATACAGAGTAGGTCAAATTCAAAATTGAGAACATGAAACACTTATAGATTACATGTTATGATGGCTGGTGGGGAGCGTACGTTATGGAAAATAGGGGAAATAAGAAAATGCAACGATTCCTTGATACAAACATAATAATGGTAATTTATTTTCGATAACTACAATTTGATGCTAATTAGGGATTGTTGTGAATAATTTTCGTCGATTTTCTATCACCGTGACGGCAGGCAGCCATCTTGGAATCCCATGTCCCCAAGGGCAATAATCACTTTTGGGGTCATAGGGAGTATTTCACTTTTCTCTTAGGGAGAATATGTCTCCCTCACACTATACTAAATCTAAACCATACAAACGGATCATTAACATCGAGACCAATCGACATCAAAAGCAGGATCAAGGAGATTCATTGTCACAACTACTCTTCTGCCTCGCATTAACGCCACACAGATGCCTACTGAACAACAGTAACTATGGATACAAGTCACAGAATGGCAAACTGAATCACGTATTCTATATTGATGATCTTAAAACGTTTGCCAAGGATGACAACTAGCTGAAAAATATACTCACCATTGTCAAAATATTCAGCGAAGACATTAGGATAGAGTTCGGAATCGACAATTGTGCCAAAGCCGCCTTCAAAGGCGGTAAACTAACGAAAACTACGGATTTAGACTTTGATATCAACAAGATTAAGGCACTAGACCAATATGGTGCATACAAATACTTAGGAATTAATGAGAGAGACAGAACGCAACATTCAATTATGAAGAAAAAGACCCGAAAAGAATATTATAGAAGAGTGCTTCTGATACTAGATAGCGAAATTAATGGGACCCAAAAATGAAAGCAGTCAACACCTTAGCTATACCCATAGTAACATACAGCTTCAACATTATTAAATGGAAGTTGAATGCCATTAAAAGATTGAACGCCAAAACCAGAAAAATGATTACCCAAATGAGGATACACCTCCCGAAATCAGATGTTGATAGGGTGTACGTACCAAGAGCTTTAGGAGGCCGAAGTTTAATCTAACTTGAACTAACTCTAAAAACTGCAACAATTGGATTGGAAGCCGACCTCACAAAAACCAATGACCCTCTTTTACAAATAGTAAAACACCAAATCCACTCCATGAACAAAGAAGCTGCACTCTTCAGGAAACAGCTTAATATAACTGAAATTCTACCAACAAAAAATGAAGCGAATCTACGATAAATGAGTAAAACAGAAAGCAAAACAACTTGGTCAAATAAAGTTACAAAAAAGACAAAAAACTGGGTGGACAAGGCATTGAATGGCAAATGCCTAAAAAGAAGGAAAGAAGCAAATGTGGACGAAAAGAAAACACATCAGGGGCTGAAAAGCATTGGGGCTGAAAGCTGAGACAGAAGGCCTAATTAATGCAGCTCAGGACTAAGGTCTCGCAACCAGATCCTATCACTGTCACATAATCAAGGATAGAACTAACTCGAAATGCAGAATCTGTAGAAAATATGATGAAAGCGTCTGTCATATTATCTCAAGATATCTGGAACTAGCAAAAAATGAATATACCCACAGACATAACAAGATAGCGACAGATGTGCACTGGAAGATATGCAAGAAGCACAAAATCGAAACCACTGAGATATGGTATGAGCACCAACCAGACACAGTTACCCAAACTAACGATGTAACTATCCTCTGGGACATGACAATTTACAGTGACGGGGAAATAAAAGCCAACAAATCAGATATTATTGTAAAAAATAAGAAATTTATGAAGTGTATGCCTATTGACATAGCAGTACCATCTGAGAGAAACAACCCCATAAAAATTATCGAAAAGTTGTCCAAATACAAGGACCTGGAGATCAAGATTAACAGGATGTCGGAATGAAAACTGAGACTGTCGTACCAATAGTAATCGGAGCTCTGGGCCTCGTGAGAAAAGGAACGGAAAATTTTACTAACAGTGTCCCAGGTATCATCAGCATACAATTTGCCTAGAATATCGCCCAACTAGGAACATCCCATATACTAAGAAAAGTGCCATCAATAAAATGACAATTCTCCTAAGGACCATAGTTAATCAAGGCTCTACAGGATACAAAGCAGGAAACATAGCATACACAAATATTAATAATAATAATAATAATTTTACAGGTGTAATTTTCCTACAATGCTCTGCCCTTTGACTATCATCTCTTTGAGTGAACATTTAAAAATATATCTTTTAGCGGCTAGTAGGTTGAGAGATAACCGAAAAAGTATAACTTTTATTCCCTTGCTTCTACCCCTTTGTTTAATGAATTCTTTGATATTCCCCCCTACCAATATGTAGTATAAGTCCAGCCTATCCCATAAAATATCTGTCGTTGGCGACGGAAAATTGAACATTTATGGAAAGTCACTTGTGCCATGCTCCGAACATGTAAGAAATGGTAAATGTTGTACCATTTTTCAATGATACTTTTCCTGTACTTTGATATGATTCTAAATCCTTTTGACTCAAGTTTAATTCTTTCCTTTTCAGTTCCCTTTTCTCTTTTCTTTTTTTTTTTTTTAAACTCTATATACTAAAATCTGATATTCCCATTTGGAGTAGTCACTCGGACTTATACTAAGTTAAAACTTAGTGTATGGTATTCAGTGGGGTAGACTATACTATTATGAACTATTCTACCTTTCGATATATTACTAAATCCACACTGTAACCAATCTCATTGGTTGGGCGTGCCTCTTGGATCTTCTTCGAGATTCGTCCTAAAGCTGGTAACCTTAACATAATTAGCCTTGGCGGTCAAGGTTAAAACGCATCTCTACCAATTTCAATGAATACGAATAATATTTCATACCGGATCGGCCGTCACCCGGGACAACAAGGGCCGCGTCCCTCAGAGAGGAACCAGTCTGAGGACGAAAAGTATGTCACTGAAACAAACTTTTCCACACACGAAGAGACACTAGGTCACCAAACCCAGATTATTGCCAACCTTGGACCAAGTGACTCAATACCAAATCGATTAATAAAAAGTAAACGAACGAAATGGAGACGCGAAGAGTATCGACAAGTCATGACATCCTTCTTCACTGCACTCGAAAACCACCAATCAAACATACCAAATATGGAGAAGTATGGTGGGAAATGATATAAGACCTAACCTCAATCCAAACATGCTTGCCAATGTCCGTAGGGACATCATGCGAAACAACAGACTCTCAAAGGCAGAAATAGATAAGATAAAATTAGATATAAGACAAAATATTACGACCCATCACTCAAACTCTAATGAGACGAATGTAGAAATAAGGAATGCGACAAAGGATGAGGTGGAGGCTGAAGCGAATGAAATACGAAATAATCTCCCAGGAAATGAAATCCAAGACTCTACCTTAAACACAACCTGCAGTTCTCCAGAAAATGTACCTGGAATCATCTTCAGTGACAATAAGTTAGAATTCCTTGAAAGCCACGAAGCTGAAATCACCGAAGCGAAAAATGACGTCATCCAAGTACTCAGCAGAGTAACTTTCATACAATTGTCAGACAGAGACCAGCTTCTGAAAATCCATATGACGAATTCCAACAAGCACATCGTGAAAATATACAACGCTGCTCTGGAAACACTGTTAACAGATAAACCACTGGGAAACATCACATAAGTTAACAACGTCATATACGCAACAGCTTTAGCAGCTACTCGGAAGCTTGGGGTCAAGACAATAAATAAAATTAACAGACAGATAACCAGCTTGGAAAACCAAACTGATACGAGGAATAAAACAAATCAGATGTGAGCATTCTACATTAGATGAGTTCACCAGAAACCGTAATATTTCCACACGTAAGGGCAAAAAGATCAAGCGGAAATATAACATTAAATCCCTAATTGACATTACATAATTCAAGGAAAATGCTGAAGCAGAAATTTCAGCTAAAGGCACAGAGAACAAGACGATACGAAAAACGTTGTAGGTTCTATCGCCATAATAAAATATTCCGAACTGATCTTAAGAAATTTTACAGGGAAAATGGAAAAACACCTATACATGTCGAAAGGCCACCATCGATTGATAATGTACAGACATTTTGGGAAATTATTTGGAGCAATCCAAAGGAATATAACCCAAATGCAGAATGGATCCGGCGTGAAGAAGAACGAATGCTGGATACACCTCTGCAAGAATGGGAAAATATATCCACAGATGATGTTAGGCAAGCTCTAACGAAATCCCAAAAATGAAAATCCCCAGGAAATGACAAGGTGCCCAATTTCTGGCTTTATCATTTCTCATCTATCCATGAAATTCTTGCAAAAACATTATCAACGCTTGTAAATAATCCCAATAAAATCCCGGAATGGATTACTGAAGTTATTACATACCTCATACCAAAAACAACTGAAACAGACGAACCGAAAAATTATAGACTGATAACATGTCTCTTCACAACGTATATGTTGCTCACGTCTGTACTGACGAACCGTACTTATTCCTTTTTCGAAACAAACAGCATTCTCCCGCTGGAACAGAAGGGATGCAGAAGAGGTTCATATGGCTACAAAGATCAACTGCTGATAAATAAAATGATCCTGGAAAATTCCAGGAGATAACGTAGAAATCTTAGTGCAGCGTGGATTGATTATCGTAAAGCCTTTGATAGTGTTCCACATTCTTGTATTCTTAAGACTTTGGAAATGTACAAAGTCTCCTCTGTGGTATTAAATTTCCTTATGCATAGCATGGGAATGTGGAACACCAAACTATACCTTAGTCACACCAGAGGCACTGCCATATCCAACCGTCTGAATATCCGACGTGGAATCTTTCAAGGAGACTCTCTGTCACCCCTTCTGTTTTGTTTATCCTTAATCCCTCTTACACATGAACTGAACAACAGTAGCTATGGTTACAAAATAAATAAGGAAATATTCAATCACCTACTCTATATGAATGATCTCAAACTCTTTGCCAAAGACGATAATGAGTTGAAAGGCCTCCTCAATATTGTAAAATACTTCAGTGACGACATAGGTATGGACTTTGGATTAGATAAATGTGCAAAAGTAACATTCAAGAAAGGTAGAATTACAGAAACACCCTTAATAGATTTAGATTTTGTCACAAAGATTAGGGAACTAGAGCATGATGAAGCTTATAAGTACCTAGGAATTAGCGAAGGAGATGGCATACAACACCCCCAAATGAAGGAAAAAATAAGAAAAGAGTACTACAGGCGTGTACGTCTGGTACTAAATACTGAGCTAAACTCAAAAAACAGAATATCAGCCATAAACACATTGGCTGTCCCTGTGGTGCAATACAGCTTTAATGTCCTTATTCTGGACCATAGCTGAAATTAAGCGAATGGACGCCAAAACGAGAAAGCTTCTCACTTGCTATCGCATGCATCATCCCAAAGCTGATGTTGATCGTCTGTATATGCCCAGATCCGAAGGAGGCAGAGGATTAGTTCAACTAGAACTGTCCTACAAAACTACAACAATTGGCCTCCAAAGATACTTGGAAACTACTGAAGACTGGATGATGGTATGCGTCAAGGAACATGAAAGTAGTAAGCGTCTTTACTCCGTAATAAAAGAAGCCAACAAATTTAAAATGGAGTTTCAAATGGATGTAGAGATGCAACTACAGCACAATACACCGGCTGAAACTGCAAAATACTTAAAAAAGACAGTCGAGACGAATGTAACCGACCAGATACAGAAGCGATGGCAAGATAAACCGCTTCATGGCAAATACTCTGCCCGTACCAAACAAGCTGACGTAGAAAAAACCCGTACCCATCAGTGGCTACGTAGTGCAGGGTTGAAAGCGGAAACTGAAGATTTTATCCTTGCTGCACAGGACCAATGCTTGTTAACTAGGAATTATCAAGCACATATACTAAAATATTGTGTCAGCCCAAAATGCAGATTCTGTGATAAATATCCAGAAACGATTGATCATCTTGTATCAGGTTGCACGATGTTGGCACCCACTGAATATAAAACCCGACAGAGTGGGCCAATATCTGCACTGGAAAATCTGCAACTTCTACGGGAAGGAAACTGAAAGAAACTGGTATGAACACCACCCAGACCCGGTTACGGAGATAGGACCTGTTACAATTCTATGGGACTACACAATACACACTGACAGAACAATCAAGGCCAACCGCCCAGATATTGTTATTAAAGACCACAAACAAAAACGGTGCCACCTTATTAATATGGCAGTCCCTGCTGACTGCAATGTACCTTTGAAGATATTCAAAAAGCTGTCAAAATACAAGGACCTTGAAATAGAAATCTCGAAAATGTGGCATATGGGAACATCAACAATCCCTGTTGTAGTTGGAGCCCTAGGACTGGTTGGAAAAGATTGCAGTAGACTAAATGAAGGGATTCCTGGAAGTCCATGCCTCAAGGAGATACAAAAAATTGTTCTGACAAGTACAGCCCATACTTTACAAAGGGCTTTATCTATGTAATTTTTTTTTTTTTTTTTTTTTTGTCAGTGGAAAGTCTCATGATGCCATTTCTAACCTTAGGTCCCTGGGTGGGATCCGGAAAGAAATGTGTAAACGCCAGAAATCAAGTAATAATAATAATAATAATAATAATAATAATAATAATAATAATAATAATAATAATACTAAATTCATTACTGCAGGTTTATCAAAAGTTTAGTTGTTTTTGTCAAATCTACTTTGCTGGCTAATTGTTATCTAATTGTCTGGTTGATTTAAAATCTTTTGCAACCCCTGTCTAAAAAAGTGAATGCTATGCACTAATGGCTGAAATATTTTCAGGGTAGGAGTTAATTAAACCAAATAAAGTATGAAAGTTCCAAATTGTCAAAGCGAGTGTGAGGTACCAAACTTTTGGCATCTATCTATCTATCTATCTATCTATCTATCTATATCTATATCTATATCTATATCTATATATATATATATATATATATATATATATATATATATATATATATATATATTCTTATTATTCTTCTTATATACTTCTTATAATCTTATTCTTATAGTCTTATTCTTATAGTCTCTTTCGTGAGAAAAATTGTTACAGTTTGGTTTGACTTATGACATATCAGCCATTTCCAGGTTATTACATGTCGACTTTTTTTTCGTAAAATAGATAGGTTAATAGATTAGTTTGCACGAGTGTCAAAAATAGATACAGGTTTAGCTTGCTTGGGAATGGAAAAATATACATAAGTTTGGTTTCGACCTGTGGAAATCAGGTAGACATAGGTTTGGTTTCGACCTGAGGAAATCAGGTAGACATAGGTTTGGTTTGAATGAGACTCAAAAAATATAGCATAGGTTTGGTTTGTACGATGGAGTAAAAGGTAGATATAAATATGGTTTGCATAAAAATCAAAAGACATAAGGAATCCGTCTGAAATGTAACGGGACTGGTGTCGCAAACAATGTTTTCCGATCCCAAGCAACACACTACATGGCTTCCTCCTCCAAATAATTCCCTCGAGTCTAATGCACTTTTACATTCTTCTCTGTCACGCTTCTATGCACCGCTGGGAGGATTCTTTTTGGATGTCGTCAGCTCCATCGTTACGGCCCACTAACGATTTCAAAACTGGTCCCCTTGATGATCCCATTCATCTTGGGGAAAAGAAGAAAGACACGCGGAACAAGATCACGTGAATGGGGAGGTTATTCCAGTACGGCAATGTTCTTCTCGGCCAGGATCTGTCGGATGCTCAGGGCGTTATGAGCAGCTGCACTGTCGTGCTGAAGCAGCCACGATTTGTCCTGCCACAACTCTCCTCTCACCTCGCGCGCTGAGCGAAACAGACGCATCTGATTAATCATCTGGCCCCATGGCAAGAACTGACTGTGGACAATGCCCATAGCTCACACAACACACTCAGTACCGTTACTTTTCAAACGGACTTCGTACATAGGTTTGGTTTGCACGATGATCAACAAGGTAGGCAAGAGTTTGGTTTGCTCGGGCGTTTAAAAGGTAGACATGCGTTTGGTTTGCACGTGGTTCAGAAAGGTAAATATAGTTATAGTAAACATAGGGCCCCTTTTTTAGTGCTACCTCTCTGCACACAGATGCGCTCGGTGTATTCTGGACCCTATCGACAAGGCGGAAAGCCTTGACGTATTTATAATTATTGATAGCGTTTGGTTTGTCGAGCCCATATCAAAATCAATGTTTGCGCTACTGGTTTTTAGACATGTAATTTCCTTTATTCGGAAGATTAGCTTAACATAGTCTTTCAGGCAGACCCTGAACACTTGGAACTTTGGCATAACACAATATTTCATCTTTAATTTGGCCTGTTACTATAATAGCGAAAATGGTCCGTCTAAAGATTTAAAACTGTATGTTCAGGGTACTATTGCTAGACAATAAATGCATATGGTATAGAAATTTAAAACTGTATGTTCAGGGTACTATTGCTAGACAATAAATACATGATATAGAAATTTAAAACTGTATGTTCAGGATACTATTGCTAGACAATAAATACACATGATATAGAAATTTGGCGAGCTGGTAAAATTACTATAATTTTCTATTCAGTTACTCAGACGGGAAGCATCAGTCCCAGAATATTTGCGTTGCCAAGTAACGTAGTCTTCTGAAGCGATGGGATACCAACCTTTATTCCGATTTACTCAATGTGGAATGTTAAATTTCGGTGACACAGACCCCAGTTCCCCAACAGAACTAGCCCAACAGTAGCCTGAACATACTATATTCTGTCAACTTCAAATAGGAAGGCGGTGTATTTTTTGAGTTCGTTAATTTCTTTGTTAAATCATCATCATCACCATCATCATCATTTTCTTCTTCATATTCTTTTATTTTTGCCCCCCGAAGATCTTGTTTTATTGGGGACTCTCCATCAAGTTATCAAAACGAACAGTCCAAGGTGCTATCTACGAATTGGAAATGCTAAAATCAACCATGTACACAGAGTTTAAATATTTAGGAAATGTTTTAACAGAGGAACGAAAATGCGACACTGAATTCCGAAGGCGCATTGGAATAGCTATAGACTGTTTCCAACATCTAAGCAAATTAGTAAAAAAAAGTAGTATTGAATTGTTCCTCCTATATGGCAGTGAATGCTAGACAGTCACAGATAAAGAACAAACTTGAAGCAAAAGAAACGTGGTTCTACAGAAGGATGTTGAGAATATCATGGATTGAACACGTAATGAATAAGGAAGTCTTAGAGACAATGGAAACAAAAAGGACACTTACACTTACACTTACAACCAGAAAGAGACAGTTGAAATTTGTAGGGCACATAATGAAGAAAGAAGGCTTAGAAAATTTGATACCCACATGACATATTGACAGTAAGAGGAACCGAGGAAAACAGTGAATAACCTACCTAGCGACCTTGTGTAAATGGATAGATGAACATGGATTAGGAGAGGTAGCAAAAAGATAAACTTTATTAATAGCTACAAAGGACAGGAAATTATAGAGAGCCGTGAACGTCTACATCCTGAAGGGACTCGGCACAAAGAAGAAAAGTGTAAGCTTTGCAGACAAAGAAAATTTTTGCAGAATACTTACAGCGCCAAGCAATACAAACCTCTGAAGCGATGGGATATACTCGCTTTTTCCGATTTTCTCAATGTAGAATTTTAATTTCGGGGTAAAAATTCCAACGCTCCAATGAAAACTGGGACAATAGTACCTCGAATATCCCACATTAGTATTATTATTATTATTATTATTATTATTATTATTATTATTATTATTATTATTATTATTATGTTGGTTTTGTTTGTTCTAATGGTCGAAGGCTGTACCGACTCAGAGTGTTGTAATTTTTAAATAATGCAAAATTAATAAGCTGGGATGAAAAAAAAAACTTGGTATCTATACTAGCTATTTACTCCTGACTTAAAAGTAAGTCTGATCGGTTCGATCAGTTCAAATTGGCAGCTGATCTAAAATCTGATGTTAACTGGGTCAAACAAGCGTGTTAATTTCTAAAACAAAATTGATTTCTATTAATGATCTAAGAGACACTTTTTGCTCTTCCATCAGTATGTCCGATGCTAAACTCCAATGGAATTACACGTTGTGCCTTCTAATGGCTAACGTCCTCTCCTGACATAAAGTGAGAAGATTATATTGAATCAATTGCCTTCATTGCTGTAAGGAAAATTGGTTCACTGTGTTCTGCTAAACAATTTTTCTCTACATCGATATAATAAATACAAATGTCGGGGTGGCACTGTGTCACACTTTTTCAACTTCACTCCTAGAAGCCGTAGCCCAACATATCATACCATTTTGGAATAAGGATGATTCCGTCAACAAATTAAAAACATTCTGGGCAGAATGCGGACCCGCAATCCTGAAATTTGGGATTCCCAAATTTTTATTACTGCGATTATTTTCGGCGATTGTTTTCGGCGATTGTTTTCAGCGATTATTTTCGGCGATTGTTTTCGGCGATTGTTTTCAGCGATTGTTTTCGGCGATTATTTTCGGCGATTGTTTTCGGCGATTGTTTTCAGCGATTGTTTTCAGCGATTATTTTCGGCGATTGTTTTCGGCGATTGTTTTCAGCTATTGTTTTCGGCGATTTTTTTGCGACCATTTCTTTTTTCTGCGATACCAACTGTTATAATTTGGAAATAAATTTGGGAATAATCAAAATTAATTGCAAAAGTTTCGATAAGTTTCACTCATTAAATAAAAATAATTCTTTGTACGGTAAGTAAGGATGTACATACATCAAATTGTCTTTAAATTAACTGACGAGAGAAGACTTATTGTTGAATTTTTAAAAGGTAAATTTAAATATTAAGGCAATACTTAAATGCAGCGATCAATTTTGATGTCTTCTGTGGCTTATTGTTACCTATCGCATCTACTCCTCACTATCTGTTGTGATGAAGGCCCAATCAAGAGCCATTTGCTGGAGCTAGATTAAATACCATGCGATAGTGCGGCTTTTAAGCTAGTCTTACATTTTATAAGTCTACCATTCGCCCATGCTTTGAATATTACTGCTGTCTCTGGTCTGGTATTGTGCTCCTGATGTATTGGTTGGTGCAAAAATATTGACGTAATAATGTCGTTTTTTGACGTTAAAAAATACGTCAAAGAACGACATTATTACGTCATTATTTTTGCACCAACCTAATATTTAAAAACTCTTGATAAAATTCAAAGATTCTGCAATGTTATTGGTCCTGACCTCGCATTTCGGCTTCAGTCACTTTCCTACCTCCGTAATGTAGTTTCTCTGTGCCTTCTCTATAAATACTTTCATGGTAAGTGTTCGCATTGACTCTTGGTCTACACTTTACTTATTTAAGCGTAGTACTATATTGATAGCAAGGTCTCATTGTTTAACTTTTGAACTGGCTTCAGATAATTATAAGTTCTTTGCTAACAGTTTCTTTTTTAGCACTTCTTGACTGTGGAACTCTCTTCCGGTTTCTTGCTTTCCAGAGAAATTTGACATTCAAAAGTTTTAAATGCTATACCAATCGTTTTCTACTATCTTCTTGATTCCTCTGCCTTTATTGTTCTCGCTCCTTAATAATGTTTTTTTTTCTTTCTTCTCTTTCATACTCAGTAACCCCCTTTGCTTTAGAGGCTTTATTGCCTTGTTTGGGGTGAAATGGTTTTTTAAAAAAATCATTTTAAAATATTCAGGAAGTTATTTAAGCTCAGGTAATGCTGCGTATTCAAAATCATTTTACGGAACACTTTATTCGACATATTAAGTATATCTTAAGCGTTTGTGCAAAATTTTCCAGTTCCCCTTTTTTTTTAACAACAAAAAAACTTTCTCCGCCATAAACAACGTATAGGGAACATCAGAAGACAAAATGCATCAACCTGTATTCGATTTTTTATTTCAGTTTACTCATTCGCTATCGATGGCCGACTTGTGCCCATTCGACGCAAATGGCGTTTGTAATCATCTGCGACTGTAAACAATAACAAAACATCACACCCCTTCCAACAATATATTCGCTCTCCCAATGACATAGTTTTACTTTTTAATGCAGGCATGACATCACTTTTGAACAATCTGATTGGTCGTTTCGTGATGTTACATCATCAATTGATTTTGATCAGTACTCGAAACAGCATTAGCAGCCACAGCAGTGCTGATCACGCCATATAAGCTAGCGCATCTTTCTTTCTCCCACCCTCTCGAGTCGTTCTTTTCACTATGATTGCTACTATTAATTACTAGAGTGTTCCCCAAGTCTTCTGATAAAAAATATTGCCTCCTTAAATTGTATTTACCTTCTCTATGATTAATACTGTGACTCATAGAGTAAAAGTAACACCTTCTTAAAAAAGTGATACGGGTTCGAATCCAGAAGCGGATATCAAGATTGTATAGTGTACTGTAAGTTCAGAAGCTTGGAAGCAAAGAGAAAAAAACAATGTCACTATTATGAGTACAAATATTAGGAGTACTAGTACTTTGTTTCCATTCATAACTCTGGATTGAAGCGTTAAAAGAAACATTTGAATGAGAGATTAGAAAATAGAACAATTCTTACGATACGGTAACTTCCCACCAGAACGAAACCTTTTATTTTGGGGGGTTATTCTTAGGATTTGAAAATTTTAAAACAAAATAACTATGAGCTTTTGATTCTCAACTAGAAATAGCTAAGGACAGATTGTATAGATTAACAAAAGTAAGAATAATTTGTGTCTGCAATTATTATTACAGATTTGCCGATTATTATTATTATTATTATTATTATTATTATTATTATTATTATTATTATTATTCACTTTGTTTTAGCGTTTGAGCGGGTGGTGTAATGGATAAAGACTGAGAAATCGGAGAGACGAGTTCTAATTCCAGTCGGTTTCGTTACAGTCACTTACGCACAAATACCCTTGCGATAGGCATGACTTCATCTCCTCTCTATGGATTAAATAGTACGACTTGTATTTAGAAAATTCGTTGTTACCCTAAAAAAATGAAAATGCACCATTCACTCGCAACAAAAATAAACTATCCATACAATCCAAAATATGTGTCGGCTTGAAATAACCCACGAAGGGTTGATAAACCATAAAGTAATAAACTTTGTTATATTATAGATCTTGTTTAAGTATTGAACTGAGCTTTTTGCGAATCCACCTTTTCATCTGGGTTGATGATATTACTGCTCATTTCCAACATGAAAAATGAACCTTAAAACTACAGTTATACAATTGTCTCCCTTTGTGAATTCAGCATCCCCTATATGAAACACGATATACTACAATTCATAAATCATATCACCATTGGTTATCAAATTAACCTCTTAGACCATTATTACTGAAGACAGTTCGATCCTCACACTGGGTATACTACCTAGTTTTGTGATGGGCTAAATATAGTAACTATAAAAAGGCTTTATTTTACTTTTCAGAAGCAAGAATTCTCTCAAAAATGTTTTGCCAAATAATATTCTGTCCATCAAATTTTTATTAAATCTTTCAAATTTCTGAATAAATTGTTTTGTTTTATCGGTAAATTTGCCAAAATTCATATTAAATTTTATTCTATATTTTTTCCCTTGTACTTTCGAATAATACTCCATTCGTTCTCAAAGATTTCTCTATGTGTTGTTACGCAGCTAATTTCTAAGTCCAGCATTGTCACATTTGATCGAGTCATTTTCAAACGCTTAATGAAATCATACATATATATATATATATATATATATATAAATTATTTATTCGAAAATTATAACATGAATATGTTATAAAATCAGTACAAAAATAGCCATTTTGTTTCAACACTTCTGGTGTCTTATCAAGTGATGGTGTTGAATGTAGAATAAATGGTTTGTTCTTCATTCAACACCATCACTTGATAAGACACCAGAAGTGTTGAAACAAAATGGCTATTTTTGTAGTGATTTTATAACATATTCATGTTATAATTTTCGAATAAATAATTATATTTGCTATACTCTGTATTGAGCACTCTTTTAAGAATAGTATTTTTTGGTTATTGGAATTTATTCCGTATACACCAATCCTATACTTGTATATATATATATATATATATATATATATATATAGAGAGAGAGAGATACTTGTATATATATATATATATATATATATATATATATATATATATATATATATATATATATATATATACACACAAATTTGGGAGTAGATACTACAAGCTAGCCTGTTAGACCTTTGCTACTCCGGCGAGTTCAATATTTCACTCTTTTTCACGTTCTAACGTAGTCTTTGAAAACTTCTCGGGATATCCCGTCTTGTACTCATTCAATAACGCACAATCATTACTCTCGCTTTTTCCACTGAATCTGCACTTCCCGGCCTAGGTATTGAACCCACAACTACTATCACGAATTTACGGACTAACGCTTTAATTCTCTAGCTTTAGCCTAGTGGTGACAATCCTGAGTCTGTAATTTGGAGCCTTAAATCTAATCTGCCTGCTGCTTTCTTTGCTGTTGCTTGTCACACTTGATTGTATTCACCGAGGTTTCATATTGTAATAACAAAAAAAATTAGGACAATGGTCCGAGTATAACAAATGTAAGTAATTATAGCTATTTAGACCAGAAATTTATTTAGTTATTTTTGTCTAGTAAACGTAAAAATAAGACCAACAGGAGATGGCTATGAATGTAAACGCTGCTTGCAGTTGCTTGAGGAGCCCAACGACTCTGTAAAGGGTAAAGTCCAATAAGTAATACACCGAAGTAAAGAAGAATGCCTTTAAAGTATTCTCCTTCCTTGTAATACGTGTACATCTTGATTTTATGATTTGAAGGAATAAGTAGCATCAGTCACTTGTTATCCAAGTGGTTGATGCTTTGAACAAAAGTAGCCGCAAAACAGTTTTCACTGTTTTGTGATTCGGGCGTCACTACTCGTCCTTCCTATACAAACATGAATACGTTCTCCTTTTTCAAGGTCAGAAACGGTAAAATAGGCGATGCTAATTCTGCCTTCTGCACTGGAGAGTTCTAGAAACGTAGTACTATTATTGTTTCTTCATTGTTCAAGGAGTTTACAGTTTCAATCAACGTGAATGCTTATGTAATAAACTACCCCAGTAAAAATGGAATTAAATTTGTTTATTTATAATAAAAGTAAGTAAAGAACAAAGCATTTATTTTTTTAAATTAATATTTTCTATTAGAATAAAATTACATATCCTTAACAAATTACCGTATATTTCCACGTACAAGGCAACTTAGAGATAAAACGAGACACAAAATTTGGGTAAATTTTTGTGATTTTATTTGATATCTATAGTATAAGACGGCCGACCGATATGACGAAACTGTAAATGACAATGTTTATGATGAACCCTTTGCGTCAGTTGGTGAGGATCATAGTTATTTTGAAGGGTTTTAATTATGCATTGTGGGTGTCTTATGTTTTTCATTCTGTAATGAGAAATAAAGATTCTATGGCATCTTAAATGTTTAGCTACTTAACACCGAAAAAATACCGTACAATGTATGTTATTGAAAAATAAGGTTCAAATATTAAACTAATTGAAAGTGAAATAAATGAAAATGTTTATAATGCCATGTTTCTGTCGGTAACGCTTGCATTAAATATTGAACAATGACAATTCAAATTCTTCTTGATTTTAATCCATTTCTGGAATAAAATCATTATCCGCACATCTTAATGACATGACTTAAAACAAAATTAAAGTTTTAAAAAAAATCAAAATTCTGCATTTTACCAGCAAATATTTCTATTATTCCAAAAACTCATTAATTTTATTAATACAGAAATTGATTAATCAAAACAGAAGAGTCGATGGTTGACGATAATAAAAGTGAAAAAATCTGCCTATAAATTCAGATACAGTCAGAGTAAAAATAAACAACTGTATATCTTGTTTCAGTTTCTCCTTGAGGCTAAAATTTGTCATCTTACGAAATGATTAGAGTAAATCGAAGTTTCGAATTATTCCTCAAATGCATCCTAATCATCTTCAGATGGTAAACGAAGACTTAGTATAACAATCATTGAACATTGCATTTATACATTGAAATCATTTGTATGCATTTCTATAAAATCATTTATGCTGCTTTCTTATAGCAAAATCACTTTTCATGCATTTCTATAATAAAATCATTTTCAATGTATTCTTATAGTAAAATCATGTACTATGCGTTCCTGTGGTAACATAATTTCCAATGCATTCCTACAGTAATTTCATATTCTATGCATTCTTATAGTCAAACCATTTTCACTGAATTTCTTTAGTCAAATCTTATTCTATGCATTCCGGGAGTAAAATCATTTCCGTTGCATTCCTATAGTCAAATAATATTCAATGCATTCCTATAGTAAAATCATTAACTATGCCTTCCTGTAGTAACATAATTTCCTATACATTCCTACAGTAATTTCATTTTCTGTGCATTCCTATAGTAAAAATATTTTCATGCCTAACATATCACATGTCGCATACAACATGCTACGCTATCTCTGGTTTGAAAAAAATCCTAATGCATTCACAGTAATATCTCCACTACAGCCTGTCACACACGCGTGCGCGTACACACACACACATGTACACACACACACACATATATATATATATATATAATGGTTTGGCTGAAAAGTTTTTCATTTATTAAGTAGAAAATTTACTTAATAAACCGAACGAACATTTTAGCCAACCCCACATATTCAATAGAAGAAAATATCTTAGTTCAAGAAACAAGGCAACGCTGCTGCAAAGTGATCACTTCCGTCTCCCGTCACAAACTCTACAATAACATTACAAGCTCCAAAGAAACATAATATCAGTTTCTCACTGACAGTAGTAAGTTAATTATTTGTTAAGGAATGGACTTTCCTTGATATACCTTTTCTGATGTATGTTACATCCCGTTCTATATATATATATATATATATATATATATATATATATATATATATATATATATATATATATATATATATATACACACACATATATATATATATATATATATATATATATACACACACACACACACATATATATATATATATATATATATATATATATATATATACACACACACATATATATATATATATATATATATATATATATATATATATATATATATATATATATATATATATATATATATATATATATATATATATATAATCCATAGATGTGTTAAATTCATTTATTTTGAAGATGTTGAAATATTCTACCTAATAGCCACTGGGCATTGCAACTTCTGTCCCCAACGTGTTTTGAACCCGCAACTGCAACTAACGGTCAACCTCGTTATTACTGATGACACCGACGCGATTTGAACACTCTGCCACAACAAAACAATCACCCTTTTGTGTCGAAAGTCTATGAAATGATTAGAATTGCCTATCGGTTATGAGTAATATTTGAGGTATTTAAAAAAGAAAATACTGAAAAAAAAAAAAAAAATTCAGTTAGTGACAAAGGCTGCGTTTCTTTAAGCTGAAAGGAATCCTGTCCCACAAACAGCACATGTAAGATCATCAACAACAACAGATAACCATTCATAAAACTACCTACTGGAAATCCCCACAGAGGTCAATGACTCACCTACACGTCTTACACATAACCGTCATCCATGTAACATCAGCTGTGGAGATAGTAGTGAACATCATAGTGTAGAAAGAGTAATAACAGAAGTTTCGACGATACGTTTATACACACACACACACACACACATATATATTGCATACATAGACTGACACGAAGTTCTTAGCAGATTAAATTTTCTCCGTTTGTTTTGAGATTAGGTTGATATGAATTAAGAACATAGAAAAAGTTATAATGAAAAAAGAATGTAAAATTATAACGTTTTTATTCATTGTGTGACGAAATTGTTTATTCACATACACAGACACATATATAATTGTATGTGTGTGTCTGTGTATATGGTAAGAATATAGTTTTAAAGTATGTTATATTTATGTTTAAGAGCTCTCAATACCAGGGATAGAGTGCGTGTGTGTGTGTGTATAAGAATGGACATTGAAGTCAATACAGAGACGCGGCAATATGTTTCATACTTGAGAAGTATATATAAATGTCACCCGCATATATAAATAATCGAACTACCACAAAATACACATGGCCTGAAGATTGCGCTCAAGCCTGAAACAGACTGTCACCACTCTGGGTTTACCTATCTATCTATCTATCTATCTATCTATCTATCTATATATATATATATATATATATATATATATATATATATATATATATATATACATATATATATATATATATATATATTCAATATTTGAATTTGCTGTATTTATGGGGTACTGACTATCTTGAGACTTTCGATGATCGCTTGTCATCATGAAATATTGATACACAAACACAAACACATACACATAGACACACATATATATATGTGTGTGTGTGTGTGTTTGTGTGCGTGTGTGTATGTGTGTGTGTGTATTCTGTGCATTTTGCCAGTAAGTGTTCTTTATGATAAATATTAAAAGCAACAGACATTTTGTGTCGATTAATTTTATTAATCAATTTTCCAAATTGCGAATAATCCTTGTCACAGAAGAAAGAAATTCCGTCAGAAATTGTAGAAAGTTCATTTCTTTAAATTTCTTTATATATTCATAAGGATTAAGCAGCTATAAAGCCACGAAAACAAAACATGTACGGATATACATATATATATATATATATATATATATATATATATATATATATATATATATATATGCCTGCACACGCGCACACACATACACACATATATATAAAAAGATATATATATATATATATATATATATATATATAAAGATAGAAATTTTAAGTTTATATACATCTCTCTCTCTCTCTCTCTCTATATATATATATATATATATATATATATATATATATCCTATATGTCACAATAAAAAATTTCACACAATAAATGCATATATATAAATATTTATATATATATATATATGTCTGTGTACGTGAGTGAGTGTGTGAGTGCATGTGTGTGTATGCCTGTACGTAGATGGTAGTTTATTTTGTTTTATGGCTTTCTATTTGCTAGCCTATTCATTGTACTTGGAAGTTGAAAACTTCCGACCCTTACATGAGTCACGACCGATCGAAACAATCACAAACCCAACTGATGATTGTACTGCAACTTTTAAGACACATAAATAGTACACGTGAGTCAACAATAATATTGACTGCCATGATATCCACATGTTTAATGTTTGGTGGTCACTATCTAAGTGTCTACGTCATTCTTATGTTTAAAAAAATTCAAGCGTAGTGTCTCAGTATATTTTTAACATACAAACATAATCGATCGTTTCTATAAATTATTCAGACTAGCGTTTTCGTTTTTTCTGTAATGCTCTGTTCTCGGGTGTTTGTCACAACTGCTAATTTTGAAAGTGCTTAGAACAGAATGGAATCTTAGATGGGATTAGTTTTAGAAGTTAGGGCTATGTTTTAAGGGTAGTCTTAGAGATTACGATTAGGGTTATTGCTTTAGATTTTTCTTAGAGTTTAGAGTCAGGACTCAAGTTTAAGAAGTTTATGGTTAAGGTTCTGCTCTAAGTGAAGTCTTATAAATTACAGTTTTGGTTTCAGTATTAAGAATTGAATGAGATGTTAAAATTTTAGTTACATTTAGGATTCAGGTTTAAGTTTAATATTAAGGTTTTAGTCTGATTAGATATAAGTAATATTATATATATGCGTTAGGGCTTAAAATTAGGTTGATGGTTCAAGACTAAGCTTAAAATAGTTTACTGTTTCGGTTCAGTTTACTGTTTAAACTTTAAGATAAATATTAGACTTTATGTTTAAGATTTAAAATTAGGATTAATGTATGGTTTTAAGTTAGTTACAGTTTAAGATGATGGCTGTTGTTTGAATTCAAATTTAAAGTAAGAGGTTAGAGCTAAGATTTAAGGTTAGAGCTATGGTTTTAGGTTAGTGTTGTGGTTTAATATCCAGATTGAGATTACATCACTGCTTCTGAAAATATAAACAAATGACGATTTTAAATGATAATTTATAAAATGTTGTTCTCTGAGGCCAAATAAATAATCTTTTACGATAGACAAGTAACAAGCACTATTTTAATAACGAATGAGTTAAAGTTACATAAATGACTCACTTTTAGTCACTTTCGAAAAGGATGGGGAGAAAAAATGGCCGCCCTTGTTTTAAAACATCACTTAACTTTGTTGAGTTATGAGGCACGGTCGAGTAATAGATTGTGGCTCCGACTGAGGAATCAGGGGTGGGTGAGTTCGAATTTCAGTCATTGCATTCACTTACGTACTAATACCCTTGGGAAAGGTATGAATCCATCTCTTCTAGATAATTAATAGGAGAGATTGCGTTCTGAGTCTAGAGAGGGAAACTATGTATTCAAACCAATCTGGAGAGGGTTGGGCCCTGTTTAGGCTATCGTGCCCAAGACACACCACTTCTACTGCGGTTGTGGGGTTCTTGATAATCGTGATAATCTGGGATTTTACGCAATACGCAATAATATTAATTATCTGACATATATAGGCCTCCGTCAGTCATCAATGACTATGGATTTGATCCCACCTATCTCCTCCTCTGGATCACCACTTCCTATGTCTGAACAGACCGTTGGGCAAGTGGCAGTCTCTCATACAAGTTACACCTATATGTTGTCTATACTGCAGCGTTCTTTTCTGCGTGTCTGCTTGTCTTCTGCTGTGTTGTTCAGTTTCTCCTCTCTTAACATTAGTTGTTTAGCCTGGGTACTTCTCCAGCAAGGTCCTCCCAGTGGCCACTGTTGATCTCAAGGGCTTTCATGTCGCTCTTACAGACATCTCTGTAGTGCAACTGAGGGCGCCTGGGTGTCTCTTTTGACATTTGAATGTTCTCCGTCGAGGATGTCATTGACCTGACATAAGATTATATAATATACAAGCATGCATAATTAATGTCATTTCAAATCAATGTAAGTGTGTTACTGGTTCTATGTAACCGGGTACTACTTTCTGTATGGTCATCTTATCAGCGACTAAACCGCTTCCGCCAACAGATTATTCTGGTGATGAGAGTATCTAGCAGCAGGATGAATAACAAGACCCTGGTTCCATAGCTAAATATGCAGTCATTGCGGCGGTGACTCGGTGGTTTGACCTGGAAATGAATAGCTTCACCAGGTTTACTTACCCGAGACACGCTAAGCATAAATGAATACATCTGCTGCTTTCAACACAGATATGCAACTGGTCAGTTGCTCAACTATACAGCGACCCTACAGCCACACAAGGTCATGCGAATGACGATGATGATGCTGATGTAAATTATGTCAAGTAGAAGCTCCCAAGACTGAAGTCAAGAGCAAGAAGGATCCCCCTAATGGAGAATGTGTGGGTGGCGTACGGGATAGCTACTCGGGACGAGGAATTGGAGAGCTGAGTTCGATTTCCAGTTGATTTCGATATATTCACTAAAGCGCAAATACCCTTGGGAAACGTATGAATACATATTATCACCCCAGTTATGGGTTAAATAGTAGTAGTACTTGTATCTGGAAAAAATCATTGTTACCTAAAAAACAATTAATAAACTATGCACTCGTAAAAAAATTAGTTATTCTTACAATCAAAGATATTATGATTTTCTAAACGCGGCTTAGATATGGCACAAAACCGAAAGTATGAAGCACTCAGTAATAAATCGAAATCCTTACTCAGTGGTAATTGTTCTACTGAGACAAGGTGTTCATTACAAAGATACGTTTTGGCTTTAAATAACCGACAAAGGGTTGATAAGCAGTAAAAATACAATCAGTCAATTCTCCGATGGAATCAAAAGTCATGTGTCCGTGACCAAGGCGAGCCTTCAAGTTGAAGGATATTATTTGTGGTTTGACCTGGCGACGGATGGGCTCCATCAGGTCTACTTGCCCAAGATACGCTAAGTATAAATAAATATATCTCCTGCTTTCCACACAGATATGTGGAGGCAAGTGTTTAATTGCTCAGCTGTGCAGTGATCCTGCAACTACACCCAGCCAAGGGACTGACGATGATGATGAGGATGTAAATTATGCAACCTAAATTTTATCTTTGTTCAATAACGTTGTGTGAATATTCGTTACTTATACACCCACCAAGGTGCAATCATTTTCTTGAGACCAACTGCAAGCTGACAAGTGTCAAATCAATGTATGGCTAAACACTTATGTGCTTACCATTTGGTTGCAAAGTCTGTTACCCGACCCTTGGTAGAAAAAAAAAAAAAGCAAAAATATTGACCGCTAATTCTCTAGGCATTCCCATACAGAAATTTAGCGTAGCACAGTTTTTACTCCTGAAGCCGCACTAAACTTATAAATATAAAAAATAAATACAGTAAGAAAAGAAAGACTTTCGTTTGAAGAGGTTAAACGCTGAAAGAAAAGAATTGTTCTTCCGACTTTAACTTTGAGCAATATGCGCAATCATACGAACCTGATAAAAGATAAAAGATATTTAAGGCGCACTGAGTAAGGACTAAATTCATTACACATAACGGCGTGATTCGCTTACTATTTCTCCATACAAAGGCGCATGTATACTATAGACCAAGCATTTTGGCAGTCACCCTCTGAATTTCGAAGAATCGATTAAAAATTGAAAGTTCCGAGCCGTTTTTAAAACTAATTTATTAGCTCAGGTAGAGCCAGAGTGAATTTTCTTTCCTGAAAGGTTGTATCATATAGTCATTAATAATAATAATAATAATAATAATAATAATAATAATAATAATGAACAATAGATAATAATAATAATAATGTTTTAATAAATAATGATAATAAATAATAATGATAAATAATAAAAAATAATAATCAATAAATAATAATAAATAATAATAATAATAATTTATAATTTATAATCAATAAAAAATAAATAATAATAATAATAAATAAAAATAATAAATAATAATAAATAATAAAAACAATTAATAATAAAAATCAATAAATAATAATAATAATAATAATAATAAATAATAATAATAATTTATAATCAATAAAAATAAATAATAATAATAATAAATAATAGAGCAAATAATAATAATAATGAATAAATATATATTAAATAATAATAATAAAAAATAACAATAATAATTTATAATCAATAAATAATAAATAATAAAAATAATAATATAAATAATAATAATAATAATATAAATAATAAAAATAATAATATAAATAATAATAATAATAATATAAATAATAATAATAATAATAATAATAATAATAATAATATAAATAATAAAAATAATAATATAAATAATAATAATAATAATAATAATAATAATAAATAATAATAATAATAATAATAATAATAAATAATAATAATAATTTATAATCAATAAAAATAAATAATAATAATAATAAATAATGGAGCAAATAATAATAATAATGAATAAATATATATTAAATAATAATAATAAAAAATAACAATAATAATTTATAATCAATAAATAATAAATAATAAAAATAATAATATAAATAATAATAATAATAATATAAATAATAAAAATAATAATATAAATAATAATAATAATAATAATATAAATAATAATAATAATAATAATAATAATATAAATAATAAAAATAATAATATAAATAATAATAATAATAATAATATAAATAATAATAATAATAATAATAATAATAATAATAATAATAAATAATAATAATAATAATAATAAATAATAATAATAATAATAAATAATACATAATACTGGAATAATGTAAACGTTCATGGAGACTCAAGAGAACCCAGGATAAGATCAACGATGATAAAACGAGACTAAATTTGAAATATGCGTGTTAAAAGAACAAAGATTTACAAATCTGTGGCACTTAGTAATGATCGAATTCATTACAATATTTGGCGGGACTCGCTTACTACGTCTTTTCCATATCAAAGCGTATCTATTTACTAAGCTTAGCTGAATACAATGTAAAAACATGCTTAGGTCAACCTATAAGATAAAGAAGCACTAATTCATAATTCCTTATTGCATCATATAACAAATAAAAATGTTATATCCCAGGTTGTTGGTATGAGCAAAAACGAAGGAAAATGAAAGACAAGTGTATTTTAAATTTTTAACACATAAACCAATTTTCATTCATTTACTGCCTGAGAAGAGAAAGGATTAGTTTGGATTTAAATCAGGAATCCCATTTGTGTGTCAGCTTGTCACCATGTTGAATTAAGAAGTAACTCCATTGTATTTTGATTTATCGTCCTTTATAGGGGAAGTTAGCATTCCCTGACAAAAAATATACATGGTTTCGTGATCCATGTGATATAGATTTTTATTAACTATTAGTTTGGTGCAAAAATAATTACGTAATAATGTCGTTTTTTGACGTATTTTTAACGTCAAAAAACGACATTATTACGTCATTATTTTTGTACCAACCTAATATTTCATAGTAAGTTTCACCCAATACAAGACACGAACGCCACTCAAGAGTTTTACAGTGAAAATGGTAACGCTGAATGAGCTGCATTTAGGAGGATTTATGACGATTAACCTTTGGCTTGAAGAGGTCAATATTGAAGTATTCCTGGAAGTAGTTACAAGGAAAACTTTTCAACTAAGTGGCAATTCTTGAGGAAAAACGAAATGGGGCTTATTTCTTACAGTTGGAAAACAGGAAATTAAAGTCCGTGAAAGTACCATAACGTGTCTTAACTGCAGCGATGATCTATGAAATTCGATCGCTAACCGTTGCTCCACGACGAGGCGTATATAGACAAAAATTCATAAAAGTATATTAAATGAAAAATTAAATGGCTTCTTTCTACAGGAGTTGATGTAGTTATTTACTAAACTTAACTTAGTCTGACACAAGGCCATAAATAAAGAAGTAAACAGAGGGATCGAACTCAGTATAGTAGTAATGCTAAACGGGATTTATAACCAACTCTCGTCGCAATGAGAAGCCCATCCACGAGAACTATTAGGAGGATTATTTATGCCAACAAGCAGATAAAACGTTCTACGATTTCGTACGAAGTTATACCAACATGATTTTATACTTCGTAATCCAGTTCTCAAGTGTCAGTTGTTGGTTTCTCATATGACACGATGAGATGCGCTCGTCGGATGATGATAACAGGAAACAAAAATTTATAGCATTTTGCAGCATCTTATACAAGTTGATCAGTGATAAAGTACCCAGGAAACGTCTTTCAGCCACCACAGTCTTGTCGTACGACAAAGGTTTAAGCTGAATCAGTGGCTTTTAAAGCTATTTTTCTTTAATTCCTTATTCTTATATGATCACTGTTATGTCGAGTTGTCTAAGGTTTTAAAATGAAGTAATATAATTCCTGGGTGGCGATGCGATATTGCGTAACAGATATTGGTATGTAATCATAAAACTGAACTCGAATTTCCTCTCAGATTTCTTTGTGTTCCCTTTCTTTAAAAAAATGTACAAATCCATCTCTCTTCACTCTGTGCCATCGTTAGACATATTCACAAGAAAATATCACGTCACAATAATTTACGTAAAAGGGAGTGATTCTTTACTATTCAGTTTTATATAGTTCCAATTTAAGTAATATTCAATTACAAACTTCTTTTATATATCTCCACAACTTCCTGTCCTTTCTAGCGATTTTTTTTTTGCTTTTTACTTTCCTTCCCACTCCCTGGTGTACCATCCATTGACACATGCTTGTTAGGTAAATTACTTGTTGTTTCTCGCTGACCTTCTTGCCTTCAATATGTTTTGCAAGTGACATACTTACCAAGGCATCTTTCCTCATTATGTACCAAAAAGATTTCCGTTCTTTTAGATTCTAAATATAAGTGTATTTTTCCCATATTCCTTCAAATTTTCTCGCTTCTCGCTTGACCCTGAATTTTCAATTTTTTCTTTGCACTTCTAAGTGAAAGTGTCCATTTTGTTTTCTTTTTTGTTAAAACTTCATCGTCACTCGCAAGTTCGGTCCATGGTATTCTCTGCATGCTTCTGTATAACCACATCTGTGCTGCTCCAAGTTTCCTCTTCATTTGGGATGAGATTGCCAATAAGTAAGATTGATAGTCGGACATAGCAATTAAGAAATCTTTCATTTTCTTTCTAATGAATTTGTTCTATTCTTCATACTTTGCTTAGCTTTTGGAAGTCATATTTCGCTATTACAGTGCATCTTCGGATTTCGGTTTCACTTCATACATCGTCCTTCCATAAATCTCGTAACTAATGGTATGAGAGATACACAGGTAGATTATTAAAACTACCCTTTCAGCGGGATATATTCAGGTAAAAGATTTATAGTTTATTTAAGCATGTAATATTTAAAGAAGATTACAAAGCTTAAAAATACTTTCAGCTAACGTAGAAAAGATTACTGTATATAAAAATCAAGTTGAACCTAAGACATGACTGCATATAAAAAGCAAGTTGAATCGAAAACATTACTGTATATAAAAAGCAAGATAAACCTAAAATATTACTGTATATAAAAAGCAGGCTAACCCGAAAATATTACTGCATATAAAAAGCAAGTTGAACCTAAAACATTACTGTATATAAAAAGCAAGTTGAACTTAAAACATTACTGTATATAAAAAGCAAGCTGAACCTAAAATATTACTGTATATAAGAAGAAAGCTGAACCTAAAACAAGACTCATAATCTAAATACAGGCAACCGTTTTTCCATCCATTCTTTTTTGACCACTTCGTGTTTCTCTGTGGTCTTAATATTATATTTCTCAGGTTATTGTCTTACTATCACCGGTATTTCTTTTAATTGTGTCTCTTTCTTCTGAAGCTTCTAGCTGATTAATGATTAAGTATGAGTGTACCGATGAACGTCGCCGGTAATTTATTACAATAATTTCTTTCGCAGTAAGTGACAATAATACTAAATATCAATACACGTAAAAATTCTCGATTTTCCTTTTTAAATTTTCTACGAATCATGTTATGTTAATGATTAAATACGTTCTTAGCAAATTCCACAACTATAAAATATCCTTGAAAATTCTCCCGCTGCATCATTAAATATTTGAGCTTACCAACATTGACACGTTATTGCAATCGTAAGTCAGGATGTTATCAGAAGGAGCGATACAGATGCAGAAGGACGTGTACCTATGTTTCATAGACTACGCAAAAGTCTTCGACAAAGTACGCCACAAGGATCTGATGGAACTGCTCAGCAACCTCGATATATTCGGGAAAGATATCAGAATAATCAAGAACCTATACTGGCCGCAAACAGCATGCATGTGCATAGGGAACTTGTTCAGTGAATATACAAAAATAGGAAGGGGCGTAAGGCAAGGATGCGTTTTCTCACCCGACCTGTTCAACCTATACAGCGAGGCAATCCCGAGAGAATTGGAAACCCTACCGGGATTTAGCATTGGCGGCCACAATCTTAATAACATAAGAGACGCAGATGATGCATTACTGATAGCAGACATGGAAATGAAATTACAAAATCTCCTACAGAAGGTAGCGACGGAGAGTGAGATAAACTGGATTAAGCATAAACTACAAGAAAACATGGTCGCCAGTAAGAAGATGAGCCCGAAATGCGATCTGGAACACTAGAATCAAGCAGATGCGGAAGTTTAAATATCTGGGAAGCGTTTTGACAGAGGACGCTAAGTGCCACATTAAGATCTGTAGGCGTATTGGGATGGACAAGGACACATTCCAAAAGCTGGGCAGAGTATTGCTAGACAGGAGGAATATCTTTGCTAACAAAGAAAAGAATACTGAGCTGTTAGGTGACATGTGTCCTTCATTATGGCAGCGGATGTTGGGCGATTTCCTCAAAGATGAAGAAGCTACTCGAGGAGACAGAGATATGGTTCTACAGAAGGATGCTAAGGATATCATGGACCGAGCGTGTGAGTAACGATGAGATCTTAGAGAGGTTGTAAACATGGCGGAGGCTTATACTTAATATCAGGAAGAGGCAGCTGAAGTTTCTGAGACACATGATGAGAAAGGAGGGCTTTGGGGATCTGATACTCACGGGTCGAATAGAGGGAAAGCGAGACAAGGGAAAACAGCGCGTGACATACCTGGCGGGCTTAAGCAAGTTGATGACAGAACGTGGTCTGGAGAAGGAAGCAGAGGGAAGGAGCTTGCAGAGAGCTGTAAGGGATAAAGGGAAGTGGAGAGCCATGATCGCCTACGTCCTGAAAGGACACGGCACATAAAAAGAATGAATGCAGATTATTTTTAAACAAGGTCCAAATGAAAGATTTTCTATTTGATTGAAATAAAGGTTAAAGCCTCCACTATCTTTCTCTCTTCTTTTTCTTTTAAATACTCATTACTCTATCTGTTGCTGATATACCAAGAATTTGTGGGCAGGGGACAGGCAAAATATTAAAAGGCGTTAAGTACATGCCAACAAACTAAGAAACGAAATAGAATTATAATATGATAATAATAAATTGATTGCTTGATTCCTTCATTAATTTTATATGGCCTATCAACATTTGCAGGTTATTTAAAGCCAGTAAATATTTTAGATCGTAATTTCTTTTTTAGAATTAATATTGATTCATTGATGCAAACCTTACTAATTAATCCATAGTTGGATGGGGAGAAGAGGTGGAACTCGGCTCTCCAATTAGCAATTCCGAGCAATTATCCATTACATCAATCGCACATAGTATTTCCAAGCGGTCACCCATCTAGGTACTGACCAGGATCAACGTTGCTTAACGTTGCTGATCGTACGGAAACGTGATTTTACCGTAAGTCTGATGATAATGAAAATAATGACAAAGCCTGTCACCATATTGCACACATTTGGCTGTGTTGCATGTGCGTAGTATGCTCTTATCAGGCTGGATGTCCAGATAGGTATATCAAACTTCGTATATTTATACTCCAGCGTCACTATGTTTGCGCGATTTTCTCTCACTTAGTAATGATAATAATGTCGCTTTTTTAGTAAATAATATTATATCATAGAGTCGGGTTAAGATAGAAATAAGGGCCCGAGATAAAACTATAACATAGAATAGTGGACATTGAGGACAAAATGAGTCACTGAATAATTCTCGCTTTTAGGAACCAACTGTAATAACGAATGTATCATTCAAATTAACCCTTCCTTAAATATATCACAACGAGTGATGACAATGGTTTACAACCGACAATGTTCAAAGCAAAAGAAAACAGCGGGTGGATAAATCTCCATAACCGACCTTAAAAGCTGAGCTCGCTTGACAATAAACAATATTTTACGTGTGGTGGGATCGTCGGAGTATTATATATTTAGAGTTCTTAAACTGCAATGAAACACTAAATGCACATTTATATATCCAGTAGCTGTAACGTGGCCATATGAGTTTGATCGAAAAGGCCTACGATCATCAATATGAAAAATGTTGTTCTCCACTATCACAGCGAAAAGCGTGTCCTGGGTATGACGATAAAGTACATCCAGCAGCAAGGGAGATTGGAGGTTTTGAGGAGCGTGGAACCACTTTTTACCTGCTGTTGTTCTCAGCTTCACCCAGACCCGGGGTAATAGCACCTGTGGGCAAATAGTGAACGCCCCTAAACAAAAAACAACAGTACATTTTTAAAATAAAATGACCAACAATGCATTTTTATAGCCAAATGACAATCAGGGTAACATTAAAAGAATATAAAAAATATTTGTATAGTAAAATTACCAATAATACATTTTATAATTTACAAAGTTTATATCTAAAAAAAAACATACCTTTGGTTTGAAAGTACCAAATTATGTACAAACCATATAGAGTTGAAAGCATAAAATCATGTACAAAATATTTAGATATCAGTATTAAATAACCCATAGAGGTTGATATGCCGCTAAACAAAATCAACCAACCAACAATACTTATTTATAGTAAAATGACCAACAATACGTTTTATCTGTAGTTGGAGGCATACAACTGCGTTCAAAATATATTTAGTTGAAGCCATAAAATTGTACTCAAAATATTTAGATTTCAGCATTAAATAACAGATAAAGGTAGATATGCCGCTAAACAAAATCAGCCAACCAACCAACAACTCAAGATTGCTTACAGTATGAATAACACAGGGACAAGAACTTTGAATGTCGGTTGATCTGTTCTATCCCATCAGCCATATTGACCTGAACATTCGCCAACCGATTATTACTTTGTTTTTTTTTGTTTTTTTATCGCTGCTAAATGCTTTGAAAGGGGAAAAACATTCTCTAATGAAAGCCAGATTCAAGAGGTCATCGAAAACCTTTTTCCACATTTGACATGCGAAATTTTATCCAAACAATATCTAATACCTTATAAGCAGCTAGCAGTAAATAAAGAGGAATATGCATGTAATGATAAAAGTACACAAATGTAGGCTTTAAGAAATCTTTATTCAATTGAGAATACAAGGTTCGCTTATAGTGTCCTCTTATAGTCCCAGTAAATAGAAATAGCTCTCTCAAAGAGGGGAGTAAAGAAACAAGGAGAGACCACTCTTGAATATTCATAACAATTTAATTGAATAAAATGTAATTGCATTTATTTTTTGAAGAATAAAGTTATAACATAAACGTACGTTATTTCTGACTCAAACTAATGTATATGAGATTGACTTATATACGATTTTGAATGATAATTATTCCTACCACACGAGATGAAGCTATTTTAAGTATTACATAAATAATGTCTACTTTTTTAAGTACTTTCGACAACCGAATAGATACAGCGTGCTTGAATGGAAGCAGCAAACATTTTCTTGAATGGTGTTTTGTTTGTAAACAACATCGTTTTGTGCGTGTATGGGGGGTGTTTGTGTAAGGTTCATCTTGTGATTTAAAAAGTAGGGCTACTTTCACATGCCAAAATCTTTTTTTTTTTTTTTTTTCAGTCATACACTACAATAATAGCGTTGGTTTCGTGCCCCTAATTAGTTGAGGAAACGGCCACTCGTGTTTATTCAATGGTTTTGTTAGCCTTGGCGTTTCAGGCCGACCTTCGCCCCCTGCTCTCGAAATTAAACTTTGTACCAGAGTTGATCTAGTTCAACAATTCTCTGTCTAGAATAGCGCGATGCTTAGCAAGATATTACTTAGAGAAAGAGAGAGAGAGAGGGAGACAGACAAAGAGAGAGAGAGAGAGGGAGACAGACAAAGAGAGAGAGAGTTTCACATTGTGATACCCATTAATGTGGCCTTGCATACCAAAGATAACTTCCATAAATGCCGACGATAAAGTGAACGGGTTGGGTTAGTTGATTTGACGACATGTCAACTCTTGTTGGCTTATGTAATGTCGCAGTCTGCTCTATCTTATTGTTATTATATTAGAATCAATAAGCATTAAATTAGTTCGGCGATACGGGCTTACGGCCATATAACGTTGAAATCCCGGTTCCCGTACAATCACCGAAGTTAAGCAAAGCCGAGTTTGGTCAGTATCTCGATGGGCGACCACTTGGAAATACCAGGTGCTGTAAGCTTCGATGTTTGTGTGAAGTAAGAGATTATGGCTCAAAATTGCTAATCAGAGAGCAGAGTTCTAATTCTAGTTGGGTTCGTTATTAGGTTGGTGCAAAAAAATAATGTCGTTTTTTGACGTATTTTTTAACGTCAAAAAACGACATTATTATGTCATTATTTTTGCATCAACCTAATATATTACACGCAAATGCCCATGGGAAAGGTACTAGTCCACCTCTTCTGGCCCCCAGCTATGGGTTAATTAGTAGGACGTGTATCTCTAAACCATTACCTCCAGAAACAAAACAAAAATTACAATCTAAAAATATTTTTTTGGCTTTAAATAACCTGCAAAGAGTTGATAAGCCACGGAAAACAAATCAATCAATCGATGATAGGGCACTATTGGTCGTTCATATTTGAGTCCATTAGACTTTACTCGGTTCTAGATAGATAAATATTAATCAATAATATTTCAGTCTCTGCATTTACTGAGAAATAAAAGGTTCTTTATATCTTGGTTTAAAATCTTTCACTAGGTTCATATTGTCCATCGTGCAAAAAGCAACACGTTCAGCGCAAACGCAAGTGTAAGGTGCTAAATCGCTTTTGTCACATAAAATATTTTAAGGATTTACATAATGGTTGATGCAAGACCCGGTCATCAGCGACTAAACCAACTCCTTGGTCGAGCATTTCTGCTGAGTAGGATAGTGATAAACACCCAACAGGATTAAAACGATGGTCATCTAGCACAGATGGTTAGTCTGGGCTCCATATCTATGGTTCAGCCAGTGCGGTGATGACCCGGC
>OZ010586.1:74714086-74751586 GCA_963932145.1 Acanthosepion lycidas
TACAAAAATACAAAAAAAGGGATAAAGTTTTTAGACCCTTTGCAAAAATACAAAAAAAGGGATAAAGTTTTTAGAGAGACCAACACTTAGCAGAACGCACAAAAGCACCCACCTCCTTTCTTTGAAGAATTTCCGTTGACAGCAGGCCGGATTGGTTTTGGAAAAGGTTGGTTTTGGTATTTGAAGAAAGGCTGATTTATGGCCCACTTGCCAGTCAATGTAGAGAGAGGGTGTTAAGTGGTCTGCGAACAGCATGTCGTCTCAGATCTCTGCCTCGGTTCTCTTTCGTTATTTTTTCGTTTCTACTGATTTCGTTTCTTAATGCCCTCTCTTTTATTTGAAAAAGTCAGCTCGACTTGGAGCCATCCGGAATTTCTACGGGTCTCGAAAACTTAATTTTCATTGGCCAATATATGAAAAAGGCCCTTCAAAAATTTCACTTTTGGCGGCTATTCCTGATCCGAAAGGGTCATAAATTTTATGCAATTTCACACAAGAAAATCAGAGTTTGGCAAACAATTTTGGCGGCAAATTCCTGATCCTAAAGAGTCATAAAAATCGCACAGCTTTTTTCTTTTTACACACACCGTCCGACTTACAAAAAATACACCTTTCTCAAAAGACGTGTAAATAAACAAAACAAAACAAAAAAAAACAACACCTAGACGGTTTTACATTTAATTTGATATTTTTTTTAAAATTCTTTTTTTAAATAGAAATAAAAATTTTATAACCCATTTCTTGGAATTGAACTCAAAGTTACTGTCACGAATATGTCACGGGGCAATATCCTCGTGTAGTAAAGCTTTGAGTCGTGAATTTGGTGACACAGTAATTGTGAGTTCAATCCTGGGCTTGGCGGCGAGCTATATGTGAGGCTTACGGCCACTTCACGTTGAAATACCTGTTACCGTAATATTACTGAAGTTAAGCAACGTCGAGCCTAGTAGATGGGTGATAGTTTGGGAATACCACATGTTGTAAGCTTCGATGTGTGGGTGGATAAATCGGAGAGACGAGTTCTAATTCCAGTTAGGTTCGTTATATTAACACATTTGATAAAGATGTGAATTCATCTTTTCTCCCCCAACTATGGGTTAATAATTAAGGTTTGGATCACTAAACCATTATTATCTCTAAAAGAAAATTCTTAAAATCTAAAAATATTTCTGGTTTTAAATTATAATAAAAAGAGTCGAAGTTACATACAGTTTCACATCGCTAGCATCATTCCTTCAGACTATGAACTTTTCAGCCCACCCTAGTTGATAGAAAGTGAACAGACTGAAATTGCTAATGATCAGAGACATACAGACAGAGAGGGAGGGAGACTTTCGTAGGGGTTATGAAACCTCATAGCAAAGCTACATTAGAATTTCTTTCGAGACACTTATGACCATGCTTGAGAAAATCAAAAATACCAATTCGCTTTGTCCTATGAGCAGAGACTTTATCTATTTCGTTACAGTCTCTCACTGGCGTTTGATGGAGTAAAAAAGCACAAAAACCAAATGGGTGAGTCGGCAATTTTCAAAACCACTCTTACGTAACTATACAGTCAGGAAGAGTAAAACTGTTGCTGTATTTTCAACTTTGGATAATATCGTCCTGACGTCAGTTTAATCTGAAGCCTTCTTTTTTTCTCATATATTTCGACCATTTTTCTTAAAGTTCATATTTTGTTGATTTCAGATGAAAGTTTGGAGTTTTTCCAAAACATGTCAGTGAAATTTTTCCTTTCCAAAATTATAGTTTATAATTATAGTTTAGATATAGGGATGGGGAGGTGTCAGTTTAAACAAACACCAGGAGGATTTGAGTTAATATGGCGTAATAAAAATATTTATCAATACAAGATAGATAGATAGTTTTATGATGACAACGAACACTCATTGCAACTTTTGTAATGCCAACGAATACTCGTTGTCGCTTTTGTAGAGCTCGTTAGTTTGGTGACTAATCGTAGATACAACTTATAGTACGCCGTTGAGCAATACTGGCGTCAGTCGCCTTTGAATATCACTCGCACTAATAGTTCTTGCTCGATAATACTCGCTCGAATAGTAACCCGTATAGTGATCCGAATAGAGAAATAGTATAATGAATAGAGTAGAGAATAGCGGTCCGAATAGTATAGAGGATAGACTACAAATACAGATCTGAATAGTAATCAGTATACACAAGAATGACGATCAATTTAGACGTCACGTGCGACTTCCTTCTGATGCGTTTCCTCTATGGTCACGTGGTCTGCTTAATTCAATAATGTGATGTTTGCTAACTGGCGATCTATGTTCAAACTCAAGTGTCGGCAGCGACACTTTATTCCTATATAACAGATATATATAAACAGACTGTGTTAGATAGATAGATAGATAGATAGATAGATAGATGGTGGCTGCCGAAAAGATTTTGTTCCTACCCACTACCCGAAATCTAACCAAACGTGAGAAATTTTGGTGGGAGCCTATAATTTTCCATAGATATATAGGTTTGATTCGATTTCGAGTAATGTAATCGTTTGGTTGATCCTCAAATACGGCCAGAACGGGTGTGGCCTTTTAGTTTTACTAGGGTCTTGCATTCTCTTACGCAGATTTAGTAACGTTGGGTGCCTCTTGCAATAAGTGTTGCAGTAATACTTTGGTGAACTTTCAAATGTTGTTTTAGTCAACCAACTTATGCACATACTTTTTGGCATAACTTGAAGTGAGTGACTTCTCTCTGTATGTGGCGTCTTTGATGTTCGTTAAAGTTTGCCCGAACTTAGACAAGACAAGACCTCATTCATTACACGTTAGGTCATGTCAACATTTTGCTGGGAGATTAACAGTAAGACTCTCACGATCACGTTTTTCATGCTCAACATTTTTCATGTCTCTCTTGCGATTGTCTAATACTTTCCTCCAAAATGAACGATATAGGGGTAGGTTTTTCCCAGTCATTTTGCCTGATGTCGGCTTACTACAGTTGCAATTATTGTTTTTGTTGCATTCTTTATGACTCAGTTTCGGTTTTTGTGTTGGCCTGTTTCTCTTGGCTAAACTCACCATATAGAAACTCTTTAGGAATCATATCGTCCTTCATCCTGACTACGTGAATACGCCATTGCAACCAGTGCTGAAGCACCAAAGACTCTATACTTGTAGACTGAATGCGTTCGAATATATCAACGCCATTTGTTTTTCCTTTTTTTAACCCGTTTCACCCCATGCAATGCAGTAAAGCCACTAAGACATAAAGGGTTACTGGGTGTGAAAGTATTAGAAACAGAAACATTGAGCAGGAACAAAAAGAGTAATCAGGAGGACAGTAGATAGCGACTGACAATGCATTTAAATTTTTGAAGATTAAAATTGGCTTCTACTGCACTTAAATTCATAAAGTTTACATACCATAGCGAAGAGCTCATCTGAAAAATTACCATGAAAGTATTTATAGAAAAGACACGGTGAGGCAACTTACAGCAGTGTGAAAGTGACTGAAGTCGAGCCGCCAGATCAGAACCAATAATATTGCTGATTCTTCTTTGTAGTTTATCAAAGAGCGCATGATAAATAGCAAAAACACCTGACCATATGTGCCAGTAATATTCTAAGCATGGACAAATAGTAGATTTTTTAGATATATAAGATAGATTCCCAAGAGAAAAATTCTCTCTCACGACACAGTGAACCAACTTTTTTAACAGCTGACCTAGTAATGGATTGAATATACGTACATTTGCCACCGGATACCCAATATACGGCAGAGAAACTGTTGTTGAAATCGCCAGCGCCCTTTTCGTGTGTCTCCAGTAAGTGACCCTCACAATGAAGATAAAGCAAAACTATTGTAAATGGTCAACTTCGTCTAAATCGAATTTTCAGCGCTGCAACCATATACGTCTATTTAGTTTTTCGAATGCATTACTGACCTTCTTGGTTTGACGGAAGATTACATTATCATGCTTATTTCTCATATTTACATTATTAGCTAAATATGTAAGCATACAAGGTGTCCCTCGCCCCGCTGACCGGCCACTGACAACCCACATTGCGTCTCGGTAAACAAAAACTGGGAAAGAACCACTACACGTTCACAAGGAAAGTATAGCTGAAATCTAACGTCCCGTTAAGAAATGAGCACTAAAACCCCGTTTCCAGAACATTTTGGTCTTTTATTCAGGGACGCATTGGGATGTCCAGAGAAGCCTTCCAAAAGCTAAGCAGAGTATTTAGCGACAGAAAAACTTAGAAACGAAGAAAAGAGTGCTGAACTGTTATGTGATATCTGTTCTCCTATATGGCAGTGAATGTTGGACAATATTCTCAACGATGAAGAAGAAACTTGAAACAACAAAAATGAGATTATACAGAAAGATGCTGAGAATAGCATGGAACGTACATATGAGCAACGATGAGGTTTTAGAGAAAATGGAAGCAAAAAGGAAACATATATAATATTATGGGGTTACAGTTGAAATTTCTAAGACACATAATGAGGGAAGAGGGCTTGGAAAATCTGATACTCACTGGACAGATTGAAGGAAAGAGGAACAGAGGAAAGCAACGCGTAACATACTTGATGGCATTGAGTAAATGGAAGGTAGAACAGGGTTTGGGAGAAATAACAAAAAGACAAAACTTATTAAGAGCTACAAAGGACAGGAAGATGTGGAGAGCCATGATCACCTACGTTCTGAAGGGACGCGGCACATAAAAGAAGATTCAGTGCTTCACTTGCTCAATCTGAGTAGATTGGTAGTTGGCATTTGGGACAACTTCTACCATGTCAGTCTAAAAAGATCAGCTCTTCCATCCAACCAACTCGCTGCCCAGCTACACATCACGACGTGTGACTGACAGTATGAACGGACGGCAACGAAACCAATCTGCACCTCAACAAGGCTGAGCAGTATTTACTTTTTAGATCCCAAGCGTGGACGTTAATATAACTGGAAACTCTCTATGTCTGTCGTGTTGTTACTTGACCCCAAACGCTTTCTTTTGCCGATTTGTTCTATAGTTCTTCTTCAGTCAAGTGGGTGGCAGATAGTAAGTAGAGAAGACTTCAAAAATTCCCACCCGCTGGTCATAAAACAGAAACATTTGAGGTCGAGTTAAGAAATTATTTTGTATCAAATGAATTCGAATTCTATTAGGTTGGTGCAAAAATAATGTCGTTTTCTCACATATGTTACTATGTGAGAAAACGACATTATTTTTGCACCAACCTAATACTTAGACATTCGAAATTATTTATTTAAAAAATCATGAGCCATTGTTCCCTCGTCAATAATATTAATTAATCAGGGTTATAACGACGGATAGTATATTTTGAAGACAATGCCGCAAAAGATTTGCTAGATGCGAAAATGAGGACTGAAACTTGAGTTAGACTTAAACACACACATATAAGACGCGCGTGTGTGTCTGTGTGAGTACCTGTTTGTGTGCGTTCATATGCGCGCATGCGTGTTTGTGTGTGTGCGTGTGCATATGTATATTTACATGCTTAATTATATCAGGCACAATCTCATATTGTCGGACATACAGTGGAGACCGAAATGAATACATCTCTCTGTCTCTGTATATCTCCCCCCCCCCGATATATATATATATATATAAAGCTTAAAATTTGCGATATTTACAGTTGAGAAGTACTCAAAATCAAGGATAGAGCGTATGTAAATATGAACAGTGTGAACATATATATATATATATATATATATAATCAGTCAGGCATTACTAACATCTGTATTTGTTCTGGCAATAAGCGTGGTTGTCAGTTTTAGTTTATTTTTAACAACAAAATCACAGTTAAACCCCGATAACTCTCGCCTTTTATTTTTACAGATGTCTATTTTGTTGGGAATACGATAATGGTTTGAGTTTCTTAGCTGTATAGTCAGTGTTGCCAACATTGTGTGAAAATTTTGTGTGCATTGATTGGACAGTTTTTGAAATATTAGAAAAAAGTTATCTCAATAATTATTTGGCACGAAGTGTAACGCGATCAGCTGTGTAATATGTAATCACCTATAGAGCAGTGAACGAGAGACTAACTCTTTACAATTGAAGAAGATTTGAATTAACAGTGATGTGGTTCGACTGACGAATGCTAGATATACATGGACGTTGCTTGAATATCTAGAAATTCTGCGGGATCAATTTATTAGGTTGGTGCAAAAATAATGTCGTTTTCTCACATAGTAATATATGTGAGAAAACGAGATTATTTTTGCGCCAACCTAATATTACTGAACAAGCAAATAAAACCGATCCTCCACTTAAGTCCAGTAAAATAATTGGACGGGACCTGTGGGCAAGATAGACATCTTAAGGAAAATAGTAGCAGCCAGGAAACTTTTACTTACAATAAAAAATAGTAAACTGAAATTTCTGACACATAACGAGAAAAGAGGGCCCAGAGAAAGTAATACTCACAAAACATTCTGCAGACAAGAGAAACAGTGATTAAAATACTTAACATGTTACTTTCCTTGTAGTTCCTATTTTCAATAAAACTTCCTCGTTGCTTGCATATATAGTAATACTGAGGGATCAGTTTACTACTGAATAACAAAAGAAAACTGATCCCCGACTTATTTCCAATGGAATATTCTATCATTAGTTGACACTTGCCGTAAAAAATACAGAAAATTTTGTTAAGTCCTCACTATTATTAGATGATTTTTCGTATGTAAAATATTTTTAACAGATTTTTTCCTGTTTGGTTATGAAACAGACACGCTGTTGATTGTTATTGACTGATTTGTGTTTTACGGCTTATCAACCTTTTGCAGATTATTTAAAGCCATGAAACATGTTTAGACTGTAATAAATTTTTGGCGATAATAATTATTTACGAATAGAAGTCGTACTAATTAACCCATAATTGCGTGGGGGAGAGTTAGATCCATACCTTTTCCAAGAGTATTGGCGCGTAAATGAATATATAGAACCCAACTGGAGTTGGAACTCGGCTCTCCGAATTCTAATTCCGAGACGTTATCCATTATACACCACGCACATCTAAGCTTATGGAACCTGGTATTCCGAAGCAGTTACCTATATAGTTACTAACCAGGCAAGATGTTACTTAACTTCGGTGATCTTGCGAGAACAAGTTATTACATTGATGCTTTGTAATTCGGGAGGATCAGTTTAATAAAATAATAGAAACCAGATCTCCCACTTTATGTCCATTAGTATATTTTTATTACTAGTTTACCGTTGACGTGGAAAATAATTACATATTTTGTTAAGCCCTTACCATTATTAATAGAACGTATTCACACGTGAGTATTTAAATGGATACTTTTAAAGTTATATTAATGTGTAATAATTCCTTGTGGACCAGTTTATTACTTAATAACAATATATTATTGTTAATCATAGTATATTATGACTAATTTAACCATACCGTCAAAATTTACAGTATATTTTGCTATTTCCTTACTATTAATAGGTTTTCACATAAGAGTCTTTAAATATAATTTTGCACTTGAGAGGGATTAGTTTACTAATTAATAACAATCTAAAACTGAACCCTCATTTTATGTCTGGTAGGCTATTATATTATTACTTATTTCCCTTTGCCGTCAAAATATGTTTTGTGAAGTTATTCTACTCGACGTTTTTCACTTGTGTGACTTTAAATATATATTTATGCAATTATTATATTAATGTGCACTAATTCCATGAGGATCAGTTTATTACGTAATGACAATATAAAATCGATCCCCCAGTTTAGGACCAATATAATGTTATATTATGACTAGTTTGCCATATCGTCAACATTTACAGCATATTATATTAATTCCTTACTTTCAACGGATTTTTACATGGGAGACTTTAAATATATTTCAGCAATTATATTATAGTGTAGAAATTTAAGAGGATCGGTTTATTACTTAATAACAATAGAAAAATGATCCTCAACTTTATGTCCAGTAAAAGATTATATTATAGTTTATGGAGGTATATCTTTTTTAAATCTTTAATATTCTACTCGAAGTTTTTCACATGTAGCACTTTTATGTAGTGGTTTCACAGTGGAGGCTTGTATTTGTACTAAGTCGGTCCTAAAATAGGTTCGACGTACAAAACGTTAGGAACTTGATATAATAGGTAATGACGCAGTAATCTAGTTGTGGTCGCTGATACTTTAATATCCGACTAACGGTCGTCCGACATCGACTTACTGACCAACTCTCTGCCGACCCAGCGATTGCTACTACTCCTACTTATTATAGGTGGGAGAGTCTCTTAACCATAGAATAGGTGTGTTCCAGTATAACAAGCACTTAGATACAATTTTCTAATATCATTGACGAATTCTCCTCTTTTTTTTTTACCCCAGCTTCTTAAGGAGAGTATTGTTAATTTTAACACCTCAAAAACAAAACTGCTTACTTTTAATCACCTGAGAGAACTCTTTTTACTTTCCATCAGTATGGCTGATGCTAACCTCCAGGAGAGTGATTCATTGCACCTTCTTGAAAGTGGAAAGAATATATTGAATCGTTTGCTAAGTATTCAACTAAGAAAATTGGTTTCACCATGTTGTAGACAGTTTTTTTTCTTGACAGAATCTATTTTACATATGTCTATCATTCGTCCATGCTTTGAATATTGCTGCCGCATCTGGTCTTGTGCTTCTGCTTTATATTTAGAGATTCTTCATAAAATCCAAAGAAGAATCTGCAATGTTATTGGTCCTGAGCTGGCATCCCGTCTTCATTTCTTTTCCCACCGCCGTTACGTAGCTTTCCCGAGTTTTTTCTGTAAATACTTTCCCGGTAATTCTTCTGACGAACTTTCCTTCATGGTACCTCAAGCTTAATTTAAACGCAGTATTAGATTGGCGGCAAGCTTTCATCATTTTACAGTTGAAATGGCTAACTTGAACCCTAATTTCTATGCTAACAGTTTATTCTCTCAAACTTCTCACTTGTGGAATTCTTTTCTGTCTTCTCGCTTCCCAGTCAAGTTTGATTTTCAAACATTTCTTGTAAAAGTTCGCCAAAGACACTGTCACCTGGCCTATCCTGATGTTGACATACATGAAAGCAATCGTATCGATTAACATAACATTTATTTTCTATATTAGTTTAATATTTTGAAAAATTTAAAAAAATTAAAAATACACCAGTTTAACCTGTTGATGTTCGGCCATATTTTGTCTGGCCATAAATGATACGCTTAATTAACACAAGACAAAAATGCAAAATTACAATGCCGCATCGCTGAGGAGAAACTGAAACATTTGGATTCTATACTCGCTGCAGTAAATCAACATCGTTGTCAACGGCAACTGAAACTAAAGCAGTAACAACAACAATCAACACTTCATTACTGTGATGACAACGACGTTGCTAGGGATTCTTTCCAAGGTCTTTCATTTTTATGTATCTTTATTTATTTCACCTGAATTCTTGCTTATTTATAATTCAAGGTATTGATTTACTTCTTTCTTTCTTATTTATTTTATCTTAAATTTTTTTCATTTTTCTTTTTCTCTTTTGTTTCGTTAATTTTTTTTTCTGTACTTTCTTATTTAATTTTCACTTTTTTAAATTTCTTTCTCTCTTTTTTTCTTAAGTATTTAGTTTTAAATATCTTTTTTTCTTTTCTTTCTCTCTTTTGTATCCTTTAATGTTTTTAATGTATCTTTCACTCTTTCTTATTGAAGTTTTAAAGTTCTTTCTTTTTTTATTTATTTAATCTTAAATATCTTTTCTTTATTTCTTCTTTCTTTCTACATTTTGTATCCTTAAATGATTGTCTGTATCTTTCTTATTTCATTTTTAAGTTTAAATTTGTTTGTTTGTTTGTTTGTTTGTTTGTTTGTTTGTTTGTTTGTCTCTTTCTTTCCTTCTTTCTTTCCTTCTTTCTTTCCTTCTTTATTTATTTTGTATCCTCAACTGATTTTCTGTTTGTTTCTTTTTTATTATCTATTTTTAATTTCTTTTTCTTTGTTTGTTTGTTTGTTTGTTTCTTTCTTTCTTTTTCTTTTGTATTCTTAAATGAAGTATTTTTCTTTAATTCTTGTTTAATTTTTAATTTTAAATATCTTTCTTTCATTCTTTATTTGTTTTTTTCTTTCTTTCTTTCTTTTTTATCCTTAACTGATTTTCTCTATCTTTCTTTCTTGTCTAATTTTTAATTTTAAATTTCTTTCTTTCTTTCTTTCTTTCTTTCTTTCTTTCTTTCTTTCTTTTGTATCATTAAATGATTTTCTTTTTTATTTATTTTTTCTCAGGTACAGAAATTCAACTGTCTGATAACAATTTTTTCTTTGTTAATCTAAGAAAAGGAAAAATAATTTAAAACCTTGGAGAAGACAACAGGAAATCATTCAACTACTTTTCCAAGAACTCATAGCAATGTTCATGTAACAACAAAGGAAACTATGTAGAGTCATGATAGCCTACTTCCTGAAGACACATGGCATTTCAAAGGAGCAGGTGGTGCATTAATAGACGTGTGAAAAAGGAATCCGAAAGGTCATAGCAATGGATAAAGTGTCTTTTCTTTATTATTAAGTGAAGTTCTTGTGGAGGTTAGCATAATGGTTTCCCGTTGCCATCTCCACAATTTTAAACTGAGAATTTTCCACTACTTAGACTGGCACCTACCTATGTCTGGAGAATCCAGTCTACACTGCTATTTTACTCATAGCTGGGAATGATTTATACCGTGCCCAAGTTCACAGATTACGTCGATGCTATTTACTTGACTCCCACATGGTCATATTGTGACACAAGGTCAGTTTAACGTGGGAGACCCGAGTGTTTCCACTCTAAGGGCCACTGGTCCAAAACTGGTCAAAGCATGTCCAAGCTGGTCAGAGCTTAGTCAAAGCTGGTCATGACTTGTCCTGGCGGGTCCAGGCCGGAGCCAGTCCAAGCTAGTCGTAGCCGTGATCGAATCTCAGCCAAAGGCCGAGAAACGATCCAAATTCGTCAAAATTCGCCAAGGCGAAGTTCGCCGAGAACAGATTACGCCGATTCAATTATCGATGCCGTTACGCTACATGCAATAGGGATAAGACCGCCAAGTACAACTGGCCTTACTTTATAGAAGCAGTTCGCGATGTGTACAACCAGACCAGTCCCATCTCATTCATCGCACTTACATTTTTTACCGTATATTTGCTGATGACAAAACCATATTTCTGTCTTAATAGTGAGCCTCATCGGTTCGATAACGTCAAATTGGTAGCTAGTTTCAAAAATGACCTAGAATCTGTTGTTAAATGGATCAATGGCTGTCTCGTTAATTTTAACGCCTCAAAAACGAAAGTGCTTTCTTTTAATCATCTGAGAGAACCCTATTTACCGTTTATCAACATGGCTGATGCTAACCTCCAGGAGAGTGATTCATTGCGCCTTCTCGGACTAAAGTTTCCAGCTGACATAAAGTGGAAATAATATATTGAATTAATTGCTACTTATTCAACTAAGAAAATCGGTTCGCTATCTCGTGTAGAAAATCTTTCTTGACAGAATCTGTCTTACATATTTATAAGATAACCATTCGTCCTTGTTTTGACAATTGCTGCCACATATGGTCTCGTACTCCTTCTATATATTTAGAGATTCTTGATAAAATCCCCCAAAGAATCTGCAATGTTATTGATCCTAACTTGGCACCCCAGCTTCAGCCCCTTTCGCACCAACGTAACTTATCTTCCCTGTGTTTTTTCTATAAATACTTTCATGGCGGCACGGTCTCATCATTTTAAAGCTGAAATGGCTAGATCTAATCATAAGTTCTATGCTAACAGTTTCTTCGGTCACACTTCTCGCTTGTGGAATTCTCTTCCAACTTTTTGCTTCCCAGTCAACTTTGATCTTCAAAAATTTAAATGCAATGTCAATCGTTATCTTCTTAATTCTTATACTTCTATTGCTCTTTCTCCTTAATAGTAGCCTGTATCAAATTCCCTAACACTGATTAACCTCTTGCAACGTAGTGGCTTTATTGCCCTGCTTGGGGTGAAATTATTTTTTTTTAAATCAATTGGGGAGGCGCGGTCGTTCAAAAGTCGTATCGAGACTGAAAGCGGTTAGGCCAGTTGTGATAGAGTTGTTACAAAGTCTTTTCCCGTATGATCGTCCGCGACACCGCAAATAGGATAGCTGCTTACTGGAAGGGAAACGACTGCCGTTCTTCGACTACACCGAGTAGTCAGATATCTGCTCCGGCGCGTTTGGGAACGCAACCGACCGATACGAAACTAAGTCACTTAACTTTTGTATAGATAAGGGGTATTTTTCACCCTTACCTATTCGATGACACCGAAATACGTCTCGCCTCTACATGATGACATTTCGGCAATGGCAGTTTGCATCTGCAAGCTGACAGCCAACATCAACATGCCAATCGCGGGTGGTGTTGGGTAGAAATTTGTGTGTGAGTTTGAGTAAATGGATATCAGAATAAGGGCAAAGGAGGATGGTAACGGGTAAATAATTACTTAGAAGAGCATAAGACAGGAAGCTGTGGAGACTCATGATTATGGCCACATTCTGAAAGCTTATGGTATATAAAAGATTTGCCATTTTTTCTTTATCCATTGTCTTTTTCCTTCTTCTCGTTTTTCCTACTTTTTCTTTTCCCTCTTTTTCACCCCCTTTCGGCATTTTCTTATTGCATCGCCTTTTGCCTTTTTTTTTTCTTTCGACATTATCCCACTTCCCAACTCCTATTCTTTTTCCTCCTTTTAAGGAAATTGAACATGGAACAGGTTCTACTAGGGATAGTTTCACTCAACACCACAAATTGCTAAAATACTAAAACATTAATCTAAACTCTAGAGTCACGTTGGCACGCACACGACCCACCGAAGGGTCGTAGTGGTATGTCTACGAGATCCACGTAATTGTCCGGTGGGTCGTTATCTATTTTCTTTTCTGTGAGAATTATTGTCATTGGGATGCTATAATTGATTGCTCATGAGATTATGATTCCCCAGAACCATTTTTTTTTTCCAAAATAGAATTTAATATTTTTGAATATAGAAAATGGGATTTAGCTTCAATGTAATATTTGTATATTGTTCATTTTCCAGTGACCCATGGGTGGATATTATTGGTCTCTGGTTTTTAAAATGGACTCAGATACCGAATGACACACAGGTGAGTCGTCTGTGATAAATACTACCTATGATATCCTTACCACATATATGAAACAATGATAAAACATAAATTAAGATATCATGTTGAGACAACAAAGAAAATGAGGCTTGGGAGCCAACGTGTTTTTAAATATGGATGTTATGCATGGCGGCACCACACTTGTTCAGAAATATCGAAACTCCCGGCTCTATTCGACCACTTTCTCAGATCGAAGCTGAAAAAAGTTTTCAAGCGAATGTAGTGTGTAGGACTATTATTCATCGAACCTTGTGGGCCGGCGCTACAGAATCACAAACAAAGAACGGTACCAAATAAAAGAAACGGCATCACTTGATGACTTTCAACAGCTGCAACAAATAAAATGGATAGCACATGTAACTCGAACTGAGAATAATAACATATTCAAAATAGTGATGTTCACCACGACTTTAAAATAAAATGTTAAGAACGAAGCCCCTATTGATACCGGAAAGAGCGATAACAGGTATTGGACTTGAGAAACCTGTTTTCTTGAGAAATTGTTTTAAAGGAAATATTTTATAAATTTCAACAGGCAGAAGCATTTGTTACCCAGTCAATGAATATCGAATGTTTCCTTACAAGGAAACAGCTAATATTATCGCTATCATTACTTCTTCTCTCTATCTCCTTTCTCTGTTCTTCTCTACCTTCTACTACTGTTGTTGTTAGGTGTTTGATTTATTTTAAAATATAACACGTAATGGCAACAATCGAACATTCGTCAGCGTTGTGATGGAGACAAACTAAATCGTCGAACCTGGAGACGGTGTGGGCGGGTGTCCATTTGAATGAATAAATATGCAAATAGGTCTATGTTTGTGTTACTGCGACTCAGTCTGTACATGTTAGTTGCTTGTCTTTTTTTAGGCTGCGTGTATTCACTTTCGTATCTATCTACAAGAATGTGTACGGGAAATCAACAACTGGTTGCTCTACGCTCTTTGCCAAGCTGTATTGCAGTGCAGATCTGGCCACGTAAGTTGACTCATGATATAGTGATATTGTTGATGGTCTCGACTCGGCCCGGTTCGGTTCGGCTCGGCCCGGTTCGGCTCGGCTCGGCCCGGTTAGGCTCGGCTCGGCTCGGCTCGGCCCGGCCTTGGCCTCAGGTGAAGATTTGGGACAGGATGGAATGTGTGTTGCCCACGGAAAGGAATTTTTCGGATTCATTGTTTAGCTGACAATAAAACAAAAGAAAACTGGACAAGTGGAGTTGCACTGATACAAGATTGGCCGCCTCATATACTTCCGATCACAGGGGCACACATATTTTGGATCACACACACACACACACATATATCGAGATTGCATAAGCGTAGCTTAGATGTGGCACAAGGCCGAAAGTATGGAGCACCCAGTAAAGATCGAACTCACCCCGCAGTTGTAACTGATCTAGTGAGACAAGCTTGTTAACCATTACACCACGTCGAGATGCTCAAAATACATATATACACTCCCTCGATATATATACACACACGCACGCAGACACACGCACACACACGCACACAAGTAAATGTTGTTTATAAGTGTTTATAAGTTTGTTTTAAAACAGTAATTTGACTTTATTGACCAGATACTTCCTCTGTAGCTAAATGGTAGAGCACGTCAGGCCAAATATCACCCCTTACATCTGGTCACCTAACTCCCCAGACTGCAATCCCATTGATTATTATGTATGTTGCAGTTAAGCGAGAAACCAACAAATCTCCGAGTAACACCAAAGATGAACTGAAGGCAAGGATTATGACAGCATTCATTAACTTAAAGGAGACCGCTCAGAACTGTTGCAGTAGATTCCAAAGTCAACCGGAGGCCGTGGTTGAAGTGATTACCGACTTTATTGAATAATTTTTTTCTTTAATATTTCAAGACGTTTTTGTGTAATTTTGGTAAATATATCTGTCAAAATGAGATGTCACTTTTATTTTCATTTTTGCGTAATTTAGACAATTTATTCATCGTGCCGTATATATATATATATATATATATATATATATATATATATATGTGTGTGTGTGTGTGTGTGTGTGTGTGTGTGTTTGACTTTATTATAATGTGCATTTACATTCTATTCAGTTCTATTGTCACTATTAATTGTTATGAGTTGTTGTCACCTATCAGGTCGCTCTCGGATAATTTCCTCAGCATTTGATGTGGAGAAGTTTTCGGTGAATTTTTAAGGAATCTAGTTTTGAAAGTCTTAAGGAATCTAATTTTTATTAGAGAATATTTTTGCCATTAAAGCATTTTACAATGATCAAAAAGTTAATGATTAGTTGGTACAAGGTAAAGTGAATATGTTAAGTCAAGTAGAACAGATTAACCTAGTTTCAAATTTGTTTCCCTGTTTTATTATCGTATGCAGTTTGTTTGTTTTTTTTTTGTCATGGAAGAGAACAATATTTTTCCTAGTGATATTCGCTGGGCGCTTTTGCAATCAAACGTTTATGGACTTTCTTTCACAGTATTCAACTTCTGGATGTCAGTTATGGAGATTTATCCTCGACATTCCACTATTTTCTGCGTTGAATATTGTCGTATGTTAGTTTATTACAAATTTATTTTTAACTAGTACGTATGATTAATAATAGTTGGCATAATACATTCGACATTACAATTGGTTCCCAAAAATTATCTCATTACACAGAAAAGAAACGACAAAATCTCCTACAGAAGAAGGGACTAAGCATAAACTACAAGAAAACAGAAATCATGGTCATCAGTAAAAGAATGAGCCTGAAATGCTATTTGCAGGCCGGGAACACAATAATCAAGCAGATGCGGAAGTTTAAATATCTGGGAAGCGTTCTCACAGAGGACGGTAAATGCGACACTGAGATCCATAGATGTATTGGGATGGCCAAGGACCCATTCCAAAAGCCGGACAGAGTATTGTGAAACAGGATGATTTCTTTTTGTAAAAAAGAAAAGAATACTGAGCTATTACGTGGCATCTGTCCATTTCTTTTACTGCAGCGAATGTCAGACAATTTCCTCAAAGATGAAGAAGACACTCGAGATGTGGTTCTACAGAAGGATGCTAAGGATATCATGGACCGAGCGTGTGAGCAACGATGAGAGGATGCAAACAAGGAGGAGGCTTATACATAACATCAGGATGAGACAGCTGAAGTTTCTGGGGCACATAATGAGGAAGGAGGGCCTGGAGAATCTGATAATCATGGGTCAAACAGAGGGAAAGAGAAACAAGGGAAAACAACGCGTGACATACTTGGCAGGCTTAAGTAAGTGGATGACAAAACGTGGTCTGGGGGAGGAAGCAGAGGGAAGGAATTTGTTGAGAGCTGCAAGTGATAGGGGAAGGTGGAGAGCCATGATCGCCCACGTCCTGAAAGGACATGGAACATAAAGATATGTTTGGATAATAACATATGAATAGACACAGCACATAAAAGTAGAAGACTCTCCCCACCCCACGCGTCGAATGACCTGGGTTTTATAATTTCACTGGCAGGATAACCCGTATTTGACCGGGTGTTTCATTACTGGGAATTTTGGCCGTTCAATTGGAGCAATTTCAGTCAGCCCACCCGAAAATCAATATTAGTAAAAACAATTGGGTACAACTTAGGCGTACCCCCAAATACCGGGGGTTAACAATTTGAATGGTTGTGGGTAGGCCCTGAAAAGGGCAGTACTTGCGTTCTCATTCTTGCAAGGAAGAAACCTTTCCATGGACCGTCATAATAATAACATACATATAATAATATATGATTTTTATTTATAATATAATTTTTTTTATAATTCTAATAATTTTTTCCGTTAGATATCAACTCTCTAAATTGATTGTACGCTGTTTTTACAGACATAAAATATTACGCAAAGTGTAAAAAATCAGTTTTTTCGATTTTTCACCTTCAAGATTGTAATTATTTCCAGCCAATTTAGACTCAAAACCGGCACTGAAGAATTATCTATCAAACAAAAAACAATCATCGAAATCGGATGAAAACTGTGGAAACGCATAAATAACATCCGATCACACACACACACATTTTGAGCATTATAGATATAGATTCCTTAGGTTCGGCAATTTTTTATACTAAATGTCATCCAATACGAGGCCCGAGGGTCACTAATGGTAGAGGGGCATTGTTAAAATGATTTTCATGAATGCAGTTTGTGATATAAATGTAGGTCGTAAGAAGTGAAGATTATTAGGATAAAGAGAATACAAAACGATTGACCTTTTATTTTTTATTATCTTATTTTCTATTCATTTACTAAAGATTGACCAATACCAAACAGAATGAAGAGCCATCCAACGCTCGAATGTTTCTGGATTAGAAGCGTGTTACGAATATAATAAAAGATGGTAAAAAGGAAAGATTACGAGAATAAGTTTGCTAGATAACGATTGATTCTTGGTTGGAAGTTGTTAAAATTAAATTGTTTAGGGAAACATCCACGCAGGAGTCTGTTCCACAAAATAGCAGTTCTTAGAAAAAAGCTGCCTGGAAGTTTCTTCTTATATTTTGGATAAGGAGGAAATGAAGGTGGTTTGACATTGTGGGAATAGCATAAACTTTAGTAACAACTGATATACAGTGGAACGTCGGTTCACGAATTCGTTCCTGAAGCCCGTTCATAACCCGAAATGTTCGTAAATCGAAATTATTTTTCCAATAGGAATCAATGTAAAATGGATTAATCCGTTCCTGATCCCAAAATGATCGCTTATTTAAAATTTGACAACAGTATTTTGTGCACAAATTTATACACAAAACTAATGAAAATCATTAATATCTCTATATTTCTGAGATGAGGTATTATGTACATTATTTACATTCCAACCACCTGAAGAAGGCCGGAGCGTACAACGGCCGAAACGTTGTAATAAATATGGCGACAAAGATGAGGACAATAGTCTGAATAATGTAAATAATGAAAATCATTAAATCTAAAAAAAAAAAAAGGTACCCAATACTAAGCAGATAAAATATAAACGAACACTTCAATTTTGCCGTACTTGTATGTAGGAGAGTTGATGGCGTAAGTGGAAGGGTAAGGAAAGAGATATTATTGTTTGGAAAGAAGAAGGAAAGACATGATCGTCTCTTTATTTAAAAGAATAGTATAGATCGTTGATTTTGCCATATGAAACTGAGTAGGAAGAGACAATATCATCAACAATTGTTTTTCTCTTAACTTTTCTTTTTCCTTTACCAGTATCTCTGCTAGTTTTCTTTGGAGCCATGACTTAGGGTTAATGAAGAGAAAAAAGTCACAGTACAATAACATTGGAAAAGAAAAGCACAGCACAACACACAAATGTATACAACATGGCGGTCGATTAAGAAATGATTCCGTTCGGGTTAACTCTGTTCGGCTCGGTTCGGTAATGTTGTTCGAGAACCAAAATTTTGTTTGATAACCGAGGCATTTTCATCTCGAATTTTGTGTTCGAAAACCGCTTTGTTCGACATGTGAAACGTGCGAAAACCGAGGTTGCTCAATAAACCCAAGTTGATTGTAAACGTTCTCACCCATTGAGATCATTCAATTATTACGTTCACTCCACTAACGTCCGATTGGGCAATGCACGATGGGCCCTTACTGTGCATGACGTTAAAATTACGTTTCTGCTTAATGCAATATTTATATACATTTTTTAAGTAGTTTTATGTAAATCCTTATTTTCTGTCTTCTTAATTCTTCCACAATAATTGTTCTTCATGGTACCTAAAGTTTGTGAATTTAAGCGCAGTACTAGATCGGCGGCAAGGTCTCATCATTTTACAGTTGAAATGGCTAGATCTAACCATAAGTTCTATGCTAATAATTTTGTCGATCGCATTTCTCACTTGTGGAACTCTCTTCCGACTTCTTGCTTTCCAGTCAACTTTGATCTCCAAAAATTTAAACGCAATGTCTATCGTTATCTACTGTTTTCTTAATTCTTATTCTTTTATTGTCCTCTTTCCTTAATAGTAGTTTTTTTTTTCTCATATTTTCTAACGCTGATTAACCTGTTGCGTTGTAGTGGCTTTATTGCCTTGCTTTGGGTGAAAATATTTTTTTAAATCAATTGGAGAGACGCGGTCGTTCAAAAGTCCCATCAACACTGCAAGTGGTAAGGCCAGTTGCGACGGAGCCGTTACAAAGGGCTCTCCCGTATGATCGTCCGCGACACCGCAAATATGATAGCTGCATACTCTTAGGTCAAATATTATTCTTGAATATTGTGCTCGGCCTGTTTCAGTGCGCCTGTCATCGTTTCTACGGCCATTAGATACACCAATGCTAGCCATGCTGCAAAACAACAAAAACATGATTGAATGATGTAAAAATTCTCTTCATAGCTTACTTTCTTTTAGATTCCACAGGGCGATGATGGCGCTCCCTATTCTTTATAGCTTTGTAGCAATATTCGTCACTTTACTATCCCTCCCAGTTTCTGTTCTGCCATCAATTTACACGCGCTTGTTGGGTAGATTACTCTATGTTTCCTTCTGTTGCTCTTGTCTTTAATTATGCCCTGTCAACGTCAAATTCTTCAAGCCCTCTTGTCCTATAACCTAGAGTGTTCTTTATTCCACATTTCAAAAATTTCTGAACAAACATTCATCAATTAGTTCCTTTATGGTTTTCCTAGACTTTATAATTAATACTTCATTACACATCTGATCACCGTCGTCCTTCCCAAGGAGTGATACTTTTAAAACTTAATGTAGTTCTTTTTTCAGTTTGTTATCCCAAAACGATTTATAAATACATTGTAAGACATCTAATGCTAAATTTATTTTAATGTGCACACAGAAGTTTGACAGAAGCACATGGTGAGCCCATCCTTCACTAACGTCCGATTGGGTGATGCACGATGGGCCCCTATGCGCGTGGCGTTAAAATTACCTTTCTGCTTAATGCAAGGTTCATATCTATAAGTAGTTTTATGTAAAACGTTATCTTCTGTCTGATAATTCTTATTCCCTTATTGTCCTCTCTTCTTAATAGTAGTTTTTCTCAGATGCTCTAGCGTCTAGTAACCTCTTGCATCGCTTTATCGCCTTGCTTGGAGTGAAATAATTAAAGAAAGTTTTTTTTTTTTTTTTTTCCTCATTTTGTGAAATCTCCAGCTTCCGGTTCCCATACCATAATTCCTAAAAGGTCACTCTTTTTTTTTTTTTTTTTTTTTTTTTTAATCTATCATTGAAACATCATTCTTGGCATCAATAAAGCTTTTCTCTTTTCTCCCTCACTATCCTTAATCTCAAAACCATATTTGTTTTCTCTCCTGAATGTGTCATACATCTTCAACTTCTCTTTATTCTTTTCGTCTATTAGGTTGGTGCAAAAATAATATCGTTTTCTCACATAGTAACATATGTGAGAAAACGACATTATTTTTGCACCAACCTAATACCACTCTAAACCGTTTCTTCTCTGGAACCCTTTCTCTTTAACCTTCCTCTACCTTTATTTTCTACTCACCTATTCCTTACACTATCCTTCTCTGCTGTCCTTTCATTACATACCCTATCTATTCTCTCTCCCTAGCGGGGCTGGCTATCCCTTTTTCATTATGCAACCACAAAGTGTATGGATTTCAAGTATCCTGGGTGCAGTACCCTTTTAAATGTCACCCCATCACAATTTCAACAGTTAAATTATTTATATTCTTCCCTGTGGTACCCCACCTACGATTTTCTATAAAAACTTGCCATTAAATTCTTCAGGGTTTATGGGAGTTTCTTTTCAAACTCTTACCCACAAAATATAATTTCTCACATTTAAATTCCTTGTTTTCCGCAACTACTCTACCCGTTCGAACCGCCTCCTAATTCAACTTGCTCTGTGGGCGGGCCTCAGAATATGCTAACTGTATCCCCTAAAGTAGAGTAAGACTATTCCCAACAGAGAGCACCTTCCGGTTGGACACTTACAGACCCCTACCAATGTAGATAAAATCAATACTCCAGAATTATCAGCATCATATGATGCAGGAAGTCATCAATATGGCAACTGTGAGAATATCCGTTTCCTTAAAAGAAAATATTCAGGATTCATTGATCGAACAGTTATCATTACTCTCGGTTAAAATTAATTTATTCTTTCTCCTAAAACATTTTTAGGGAAATAGATATGTCGAGTTCACAAACAGTTATCGCCCTTTCTAGTATTGATGGGAGTTTCCTTCCTAACCTTTTGTTTAAGGTAGGGTGGAAAGTCAGCATTTGATTATATCATTATTTTCCTTTCTAATTACATGTGCTAAAAATTTTAGTTGTTGCTGCTGTTGGAAGTCTTTATGTGATGGAATTTTAGTTATTTGATCAAAATCTTTGCTTGTGATTCTGCAGCCCCAGTCTTGTATGATCTAACGAGATGTCTTCTTTAAAAGCTAGATAACTCATTCGCTTGAAATATTGATCTGAGAAAACAATTGTATGTAGCTAATAGTTTAGACATATATGAACGAGTTAGATGTCATGCATGACATCGACATGAGATTCTAGATCTGACAATGCAATTTGAGAGCCAAACTCTAGTTCTGAGGTAAATCTTTTGGTTTTGTAGAAACTTGTGGTGTTTGGCGAAACTAACACTAGTGCAGCCTATACTATGTTCAATTTCTTTATATCTTGCTCTAAACGTGTCATAACTGATCCATAGGCCAAGATATTGAAGTGTTTTGTGTTTATTAATTTCACATTTCTTAATGTTTATGATGGGTTCAGATTATGCACCATCACAGCTTTCATTCCAATTCTAGATCATAGTTTTTTTTGTTTTTGTTTTTTTTGTTAAATATATATTTTTTAAATGAGGTTCACCCTGTAAAATGCCCGAGATCCACTCGAGGTAGAGTGTTACAAAGCAAAAGGCACAGCTTATATGTGAAAGACAACGGTTAACCCTGAAATTAAACAGGTTAAGATTATATTGATAAGTCGGTTTCACAGAGCAGTGGTTCGCGGAAAGAAGCTGCTCGAGTGGAATACGGGGGAAATGAGGGTGGTTCACTACAATGTGCGGGGCATGGCGGGTTTTAATCGTGAAGGTTAGAACTGGCAGAACTAAGGAATGTAGTTCGTTTGAGCACTTTCCAAAAAAATAGCAATAGAGCAGTGGGAGGTTTGCTACATCTCGTCTGTGAGAGATATTTTTCCGAAAGTTTTATCGTAAGTCGTATTTGGAACATTTGGCAGAGGATGTTCATTTTTTGTTGTTTTTTTTTTTTTATTCAAGATCATTCTTTTCGCACCTATGAATACCTATGCCATCGGCATAGGTCACCCAATTCATTATCGGTACACTGACCTCTGAACGGAAATAGACTAGTGTTTATTACATGAGCATCTGTTGTTGTTGTTGTTGTTGTTTTAACCTGTTGAATGACAACAGAAGTATCGGTACGGTTGCAAGAAACAGTGGGGAATAATCACCGTGAGACAAGTGTTCTCTTTTTGAGAAAAAAAAAAAATCAAAACAGGTCTTATACCACCGCAGAGTCCAAACAGTAGCTCTCACCTGTACTTCCACGTTTCTTAATCACACGTGAACGACTCCGTCTGGCTCTTCAAAGGTCGCCGTAACATTATCTACCCCGATCATGAGAGGGACATTAACGTCTAGAGATGACAAAAATTTTGTACCGTAGGCAAACATCTAGGGTGTGTAACTAAAATGACGTCATCAAAGAAGTAACCAATCACTGGAGCAATTATAAATCTCCGATAAAAAAATAATATGAAAAGGAAATGTTTTCTAATTCATATTTTCTTAAGCTCTCCCTTGTTTTCAAAGTTTGCCATAGTGTTAGTCTTCTTCTATGTGCAATCACCCTTCAGCATGTGATGATCATGGCTCTCCGCAACTTCTTATTCTTTGTAGCTGTTAGCAATATTTGTCTTTTTACTATCCCCTCCCACTTCCTGTTCTAGCGTCCATTTTTATAAGCTCGTTGGGTAGGTTACTTGTTGTTTTCTTCTGCGTCTTTTGACTTTAATATGTCATGTGAATGTCAAATTTAGAACTAAAATGGGTAGCAAGTGCAATTACAAGATAAATTAATGATATAACCAAGCTGTTGTCTTTCCACACTACCAAAAGCAAAAGATTTGCAAGGAAATTCCCCTGAATATTAGAAAGAGCTATAAGATTTACTTGGCGTGAGAAGCCAGATTTTCTTTAAAATTTTTTCAATAAATTTCAACCGAAAGTAATATTAACCACTTGGACAATAAAGGTCGAAGCTTTCTTGCATAGAAAAGACTTTTATCATTACACTTAGCATTACCATAAATAATACTGCTGTTAAAAAATAATAATAATAAAAAGATCTTAAAATCTCCTCACAGATGAAGATAGGACATGAGGCAATAGAAATGTGGCCCTACTGAAGGATGATGAGAATACCATAGACCAAACATGTGAGCAACGACGAAGTTTTAGAGAAAATTGAAACGAAAGGGAAACTTATATTTAATATCAGAAAGAGACAGATAAAATTTCTAAAATATCTTAAAATCTATAATAAATGTCAACTGAAGAGGGCCGGATTGTTCAACGACCGAAACGTCGTGAATATGGCAATAAAGATAAGGGCAACAGTCTGAATGATGTAAATAGTTACAATACTTCACTTAAGAAATATAGACACAAAATAAATTATTTCTTTTTTTTTAAATGAACTGTTGTGTATAACGGTTTCCCCCCTTCACTGGTGTCGTAGGGTAACAGTCTCGCTGTTACATTACTGTTAGATATTTACTAAGATTAAACGAGAAGCATCATAAAAGTAAGAATACCCTTTTAAATAACCCGACGTTTGTTACGGAATAAATAAATCTTATATTATAAATAATATAAGATTTGACTGAACATAAACTGAGTGATTAGTTATCTATAGTTATTGCATAATGATCTAAAAATTACTGCATATCAAAAACTTATATCTAATAACCTAATGAAAATAAGGATCTAATAAAATATTGTTTTACTGCTCTCATATCTTACATTAATTGTAATATAAAATTGTAATTAACATATTATTTATTGTTATTCATTCATAAACTGATCCCTCGAAAATTACGTTAATGTAATAGTTGCAAGTATATATCTAAAGATTCACATGTGAAAACATTTGATATACAGTGTGTCCACAAAGTCTCTAGACAATTTCAAAATGTAATTACGAAAAACTTAGAAGAGATGGCAAATAATTTTTTGTTGCATATTTATATGTTACTCTTGAAGTTTTTTTTTTTTTTTAATAATATTAATGTTCTGTCTTTATGTTTCAGATCGCAGTTAAAGAATTACTAAAATTGGATGTTTTGAGTACCACATAAGAAAAGGCGCAATGTGTGTCTTGGTTTATCAAAACAATGTCGGATATTCAAACACAAAGACATTTCATAGCTAAACAGAGAAAACAAGCTCCGCTACGTCAGTCGATTCTAATAGTTTTGTGGATACCCTGTATATATAACCACTTTATAGGACTTAACAAAACACGTCATCATATGTGGCCATATGGTTAAACTAGTTATAATATTCTACTGGACGTAAAATGGAGGAACAGTTTTCTGTTTCTCTTAAGTAATAAACTGTTGAAACTTGACTAATGCATGGAATAATAACACAAAATGTACTTAGAACAAAATGTATTGAAACAAGAAAGTGTACACAATATTTACATTTAGTCTTTTGTATATTCCTGGGAAGACCGTTCCTGGAATGTGTGTTGACTGAGTCGCAGTCGGGCAGAGTCTCTGGTTGAATCTCTGTATTTATCTATCCACCCACGAGGATAAAATATGGCACAAGGCCGGTTTAATGTGGGTATCTCCGAGCCCGTAGGCTCGGCCAAAAATATAGCCTTTTTGAACCCGCCTAAACGGGTTCAAGGCCTGTCTACCTCCCCGGACGAAACCTTGCCCTTCGGCAAAGCCTCGTCCGGGTTCATCTCTGCTAATGCATAGAGTTCGACAGTCGATCTCTGGTTGGATCTCCTCATTCCTTCCCGGTACCAACCATATTTATATGGTCGGTACTCCACTATGCAAATTAGGTGGATCCTACCACAACATAAACTATTCTCGTTAGAATTACTATTGGTTGATTTGTTTGTTTTTTTACGGCTTATCAACATTTTGCAGGTTATTTAAAGCCAGAAAATATTTTCAGACGTTTTTACTGACACAAGTTCGACTAATTGTCCCATAGCTGGGAATAGAAGAGGTAAATTCATAACTTTCCCAACGGTATTTACGCGTAAGTAAATATAACGAAGCCGACTTGCAGTTGGAACTTGGCTCTTCGATTTGCAATTGAAAGCCATTACTCATTACACCACCCACACATCCAAGCTTACAACACATGGTATTCCTAAGCGGTAACCCATCTCAGTGGCTCTGACCAGATTCAACGTTGCTTAACTTCGGTGATTGTACAAGAACCGGTGTTTCAACGTGATATAGCCCCGTAAGCCTAGAATTACTACGCAGTAATATAAAAATTGACAAAAATATCTTTAAAGACTCACATATGAAAGCCTTTATATTTTTTTTATACTTTATGTAACCCGTATTGTTTCAATCCGTAAGTGTGGGCTTCTTTCTCACAGACTGAGATAAGAAGAGTTAAAGCCGTAGGGATATAGCTCTACAGAAAGATGCTGAGAATATCCTGAATGGGATATTTGAGCAAATGAAGAATTTTTAAAGAAATTTGAACAAAAAAAGGAACACTTATTCATAAAAACAATAAAAATAAAAAAAAAAAAGGAGAGAGAGAAAAGTTGAAATTTTATTACGGAAAGGGGTCTTGGAGAATTTGACATTCAGGGAACATATTGAATGCAAGAGAGAGAGAGAGAGAGAGAGAGCTAAACAGCGAGAAACTTACCAAACTAACTTCTGTAAATGGATGCCAGAATAGGAAGTGGGATGTATAGCGAAAAGACAAACATTTCTGATAGCTACAACGGATAGTAAATTATGAAAAGCCATGATTGCCCACGTAGTGAAAGGTCACGGCACATACAAGAAGAAAATTTACTGTTGCTTTGATCAAATTGTTTCTTGCCATGAAAGGATTGTCCTTTTATCTCGCCATCCTTGTTGATTAAGTAAGGTTTCTGAATATTTTCTATTGTCTTTTTTATTGTTCACCCAAAACAAGGCCCTATTTCACACTCAAGGTAAAAGGGTAATGAATGAAAATTCTGTAAGGGCGTATAAGGAGAGAGAGCAAATTGGCATATTATGTGGATATGTAGAACAGATAAAGGCTGGATTGTAGTGATCAGGGAATCATCACCCCTGGAGTCCGTTCCACATTGCAACAGTTCTAGGCAATAAGCTACTGAGGGAACTTACTCCTTGACAATGAAAAAAGAAAAGGAATGGGGATTAATCGACACTGTGTATGTGGCATTACGCTTCCTGGATGTGAAAGTTCGGTCTGGTAGAACCAAAAATGTATTGGGTTGGCTAAACATTTACTTATCAAACCGAACGAACTTTTTGGCCAACCGAATAGGTCTCCTGAACACCTGACATGGAAATAGAGGTAAAGCACCGAGAGGTTTTTAAGTTCTACCCGCGGGAAAAGATTTGAAGAGTGAGAAATAGTTCATCACCCACATGGCCGTGCTAACTCTTTTGAAATCGATCGAAATAGGAAAGTGAGGATTGGGCGGCAATACTTCATTTCTTTTTTTTTTTTTTTTTTTTTTTTTTGTCTGATTAAAAATAGAGCATGTCGAGGGCAGTCAGGTTGTTTCTGGAATGCTGTAGGAGCTGATCATTTTTGCAATGTCTTTAGTGAGGTATCGTATCTACGAGTTTCATTTGAAGTTTTGGCGTGAGCTTGTGTCTCTACAGACTTTCCAGGAAATGATTCATCATGACTGGAGAGAACTGTCACGATGGACGATGGCATTGTCAACGATGCTCGTTGCTTTGGACATCAGTTCGGTCTGAAGTCACCTCAAGTGGAACACATATCTACAATCCATTGCCATTAAAAAATATCAGTTCATTCTATCTCTCCAGAAGCAAAATTCAAAGAAGTATCTGTAATGTAATCGATCCTGACATGGCATCTCAACTTTAGTCACTTTCTCACCACGTAGTGTGGCTTCCCTCTGTCTTTACTACAAATACTTTCATGTCAGCTGCTCTGACGAACTTTTTTTTCCTGCTGCACCGACTACGAGAATTTACGCGTGCTACTAAATTGGCATCTAAATCAGACTCTTTTATTGTTGAAATAACTAAATGCAAACGCTACCTACTTCAACAGATCTACAATTCGTCCTTACATTAAATCCTGTTTCCATATCTGGTCTGGTGTCCCTATTGTGCATCCCAAGACTCTTAACAAAATCCAGAGAATGGTCTGCAATACAATCGATCCTGACCAGGCATCTCGTCTCCAGTCATTTTTTCAGCGACGTAACGTGGCCTCCCACTGTCTGTTCTACGGTTATTTTCATGTCAACTGCTCGGATGACCTTTTTTTTTTTTTTTGCCTGGTACCACGACTATAGGAATTTAAGCCTGATAATAGATTGACAACTAAGTCTCACCTGTTTACTGCTGAAATAGGTAAATGCAACCGCTACCCCAACAGTTTATTTTCTCGCACTTGCTACCTGTGAAACTCCCGCCTGGGGAACTCCCTTCCGTTTACTTTCTCCCCTGATAACTACAACTTCAAAAATTTAAATGCAACATCGACTGCAATCTTCTGTCTTCTTGAATCTCATTCATCTTTTGTCCTTTCCTACATCCCTCTTATTCTCAGTCTTCTCATTCATTTTACTGCGTAGTAGTCTGGAGTGAAAATTATTAATCCAACTTATTCTGCCATGTTTTATCTTTACAAAAGTTAGATTAGACCAGAAATTAAATATTGCTGGGTTGGAGATGCTCAACCTTCACTTTGTAGCTTAGTCAGAGTTCAAAATAGTTTTTTACAGATTAATTTTTTCCACTCTGCATCATTTTTCCCACAGACACAACGTTATAATCCCACCACTAATCGATCGCTATTTCTATAGCAAATATTCAGAGTAGTTCCACCAGTTCAGACCTTTACGACGAGGACACACTATGATTACTTCCACGGAATCGAATCGTCCCCATTTCCTCCATAATCCGATTTTAAGGGGCATATTCCACTCGCAATTTCTCGCAAGAACTGCTACTTTGTGAAAAGGACTCCTGCATGGATGCTTCCTTGGTCACTAAGATTGTAATGAATTCAAATCAAGAGCCAATCTTTATCTACCAACCTTATCGTCATGACCTTCACTTCCTATCACCTCTCCTTAAATTTATATAACGCACCTGCTCTAGTAGCTCTCGAGCCTTGAGTGGCTCTAAAGCATTATATTGGACAACCATACGTAGATATATGAATAAAATAATTTTTTTTTTTAAAGTACGTTGAGGTTGTTTGTGTTCGCTTAGTTCCTGCAAATGGAAGGAATTATCATCTCTGAACTATGTTCTATCGAATGATATCATGAAAGAAAATCTCGTTACTGGCATGACACCATTAGATTGAATTGGCAAATGCCTCCCTATATCTATCTTATATCCTGGTTACACTAACATTGAAACGCATACTTCCATCCAGTATGCTGCTTTTGATTATTATTATTATTATTATTAGGTTGGTGCAAAAATAATGACGTAATAGTGTCGTTTTTTGACGTATTTTCTAACGTCAAAAAACGACATTATTATGTCATTATTTTTGCACCAGCCCAATATTATTATTATTATATTCTGCCAGTCAGTGAATACTATGTAAAGTTGACGATATCGGACTTATGTCAGGCAAGCAGCAAATGTGCCCAGGTCTTCAATGCTTGTAATTTAAATAATCAGTAAAGACAGTGGCCCCTGAGAGGATCCTTGGATGGAGATCGGAAATAATCCAGGCAGTTTCTATCGTCATCATTAGTTGAATAACAAGCAAGTGTTTGATGCACAGACATGGATCTGGATATACGGACAAGGAACAATTATTATTTTTATTGTCTTTCTTCAACGATTCGATCTCATGATTCATAATACAAGTATTTGTTATACATATATATATATATATATATATATATATATATATATATATATATATATATATATATATATATATATATATGTTACTTGCATAATACAAGTATCTGTCTTCGAAATTTGTTGATACTGCACAGACGTTGTCTGTAGAACGTACATCTGGAATCTTCCGAATTTAATTGCATCATAAGCATTCTAATTGCTGGGGGTCGTGTCATGATGACCTAAGGTTTTATGGGAACTCTTACCCGCCATCCTGTTTTTGGGCTTGTTTCTTTTTATCCCTTATATTTGTTAGTCATATTGTTATTTCCATCAACATTCTTCTTCTTCTTCTTATTATTATTATTATTATTATTATTATTGAAATCGTCTTTCCTTCTCACCCTTTATTTTATTATTAATATTATCCCATTAACTATTACCAATATCATTACTGATTTTGATATTATAGCTATCCTTTACCTACTTTATTCTTTTTATTAATATTATTAACTATTATTATATTCTTACACATTAACATAATAAATATTTCCGGTTTTAAGAGAAAATTGATAATTAATTTTTCAGATTTGTGGGTTATTTTACCTAATATTTGAGCGAGAGCAAGTTTCAATACTGAATCTGTACGTTGCCCATCAAAAACAGAAATCAAAAATAGATTGCTGCTAATGGTAATGGTGATTGGAATCCCTTTCCTTATAAGGAAACTTTTGTCATTCATTAACGATTCAGCCAGTTGAAATTTCTACAATCTTTCTCTTAAAACAATTTTTCAGGAAAACAGGTTTCTCAAGTCCTGTAGCTGTTATCGCTCTTTCCACTATTAATGACAGTTTCCTTCCTAGCCCTCTATTTGAAGTAGTGTGGAATATCAAATCTTGATTATGTAATTATTTTCTTTTCTAAATCGTCCATGCATTGAATACTGTTGCCATATATGGTCTGGCGCCCCTGCTGTTCATCTCGAAGTTCTCAATAAAAATCCAAAGACGGTTCTACAATGTGATCGGTTCTGACTTGGCACCTCGACTCCAGTCACTTTCTCATAGACGTGATGTGGCTTCCCTCTGTCTTTTCTACAAATATTTTCATAGCTATTGCCCTGAGGAGCTATTTTCTCTAGTGCTCCGACTACATGAATTTAAGCGTGTTACTATGTTGGCATCTCAGTCCCACCCTTTTTACTGTTGAAATAGTTAAATCTAACCGCCTCTTCTACTCAAACAGCTTCTTATCTCGCACCTCCCGACAGTGGAACTCATTTCCTCTTACTTGCTTTCCTGATAATTACAATCTTCAAAGATTTTAATGTAACATCAATCGTCATCTTCTACTGCATTGCTTTCCGTTCTTCTTTTTATCCTTTCCTCAATTCGCCCTACACCCGGTCTTTTCTCTTACCTTCACCCTCTGTAACTCCTTGTGTACAAGTGGCATTCACGTGAAATGCTTTAAAGAATGAAATATTCATTTTAGATGATCTGCTATATCTTATTCGATAACCTTTGGAATGATCTAGAATAACTTTGATTATACTGACATCCACAAACAGACTGTTTCACTGTATCACAGCTCATCAGTGTGTCTAGACATTCGATTGCTTCAAGCCGAGATCGAAACCCGACTGATTTGGCAACAGTTGAAAGAAAGGCGAAAGCGACTGATTCGGCGCACGATTAAAAGAAAGGCGAATTTTTACGTACTTACTCTGTGAATAGACACGCCAATGACTGACAGTGCTCAATTCTTGGAATGAAAACAGTGATGGCGCCTGCTTTTATTTCAATTCCAGATCATAATTTCTGTTTTGAAATGTTTTATCTTGTGTCCAATTGGCAGAGGACGTTGATTTCCTATTCAAAGGCATTCTTATCCCAGCTAGCAATAGCTATGTCATCGTTATAGAACTCGTCATCATTAATATATTATCCTCGGGAGAGAAAGCATGATCGTTGTCTCCTAATAGTTGATTTGTTTGGGATGTGGTATAGATTGCTTAAATAATCAGTGCCCATCTCTTCATATATGTGCTTGTAAATGCGCAGGGCATAGTTAAGGAAAAGAATAAATAACCGTTTCCATACAAGGGAAAATTTAAATTCATTGACCGAACAGTTAGTATTATCATCGGTTGAAATTTATAACGTATTTTTCTTAAGCTTCCCAAGTCTATTAACTGTTATTGCTCTTCCTTGCATTAATAGGAGTTTCCATCCAAATCTTTTGTTTTTGGTTGTGTGGAAAAGCTAACAGCAGGATTATGTCATTATTTTTACGTCTACTTACATGTACTAATCATCGTTGTTGCTGTTGATGGAAGTTTTTCAATGATGTCAGTCATTTATGTGCCCTGCGGGATACACGTTTAGGCGATCATGTATCTTTCGATACATGAATGACAAGGCAGACTTTTTTCAGCGGTAGGTCGCCATTTCTTTCTGCGGTAGACCAGTTGCCATCTAAGGCTATAGAACCCACTCTGTCCTGCTATTTACCCATAGCTGGGGGAGAGGAAGAGGATTAATACCTTTCCCAAAGGTATTAGCACATAAGTGAATGTAATGGATTCGACTGGAATTCGAACTCGGCTCTCCAATTCCTCAATCCGAGCCGCTATCCATTACTTCATTTTGTTCTTTGTCTTATAACATTGCTGGGGATATTATAATGCTAGTGAACAGAGTCTTATGAAGGTTTAAAGTATTAATCGTTTGAAGCCCTTCTTCTTCTTCTTCTTCTTCTTCTTCTTCTATATGCCGTCTCCCTTCAGGACATTGGCGATCATGGCTCTCCACAATTTCCTGTCTTCTGTATTTCTTAAAAATGTTGTCCTTTTGTTATCTCCCCTAAACCTTGTTTCGCCATCCATTTACTCAAGTTCTTTATTTAGGTCATGAGTTGTGTTCCACTGTCCTTCTTCACTTCAGTCTGTCCTGTGAGTATCAAATTTTCCAAGCCCTCATTACGTACAGTAGAGATTTCAACTGCCTCTTTCTGAAAATAAGTATAAAAGTCCTTTTTTTCCTTTTATTTTCTCTAACACATTGGCACTGTTCCCATGTTCAGTCCATAGTATTCTCATCATCCGCCAGTAGCACAATAAAAGAAACAATAAAATTAAAGAAACAGATTAATCACATCCTATATCTTCTTTTTCTATGTGTCGTCTCCCTTCAGAACGTTGGTGATCATGGCTCTCCACAATTTCCTGTCCTCTGTATCTCTTTACAAATGCTGTCTTTTTGTTAACTCTCCTAAACCTCGATCTGCCATCCATTTACTCAGTAGTTAGATTATACGTTTTCATTTGTCTTTCTTGCCTTCAATCTCTTCTGAGTGTATCAATTTCTCCAATTCCTCTTTCCTCATTATGTACCCGAGAAATTTCAACTATTTCTTCCTGGTGTTAAGTATTAATGTCCTTTTTAATTCCATTTTCTCGTTGATTACATGTTCGGTTCATGGTATTCTCCGTATCCTGCACCAAGTCTCTTCTTCATCCTTCAGGAGACTGTCCAGTATCACTGCCATATAAGAGGACTGATATTACATAACAATTCAGTAGTCTGAGCATCTTCGGTAGAACTGCGTTTCTGATGCTTCAAGCCTCTTTTTCATTTATCTGAAAAAATGGTTATATACAGAATCACAAAAAAAACCCTTTGAGTTATTCAGCTAGAAAGTGAACAAAATGTTTTTGAGTTATCCCTACTGTTTTTTCAACTGAGCAATGGTGAGAGGAAAAATTATTCAGGCCTTCAGTAATGGTACCAACATTTATACACTGGATTCCATCTTCAAAGTCTATTCAAGAACCATCAAGAGAACGGTGAATAAGTTTAAAAAAGAGGGAGCAGTAGAGAGGAAAACTAGATCGGCAGGTCACAACAGGAAGAGGGATCATCATTTCAATTTATAGCTAAAGAGATCAATTAGAAAAGATGCAACTCAATTCATAAGACGTTTGGCACGTGAGAGTAGAGTTTCAGCTATGACAGTCCAAAGAGCAGTGAAAAAAAACTTGAAAATGAAATCGTACGTGAAAACTATGAAGCACCTTGTTACTCCAGGACAGAAAGTAAGAAGGTTAGAGAGGACGAAGATCATTTTGAATACATTTAAAAATTATATATAACAAATATATATGTCTGAACTTTATTTCGATCTTTCATCAGCTTCCGATCCTTAGATATGATTAATTTATGACCGACATAACATTTTCGTTTATGATCGACTTCATCACGTTTCTTCTGTTAAGCTTGGAGAGTAATTATACATTCTTATTGCTCAAAGTGAACTTCAGTAGTGTTGTAAAAACCTCGGAGAATTCCAGTAAGATATCTTTAATTATTTCTAAGATACGACGATTCAAAGCTTAATCTAACAATTGGACAACTTTGCTGTTACACGATTTGGACAATTTTGCTGTTACACTCGGTAGATGACAGGGAATCTGGTTATGTTAAAAATATTTATTTTGTCAAATAAATGCTTTTTTTTTTCTTTTTTTTTTTTGTCATTAGACTCTAGATTTATTGAATTACCTGTGTATGAGTGTAGATCAATAAATGTAGTTATTGACTGAATTTTTGAATTTTAATTAACGTAGTTAATATTTATCACTGAAGTGCATTAACAGGGAAATACATTATGTCAAAAAATAATTACTTTTATGCGAAAATATATATCCTGTTGCTATTTTTTATTATTGGGCTACGGAATTATTTAACTACTTATCATGGACGGAACATGTGAGCAAATAGGAAGTTTTATGGAAAACCGAAACAATGAATATGATTTATGCTTATACAAACGGGGGTTTGGAGAATTTGACAGCCACGGGATACATTGAAGACAACACGGGCAGTAGAAACTTGTGTAAATGTTGTGGATTCCGGGATGAAATCCGGTACCAATAAATAACAAACGCCAGGAATGAATATAGGAAAATAATGTATTAATGTAATAATACAAACTGGTAATGCAGATTAGTAGCTCCAGGAATACGGGTTAGTAGCAAAATATCTATACAGTCTTTGGTATTGAAGTATCGCTGTATGACTTCTTACTGAGCCTACGTGCTCGCTCACTGTGACTCTTGCTGGCTACGTTCGTTCTATCTGTCTGTTGCCTTCACCCTCGGTTGCTCTCGTCTCTCGGGTCTTCACGTAGCTGTAGTATATGTATATACTGGGTGAGTCCATTTGTGTAAAAAGGAAATGACCCCTCAACAGTAAAGGAATAGGAAGAGCGGGAGAGATTGTAAAAAGATTAGCATTACTAAAAGCTGCAAAGGATAGGAACTTATGGAAAGCCACGATCACCCATGCCTTAAAGGAACAAGGCACATGAAAGAAGAAACTAATTAATCTCTAAATGAAATATGTGAGGGTGGTGTAATGGGTAGCGACTAGGGGCTAAATTGTAGGACTTGTATCTGGGAAAATCTTTTATATTCACTCGCAAAAAAAATTCTAAAATTCAAAAATAAGATTTGGCTTAAATAACTTTAAAATATTTTCTAAACCGTAAAAAACAAATCATTTTAAATTATAAATAAAAAAAAATTGCTGTTCAGTAGTAATGGCCAAATACACTACACTCGTTAACCATTACAGCATGCGAAGGAAACTAGGTTAATAAGGTTTATTGGTTTTACATGTCAACCAATGTTTGTCAATTTCTTATGGGCTTAACTTTTCTAAATATCACCCTGTACGAATGCAACTAGCTTTAATTAAGTTTATTTTACATGTCTATCTTTCTTGGGTTATTTAAAATGTCATTTTGCATGGGGCACCTAGTGAGAATCAAAACTCAGTAATAGTCAACCAAACTAGCCTCGCTAACCAGTGTCACTTTTTCTAGGTTATTTTAAGCCGAAACAGATTTTGGTATTGTAAGAACTTTTTGAAGACAATAATAATTTTTAGATATACGTCTTAGTATTTAACTCATAGCTGGGAGGAGAAGAGGTAGATTGATACCTTTCACAGGAGTATTTGTATGCAAGTGAATATAACGAACTCGAAAGGTATTGGAACTCTGATTAACAATTCTGAGCCGTTATTCATTACACTACCAACACATCCGAAATAGATAGATAGATAGATAGATAGATAGATAGATAGATAGATATGAACAGCCTGAGATAGATAGATATGAACAGCCTGAGATAGATAGATAGATAGAGAGAGAGAGAGAGAGAGAGAGAGAGATGAACAGCCTGAGATAGATAAATAGAGAGAGAGAGATAGATAGATAGATAGATAGATAGATAGATAGATAGATAGATAGATAGATAGATATGAACAGCCTGAGATAGATAGATAGATAGATAGATAGATAGATAGATATGAACAGCCTGAGATAGATAGATATGAACAGCCTGAGATAGATAGATAGATAGAGAGAGAGTGAGATGAACAGCCTGAGATATATATATATATATATATATATATATATATATATATATATATATATATATATATATATATATGAACAGCCTGAGATAGATAGATAGAGAGAGAGAAAGATGAACAGCCTGAGATATATATATATATATATATATATATATATATATATATATATATATATATAGATATGAACAGCATGAGATAGATAGATATATATATATATAGATAGATAGATAGATAGATAGATAGATAGATAGATGCTTCATTGAACTGGAAAACCGTTGATATTTTTTTCATTTGTATTCTTATACTTCTTTAATTAATGACCTGAATTCATACTTATAGTTCTAATTGCAATAAAGTTATTAACCTTAAATATTTGACGATTCATTTTTTTTTGTTCAAAGATTCTAAAATTTGCTTAAGTTTGTTTGCTTAGTATCAGAGTCTAAAATTCAACGTTTCCTATTTCTTATGACCACAGTAAAACAAAACCAAAAGAATAGCAATATAGACATCAAATGGATGATTAAATATACAGGTATTCATGTGGGTTGCACGGCAGACAAATCTTCGTTTGGAAATCGTGAAACGTATAGCCATTGGTCGATAAACCGACCAATCGTTTCTCGCCTGCGATGAATAACTCCACCGTGCTTAAACAGCTGCTTCGTTCCAATGCAGTCACTTCACCTGAGAGACATTCGTGTACTGGCATGTATGTGTGGGCGACCATTTCGTAGGTAAATGAAAAAAGAAGAGGAAGATCCACAGGATGTTTAATTGAAGTTCAAGGAAGGATGTAAAAAGCTAGCAGCATACTTGCAGTAAATACTCATCGTTTGGCCGCAAGGCAGCGAAAAGATAAAGAGTTGTAGTTAGTAGCAGCTGCAGCAGTCGATCTAACACTAAATCTATATCCGGGCATCCGTTGCTAGCAGTTAAAGCATTCCATCACCATCATCAGCGTCATTGTCATCATCATCTGTTTATAGCTTTTTTATTTCTCTTCTGCCTCTTCTTTTTACCAGACTAATCTTTTTCCTTTTTCTTCCGTCTATCATTCTTTCTCTCTCTACTTTTTATTCTTTTTTCTTTTTCCTTTTCTAATTATTCATCTCCCTATCTCTCTCTTTTCTTCCATTCGCATATTCTTCTTTTCTGATATTTGTGCTTCTTTCTTTCTTTCTTTTTTCATGATAATTCGGAGAGCCGAGTTCGAATTCTAGTCGGGTTCGTTACCTTCACTTACGCACAAGCAGTCCCCTCCCCACCGCCATCAAAGCCTTTGCATTAAATAGTAGGAAATGTTACTGGAAAGGTAATTTTTAAAGCAATATCCACTCGCAAAAACAAATTCTTCAATTCGAAAATATGTCTCGGCTTTAGATAACCCACAAAGGGTTGATAATCCGTCAAAAAATAAATCAATCAATCAATATTTCATTCTACAATGTCTTTATTTTATTCTAGACTTGGCACACGTCACTCTGTCATTTGATTAGGAAAAGGAAAAGAAAAAGAAAAAAGGAAAGCATACTGTAATGAATAATGCTAAATGTGTATATCGGATAGATAGATAGATAGATAGATAGATAGATAGATAGATAGATAGATAGATAGATAGATAGATAGATAGATAGATAGAAATTTGTTTCTAGGTTGTGGCATTTGAAATAAAGTTTATTAGTTTTAGGTAATGCGATTTCATGATGAGCTTGTAGGTAGTGTAAATAAGAATAAATAAAACAAAATAAATCAGCGAATAAAATAAATACATCCATATATAATTAGAATAAACCAATTAAGGATCATAATTCAAAATAACCCTAAGCCTTAGCCCGAAACAAATGTACTAGAAGGCTGTTTTCTT
>OZ010586.1:74754086-74776586 GCA_963932145.1 Acanthosepion lycidas
TTATAAACTGAATACGCTTCGAACTTTTGCATGCTTCTAATATTTTTAATTAATTCAACCCAAGAAAGGCAATAAAACCACTAAGACGCAAGGAGGGGGGTACTGATTATTGAAAAGGTGGATGGTAGCAACGTTTGTTTATACTCAGAGTTCCTAGTTGACAGCTTTTTGTTTGCTGCTCCCGACTAGTAGTTACGAGCCTGAACTCTCGCGTAGCGTCTTGAGTGGTTGCTCTGTTCAATGTTGCATAATATCGGGGCTCTTGCACTGCAATGTCGCGCATGGAAAGGTGTCCCTGCAAGCACCTCCGTTGACCAACCCCGAGGCTACACTATGCTGCAGTCTGCACCAGTTCCCTTCCTGCACATGTTACATAAGATGACGAACTGTTACTACTACACTAGTATATTCTAGGTGTATTCACATATAATATAACATATTACATGACTATAAACAACTAAAAATATAAACTTAAACCATCTCAGCAAAAAACACCTAAATTCCTTAACCTTTCTTTCTCCAATATAGTATTCGTAACAACTTCTGAAGTGTGGAATCTTTCCTCTTTGAAATGTCTCCGGACATCCAAGCTCTCTGCGAGGCTAATGTTTACTCCTCAATCCCCTTCTCTAATTTCTCGATTCCTGATGACCTTCTTAGAAAGGACGTTAAAGTCCACATGCATGGCCTAGGAGTTTGTCCGTGAACATCTTCCGCTGGCTGGCGAACTCTCTCTTGAATCTCCAGACCATTCGTTCATGTGTTTCCGTGTCTCTCTAGTTAAATCTCTCTTCTTTCTCTACCGTTTCCTTTCTGCTTAAGACTGTTGCGCGCTAGATAGTATTTCCGATAGTATTAACAAAGACATCTCCCTGTAACCGTTTGCAAACATATTCATGTTCAGTGAGTTTAATGGCCACTATACCAGGTGGCTTAAACACACTATCACTGACCTCGCTGACATCCAAACCCTTAACTTTTCAATCACTTAATCTCTTCCGTTGGTGGTTGCCTTACCTATGTAATCCTGATGGAAACGCTTCTCTTCTCGATCTTTTTTTTTTTTTTTTACCTCGGTCCCTGTCTCTTGTCGTACTGTACGTCCTTTTGGCAACTCTGATCATGCGGTTATTGTCTGTAAACATCTCCCGCCGCTCGCCCACCGGACAAGAACCTCCTACCAACAGAATACTTTTCTGTTATCAACGAACTGATTGGGATTCGTTCCGTGATTTCCTTCGTGGCAACCCTTGGAATGAAGTTTCTAATCTTCCCGTTGAAAAACGTGTTGCGTTTGAGGTCTCCACCAGGGTTAAAACCGACATCGATACTTTCACTCCAGAAAGGAAATACCAAGTTAAACCGCATTCATCTCCTTCGTTCTCACCTGCATGACTGGCCGGTTCCACCCGAGTGACATGTCTGATTGCAACAGACGTCCCTTTCTCTCTGCTTGTAATAAGTGTAAGCGTGTCCTCAATGAAGCTAAGTTATTGGTCACCGATAGAATGAGACAACGTATAGCATCCCGCAGGTTCAGTTGTAGAAATACTGGCGGCTCTGCAAGAGTGTGTTGAACAACAGCATATCCTCAATCTTTTATTCAACAGCAGATAAGGTCGAATGCTTTGCTCGGAAATTCTCTTCCAACTCAACACTCGACTCATCTGGAATACGCACACCTGATTTCCCCAATAGGACAGAGGTTCTACTGAGTAACATAGACATAACCGCGTCGCTGGTACTAGAAATCATTTCTAAATTGGCCTCCCATAAGACAAGTAGAGGTGACGGAATACCAGCCATCGTCCTAAAGAAATGTGATCCCGAGCTGGCTCCAGTTCTCTCTAAATTATACAACTATTGCTTCGCTTCTTGCTTTCCAGCTTCCTGTCTGTTGTCCCTGTCTTTATGAACTTTGCAAAACCTTCTGACCCTTCTAATTACCGCCCTATCAGTATCCTGCCGCTTTTCGGCAAAGTATTCGAATCTTTAATCGATGCTGAAGTTGTTAAGCATCTTACCTCTCACAACTTACACTCTGATAAACAATATGGTTTCTGTTTTGCCAGGTTTACCGCTGACGTACTTACGGACATAACTGAATATGTATATCGAGCTCTTGATAATAATGGCGAAGCTCTTTCTCTGGCTCTAGATATCTCAAATGCATTTGACAGGGTTTAGCATGCTGGTATTCTTCATAAGACCAAGCGACACGGTATTACTGGACAATTATAGAAGTTAACCCAATCATTCCTATCTAATCCTGAAATAAAGGCCGTTCTGAACGGGCTAGCTTCCATATCCTTTCACACGAACGTGGGTGCCCTCCCAAGGCTTTATCCAGACTCCTACACTGTTTCTTATCTTCATCAATGATCTTCCTGTTGTCATCAGTTCCCAAGTAGGCATCTATTCAGATGACACTACGATTTACTCCTGTCTCAATAATAATTCCGTCACCGCTGACAAAGTTAATCTGGCCGCTGCTCTCGAAAAGGACCTCCAATAACTGGGGTCGGAAATGGCTTGTAAATTTTAATGGCTCCAAAATTAAACTGGTCTCATTTAACCACCACAATGAAACTTTCCTAACCGCCATCAGCATTACTGATGCACGACTCCAGGGGAGCATCTCGCTGCACCTTCTTGGCCTCACGTTTTCAACCAACTTGAAGTGGAATTGATAACTGCACTTACTGCTAGGAAAGTTCATTGCGTCGTACAAGAAGGTTTTCTTTTCGTCAGAATCCATCTTACACATCTATAAATTTCCTATTCGTCCGTGCATTGAAAACTCTTGTCATATCTGGTTTGGTGCCCCTGCTGTTCATCTCGAGGAACTTGACAATATCCAAAGAAGGATGTAATCGATCCTGACTACAGTCACTTTCTCACAGCCGTGAGGTAACTTCCCTCTGTTATTTCTACAAATATTTTCATGGCAATTGATCTGACGAGATTTCTTCACTGGTGCCCAGACTACATGAATTTAAGCGTGCTACTAGATTGACATTAAGGTATCCCCCATTTACTGCTGAAATAGTTAAATGTAATCGCCATTTCTACTCCAACAGATACTTTTCTCGCACTTGTGAAATTCCTTTCCGTGTACTTGGTTCCCTGAAAACGGCAACCACCACCTTCTGTTATCTTGAACCTCGTTCATCTTTTATCCTTTCCTCAATCCCCCTATACTCTCTGTAAACCTGTGCGTGCTAGTGATACTACCACCATGCTTGGGGTGATTGCTTATATATATATATATATATATATATATATATATATAAGAAAAACAGACCACTTTAAGGTACCATTATAATAATTTATTTCACCAGAGCCCTTTTAAAGGACGCCGAATCGTCAGATAGCATTTCCAAAAATGAAACGGAAAATGAAATTAAAATTGATGGGTACTGTAAATTTTTTGTAATTTAACAGGTATATATATATAATGAATATACTCGCAGACATAACAAAGTAGCGACATATATGCAATGGAAGGTATGCAAAAAGTACAAAATCTAAACCACTGAGAGATGATATGAACACTAACCAGACATAGGTGCCCAAAATAATGATGTAACTATCCTCTGGGACATGCCAATTCACAGTAACAGGGAAATAAAAATAAACCTGATATTATCATAAAAGACAAGAAATTCAGGAAGTGTATGCTTATTGACATCGCCGTGCCATCTGTGAGAAATATCTCCATGGAAATTATCGGGAAATTCTCCAAATACAAGGACCTGGAGATCGAGATTAACAGGATGTTGGGAATGAAGTCTGAGACTGTTGTACCAATAGTAATCGGAGCTCTGGAGAAAAGAGAAAAAGAATGGGAAATTTTATTAACAGTACCCCAGGTAACATCAACATATAATTTGCCCAGAAGATCTCCCTACTAGGAGCATCCCATAAACTAAAAAAAATTGCTATCAATTAAATGACAATTCTTCTCTATAGGGCCTAAGGACCATAGTTTGGATCCGGCTCTACAGGATACAAAGCAGGAAACATAATAAACACAAATAATAATAATAATAATAATAATAATAATAATAATAATAATAATAATAAGTGGATGTGGATATCTGGGTTGAAACTGGAAACAGGGTAATTCGACCTAGCGTTCACGATTAAAGCCTGACAACAAGCTCCACCAGGCACATATGAATGATATATATCCAAGTATTACTTTTCAAATCTACAATATTTTAAAGTATGAAAATTTGGAGGTTTTCGAAGTAGTAGCAAAGAAATTAATTACATTAATAGCAACCATCGGAGCATTGTACTCTTGTACGAAAATCATGGATAAAACTTTAGAAATATAAGATTGTGAATTAGAAATACCGCCGATCCGTAAAGCATTAATGCTCTGAACAGCATCGGTACGTTGAAAAGTATTGAATACAAGCTGTCGATAAAAAGGACAAATGACTGTTCTATTTTCTTAAGTCACAAGAGGTGACCCCAACTACCAATATCATATGCTCCACGGAAGCGAAATAATGAAGCCAGGAAGATAGAGAATGGTTTTGCCGCTGAAGAGTCAAAACCTATTATCCAAAATGTCGCTTTTGGACAAAGACTCAGGAAACTGGCTAGATAATATCACTATGTGAAGATGAAAAAGTGTGAAAATCACTCTCGAGTTTGTAACACATTATTTATAATCTCTCAGTTGCGTCTCTGTCTTTGGACAGAGTGAGCTCAAGGGTGGCTCCGTCAAAGGACAGAGTCGCACTAGAAAGCGAGAGAGATCGGTACTCGCACCGAGACCAGAGCAACCGACGGGTGCAGGACTCTGGGAATTTTTTTTGTTCTTAGCCTGGGTGCACGCGCTCGGGCTCCCCACATTGAAATGACCTTGTGTCACAACCTGACTTCGTGAAAGGGAGTAAATACAAATATCACTTTGCTCCACCCTAGCCTGAAATGAAGATATGATCAGGAAATACCAGCTTTGGTTGATATGCCAGCATTATAGTAGTTTGTTTAGCCGCATATCAACACCTTATGGGTCATTTAATACTGAAATTTTATTTTCTTATTATTTGTAGCATTAATAATTTCTTTCACAAAAATATGTTGCTGGTAATATTTTTGCCAAGAATTTATTGCTGGTATTTTTTTATATATATAAAAAGTATTGCTGGTATGTTTTTATATAAAAAGTATTGCTGGTAATTTTCTTTATATAAAAAGTATTGCGGGAATTGTTTTTAATATAAAAATTATTGCTGCTAATTTTTATATAAGAAGTATTGCTGGTAATTTTTTTAAATAAAAGAGTATTGCTGGTAATTTTTTATATAAAAATTATTGCTGGTAATTTTTTATATAAAAAGTATTGCTGGTAATTTTTTTAAATAAAAGAGTATTGCCGGTAATTTTTTATATAAAAATGTATTGCTGGTAATTTTTGTATATATTAGGTTGGTGCAAAAATAATGCCGTTTTCTCACATAAGTTAATATGTGAGAAAACGACATTATTTTTGCACCAACGTAATAAAATATTACTGAAATGTTTTTTATATAAAAATGTATTGCTGGCAATTTTATTATTTAACAAAAAATGTATTGATAGTAATAGTCTTTTTTAAATGTATTGCTGATATTCTTTTTATGCATTACTGGTAAATTTTTTTAAAGTATTGCTAGTAATTCTTTTACTATGAAAATATATTGCTATTATTTTTACAGTAAAAATATATTTTTATACTTTCCTACTGTTTTGACCCCAGTTTAACGGTTAACTAACAGGTGCTGCCACCTAACCGGGTCAGGGTACACCTGGGACAACAGCAATTAAGATGTGGTTCCACGCTCCTCAAAAGCTCCTGATCAGAGGTCTTGCTGCAGGTTGTAGTTTATTGTCATACCCAGGACGAGTCAGCATTATAACCTTCGCATACAGAAAAATGGTATCAAAACAAACCACTGCTAGTGCTAGAACGTTAAAAAGCTCACGTATTCTCACATTCCGCTTTATATACTGACTGCATTATAAAGCTAATAACGCAGATAGCACTTAGGTATTTTGAAAGTTATTTTTTTATTATGATGATGATAAAACGTAAGTGCTATCATACTGATATGCTTATCGGGTCTGATAAAAGAATCTCAGCAAAGGAATTTGACAGACTTGCAAAATAGACGGATCTGAAAATAGAAATAGAAATGGCAGGAATCTGGCATAGAAACGCACCCACAATTCCAGTAATAATAGGAGAACTAGAACAGAATAAAAAGAAAACTGTTGCATATATTTAGAAAATCTTAATGAACTCCTTGTTGTTCATCATGACGGTCGTCTTCGAGTATAGAATCCAGAGGTTAGCAGTGAATATTTTGAAGACAGTAGGAAAGCGTTGTTCAGGTGAGCAGTGGATATTTTGATAAAAGTAGCAGAGCGTAGTTCGTCCTTCTGTTTCTCTTCGCCTGACAAGCTGGAACTAGACATTCGGGTAGGGTAAACAAAATGGCCGCCTTTATACACGACGGATTGAATGTTCTACGTCTTCTGATTGGTTAACCTTCTATTGGTGGACTATAAAGTGAGTCAAGTCATTTGGATTTGCTTACTAGTACATAGACATACGCAAAAAACACAACATTCCTGCAACATTCCTCACTATCTATGATTGTACTCGTAAACCTAGAAACAACTCTCCGAATGTAATATACTCAATAACTTTCTATTAAACGTCTACTTCTGATGAACTTACCACTTTGTTACTTAGACTTTATGAATTTAAGCGCAGTACTAGATTGGCAGCAAGGTCTCATCATTTTTACAGTTGAAATGGCTATATGTAACCGTAAATTCTATACTGTCTTTTCTCGCACTTCTCGCTTCACTCTTTCAGCTCCATGCTTTCCAGCCAACTTTGATCAATGAATTTAAATGCAATGTTAATCGTTATCTACTGCATTTTTTATTCCTGTTCTTTTATTGTTCTCTCTCCTTAATAATGTTTTTTCTTTCTCTTATTCGTTCACACTCAATATCTTAATGTCTTTTTTTTTACCATACTTGGAGTGAAATTATTTGAAAAATACTACTAGAGGCTGTAATCATCTCCGAATTGGTTAATCATCTTACTTCGAAGGGTCTTCTTTCAGACAAACAATATGGCTTTCTCTTCCCTGAAAAAGAGACGAAGAAGAGCAACAGAAATATGGTTCTACAGAAGAATGTTGAAAATACCGTGGACAGAGCAAATAGGAAGTTTTAGAGAAAATGTAAACAAAAAGAACACTTGTGCTTAACATCACGAAGAGATAGTTGACATTTTTGGGGTACATAATGAGGAAAGAGGGCTTGGAAAATTTGATATTCACAGGACAGATTGAAGGCAAGAGAGACAGAGGAAAACAACACATAAACTGCCTAGCGAGCTCGAGGAAATGGATGGTTGAACAAGGTTTAGGAGAGATAAAAAAAAAGAAAATTTATTAAGAGCTACAGAAGAGTAGAACATGTGGATTATCCTCTCTGTTTTGTTTTGTTTTTTTACTCTCAGTAACACCGTAGCTTCTCCGACTTTTCTTCAGGGGAATTTTTTTTTAAACATAAGAGAGATTAAGGAAATATAAATAACCCCAATTACGCAAAATTATAATTTTGAAAAAATTGTTTTTCTATTTTCCGGACATTTCTTTAATTTGCTCTATCCCAGTCCTTGTTTGTTTGTTTTTTTATCTATTTACACGAGTTCGTTACGAGTGTTATCCGCTATTTCCACTTGACCTGTTCGACTTCACTATGTCCGGTGAGTGTAAGATTTTCCAAGCCTTCTTTCTTCGTTATGATTCTCAATAATTTCAATCGTCTCTTTCTAATTCTAAGTACAAAAAGTTATTCTCTGCGTCTGGGTAGATTCAAATTCTATTACGAATCAATGAAATCTGGACAAACTGTATTCAATATACGTCATTGTTAAACTAAGCAATTGGCTCGTTTCAATTACGCATTGAAAGAGAATGTGAAACGTCGAGTTAGCTTCATCAAAACGGCAGAGTCGACTTGCAAATGAGATATGGCAAAATGGAACAAGAATGAGAATTTTATCCAAATACGATCCATTCCCCAAGACAAAAAAATGTTCTTAGAAATGCTTAGGTGGGAACTAAGCTAAAAGAAGAAAAATACGAATTTCAGTTTTTGTCCTCTTGAAGATGTGCTTAAAGGGATTAAGTAAACTTGGAAAAGTTATTCTAGTCTCGGGATACTGATTGGATGCACACTAGCATGGATTATTTAATCCATATAAGTCTTTTTTTATCCATGATAGGCAAAAACAAACCCTGGAACTAAGATGCCCTAATGGGTTGCTAATAGGTTACGCAGTCTTGTGGGGCATGACTTATTTTCCACTCTGCAACCACTTTCCGCACAGACGCAACATTACAAGCCTCTCGATACTGTATCGCTTACTTCCATTTACTAAATCTGCTTTCTTGATTTCGTAATTTTGAAAAAATATTCTAACGATACATTTTTGCTTACCAGCAATACTTTGATGAAGGAAAAATTATTAACAGTTATTCATTGTTGAGGAAAAATTATTAACAGCAATGCATTTTTGAAGAAAAGTTGTTAACAGAGGGTACGTTTTTTAAGAAAGAGTTATTACCAGGAATATAGTTTTGAAGGAAAAATTGTTATCGGAGATTATAATATTATTTCTCCTTCAATGTTGAAGGAAATATCGTATATATCAGCAATACAGTCTCGTAAAGGAATATTACCAGCAATATGTTTTAGGAAAAATATTACCAGCAATACATTCCTGGAAAAACGTTACCAGCAATACATTTTTAGAAAAAAAAATTACCAGCAATACATTTTTGGGAAAATATTACTTGCGATTGATTTTAAAAGGAAGGATATTGCTAGAAATAGTATTTTGAAGAAAAATATTACCAGCAATAAAAAATTTTGTCGGCATTAAATAACCAATTGAGGTTGATACGCCATTAATCTCAATTAATCAAACACTTCCATGACTGATTTTCAGCTCAGATTCATTTTTTATTTCCTTCCGGTTCAGGCATTTAAACCTTGAAGCCGCCATGCTACGTCGTTACCCCCATTTCTCCGGTTTTTAATTATAAAAATAAAGTTTCCCTCACACAGCCTTTTCCTTAGAATGGTCACATTTTGTAATAGTGTCCGCGTGAGTGCTACATTCTTAAAGCAGGTCCGGCGCATACTACCACTCGAACCCCACAACCAGAGAGGGACAAGCCTGATTGGGACCCGGGCTGTGATTGGTGACCACCATTATCCAATCAACATTTGCTTTTTTTTCACCTTTACTTATATACGTCACAAATTAAACTAAGCCCAATTGCCCATTAAAAGATAAAAAAAAAAAAATAATTGAGGATTTTGACGTCATTCTGGAGTCTTTGTTTTTCTTTTTGCCCAAATCCATGAATTTGTTTTCCTCATGCTAAGTCACCAAAAATACTATACAAAATACATATTAGTTTTTATCTATAATGTTGAATGCGTTCAAATTATTCAACTTTTTAACAAAAAATAAAATCTCAAGTTGATGTTAAAAATTGCCGTAAAACATTGTTTATATATTTAAGATCGAATCATCTATTATGACACGCCTTTAATCTGTATTAGGTTGGTGCAAAAATAATGACGTAATAATGTCGTTTTTTGACGTTAAAAAATACGTCAAAAAACGACATTATTACGTCATTATTTTTGCACCAACCTAATATTTAGACACATCGTATTTATTTTCAATTTTTCTAATTGAGTAGTTCATCTATGTTGCATATTGTTCATTATTGTACATTGGTTATTATAAAATTTATATTTTATATAAATGCTACTTTATGAAAATTGAGAGTGAGGGCTCCGTATCATAGGTTGGGGGCATAGGAGACCCTTGCACCGGTTCTGCCTTCAAGCCAAGGATCAATCGTTATCTCTTTTTTTTTTTTTTTTTCTTATCCTCATAATATTCACTTCCTATCATCTCTTCTTCTATTCATATCACACACCGTCTTCATCATTACCATTTTGTTTATAAGCCTCTGCCTTGACTGACTGCTGAGCCTTGTGTTGGATGAAAAATTGCATCAATGAATGTCACATTTTGATCTGAAACTCGAGGAAAGTTTTAAATTTTGTAAAACAGTCTTGTAAAGCAAATGGAGCTCGATTCATATTTTTTTTAACCATTTCATCTCAAAGGAATACAATAAAGCCACTAAGGTACAAGAGGTTACTGAATGTGAGAGAATATGACAAACACACTATTAAGGAAGGAGAACAACAAAATAACAGGGATTAAGAAGACCGAAGATAACGATTGACATAGCATTTAATTTTTTGAAGATCAAAACCTGACTGAAAGCAAGAAGCTGGAGGAGAGTTCCAAAAGCGAGAAGCTCGAAAGAAGAAACTGCTAGCATAGAGCTAACAGTTATATCTAGCCACTTCAATGCCGTGTCCATTCGGGACGAAGGAGATCATGGCTTTCCACAACTTCCTGTCCCTTTTAGCTCATGATAGACCTTGTCCTTCTGCTATGTCTTCCAAGACCTGTTTCGCCATCCATTTACACAAACTCATCAACTATGTCATGCGTTGTTTACTCTCCTTAGCCTCTACCTGTCTTGTGAGTATCAGATTTTCCAAACACTCCTTCCTCATTATGCGCCTGAGAAACCTCACCTGTCTCTTACTGATGTTAAGTATTAGTTTCCTTTTTGTTTCCATTTTCTACATGTTCGGTCAACAGTATCCTCAGCATCCTTTTGTAGAACCATATTTCTGTTGCTTCAAGTCTCTTCTTCATCTTTGAGGAGATTGTTCAGCATTATCTGTCATATAGGGGACAGATATGACGTAACAGTTCAGTATTTGCCTCTTTCTGATGTTAAGTATGTTTCCTTTTCGTTTCCTCTAAAAACTTTATGTTGCTCACATGTTCGATCCATGGTATTCTCAACATCTTACTGTAGAACCACATTTCTGTTGCTACAAGTCTCTTCTTCATCTTTGAGGAGTACGTCCACTATTCACTGCGATATAGGGGGACAGATATGACGTAACAGTTCAGTAACTGCCTCTTTCTGATATTAAGTATAAGTTTCCTATTCATTTTCGCTAAAAACTCTTTGTTGCTCTCATGTTCAGTCCATGGTATTCTCAACATCTTTCTGTAGAACCACATTTATGTTGCTTCATCGTCCAGCACTACGCTTAAATTCATAAAGTCTAGATACCGGAAGAATTACCATGAAAATAGAAAAGGCACAAGGGAAGCTACTTTACGGCGGTGGGAAAGTATCTGAAGCCGAGATGCCAGGTCAGGACCAATAATATTGCATATTCTTTGTATTTTATCGAGAATCTTTAAATACATAGCAGGCCAGATGTGGAAGCAATATTCATTGCATTGATGAATGGTTGACTTATAAATGTAAAATAGATTCTAGCGAGCAATTATTGACCCCTCGTTGCCATATTTTTAATCAATTCACAAACCTCATATTCAATCGATTTATTTGAAAAAGAAGTAAGTGCGAACACTGTTTAAGATTGCATTTGTCTACGAAGTAACCACTTTTTCCACCATTTAACAATTATTGCTTATCCTTTTACGATTCATTGTGATTAACAGTATGACAGCGGAGAGTCGTGTTTGAAATGTTCGTTTAACCGAAAAGACGCGGGTAAAACTGTTTTAATGGGGTCAGTCGGGACATTATGATTTTATGGCGTTTTATAGGATTGTTTATCGACTTATATTGACTTTATTTATAATGCATGTAAGGCATCTTTAACAGTACAGTATGGTATAGCTGAATCGTAGCTTTGACGATCTATCACAAAAACAAATTCTTTATCATTAATTCCCTCAAAATAAATTAGATATTGCTATCTTCGGTCATCTTAACTTCTGTTCTTTTATTGTTCTCTCATTCTATCACACTCAATAACCTCTTACATCTTAGTGGATTTATTGCCTTACTTGGGATGAAATTATATGAACAATTCTGTTTTGATCGTGTGGAAGAGAGGAAAATACTACTAGGTTTCAGTTAAAGAAAGAAAGAAAGAAAGAAAGAAGTGATTATTGTCTGCTGCTAATACTTCATAAATAATAAACTATTCTGTCTTGATTTCGTGGTAAAACAAAAGACACGTCAGAGACGCTACTTGGTTTCAATTAGAAAATCAAAGAAAGAAAGAAAGACGTTTTTAACGTCTGTTTCAGTGAAATGAAAAACGTTAAAATTTTATTTTTTTATTTGTATCCACTTCTTAAAATAACGACTAAATTATTCATTTTTACGATTGTTATTGCAAATTATTTCTTCTTTCTTTCTTTCTTTCTTTCTTCTTCTTTCTTTCTTTCCTTTCTTTCTTCCTTTCTTCTTCTTCTTCTTCTTTCTTTCTTTCTTTTCTTCCTTTCCTTTCTTTCTTCCCTTCTTCTTCTTCTTCTTCTTTTGAGACAGTGAGATATTTTTGTTCGGTCTATTTTTAGTCTCCTTGAAATGCAATGAAGATAACAATGAGAGATAGACAATGTCGGTATTACGGAAGCGTTTTTAGAATCTATAGTTTTGCTTTTCACTGTCGCCTGAATAATAAATAACAGTTGGCGTGATTTCCGTCAAAGCTCTTTCTTACAAACCCCACCCTCTCTTTATCTTTTTCCTTGACCTCGATGTATTCTATTTTGTCATCATTCTGTTCTTTGGTTCTGATTATGTGTCCAGTATTATACCTTTTTTTTTTTATTAAAATAAAAAAATAAAAAATAGAATAATTTTTTATTTTGTGTGTGTGTGTGTGTTTTGCTTTGTATTCAGTGCCTACAAAACAAAATGCGTGTGTTAACAGAAACATCGGAATTGTTAAAAGATAACTTGTATCTAGGATTGCCAACTCCCTAACTAGAAAATATGTGACGGGGGTGCGGTCATTTGGGGTTCATGGAGTCTCTTTAGGATTGGTTCTCAACCAGGAATTCACGAACTGATAAAGCTGAATTAAATCAGTTTGGTATACTTGTGCCAAAGGAATTCATATGCAACAGATTATATTTTCAAGGATTTTATACGCTCACTGATAAATGAAATTTCAATTAGAATCACAGAGGGAAACAGAAGCTGTGTCCATGTTTATTAAGACTTTTAAAAATAAAAATAAAATAGATGCGTAATTTTTAAAAAGAATAAAAATTCTGAAAATAGAGGACGAAAACGTGTCCCGCCTCAGTTAATTAGGGGCGCGTACTTCCGCGAAAATGTTAAGTAATTTTACATATTCTTAAAGAATCATTTAAACTTCCATGATTATGAAAATGACAGCAATGAACAGTACCCATAAAAATGCTATAGCTTTTTTTATTTGAATTTTCTAGTGAATCATAAATCTTCATTTAATGATTGAATAAGCACCTTGCGAATTCCGCGACTAAAAAATAACCGCGGAAATTCTACTATGGCATGGTTAAATATTTGAACTTAAATCTTTAACAAAACATTACATTAACAATCATAAATATGAATGCAGGCCATTATTCCAAGAAGTAAGAGGATACGAAAGAAAAGAATTAACAAGTGTTGCCATTTCACTGAAGTTCACGATAAACACACGAGTGCATCATCACCTCCTCTTCTGTATTTCGCTATTTGTTACTTTCTTTTTCTCGCCGAAACCAAACAGTTTTTGTTTTCTTTTCCATCTTTACTCCCGATCAAGACTCAATAGTTCACTATTCATAAAGTAATGGTAAGGGGGGGTAACGAAGAAGAAAAAACAACAACAACAACAGCAACAACAACAGCAACAACAACAGCAATAATAATAATAATAATAACAATAACAATAATAGTAATAATAACAGCAAATCCACTCCAGCAACAAAAGCTGCACTCTTAAAGAAACAGATTAATATACCTAAAACCCTACCAACAAAAAACGAAGCGAATACCATTTAATGTCAAACGAGTAAAACAGAAAGCAAAATAAATTGGCCAAATGAAATTACAAAAAAAAAAAAAAAAAAAAAAAAAAAAATGGAAGGTCAAGGCATTGCATGGCAAATGCCTAAAAAGAACGAAAGAAGCAAATGTGGACCAACAGAAAACACATCAGTGGCTGAGGAGGACCGGTTGAAAGCTGAGACAGAAAGGCTAATTATTGCAGCTCAGGACCAGAGTCCCGCAGCCAGATCCTATCACTTGCGCATAATCAAGGATGGAACTAACCCGAAACGCAGGATCTACGGAAAATATGATGAAACTGTCAACCATATTCTCGCAGGATGTCCGAAACTAGCAAAGACTGAATATACCCACAGGCATAACAAGGCAGCAACATATATGCACTGGAAGATATGCAAGAAGCACAAAATCGAAACCACTAAGAGATTATATGATCATCAAACAGACACAGCTACCCAAAATAACGATATAACTATCTTCTAGGACATTTCAATTCACAGTGACAGGGAAATAAGAACCAACAGATTTGATATTGTCATAAAAGACAGGAAATTCAGGAAGTGTATGCTTATTGACATTGCAGTACCATCTGTGAGAAATACCTCCATGGAAATTATCGAGAAATTGACCAAATACAAGGACCTGGAGATCGAGATTAACAGGATGTTGGGAATGAAGGCTGAGACTGTACCAATAGTAATCGGAGCTCTGGGTCTCTTAAGAAAAGGAATGGACAATTTTACTAACAGTGTCCCAGGTAACATCAACATACAATTTGCCCAGAAGATGTGGGGAATGAAGGCTGAGACTGTACCAATAGTAATCGGAGCACTGGGCCTCGTGAGAAAAGGAATGGACAATTTTACTAACAGTGTCCCAGGTAACATCAACATACAATTTGCCCAGAAGATCGCCCTACTAGGAACATCCCATGTACTAAGAAAATTGCTATCGATTAAATGACAATTCTCCTATAGGGTCTAAGGAACATAGTCTGAACCCAGCTCTATTGAATACAAAGCGGGAAACATAACATACACAAATAATAATAATAATAATAATAATAATAATAATAATAATAATAATTTTTTTTTTTTTTATTTATTTATTTTTTTTTTTTTTGTCAGTGAAAAGTGTCATGATGCCATTTCTAACCTTAGGTCCCTGGGTGGAACCCGGAAAGAAATGTGTAAACGCCAGAAAGCAAAGAAAATAAAATTAATAATAATAATAATAATAACAGAGTGGGCCAATATATGCACTGGAAAGTATGCAACTTTTACGAGAAAGAAACTACAAGAAACTGGTATGAACATCACTCAGACCCGGTTACAGAGACAAGACCTGCAACAATTTTATGAGACTTTACAATACACACAGACAGAACAATCAAAGCTAATCGCCCAGACATCGTGATCAAAGATCACAAAAACGGAAGGTGCTTTCTTATTGACATGGCAGTCCTTGCAGATTGTATTGTATCTTTGAAGATTTTTTAAAAAAAGAAACTATCAAAATACAAGTATGTCAAAAAAATGTGACACATGAGAATAACAATAATTCCAGCTGTAGTTGGAGCCCTCGGTTTGATGGGAAAAGTTTCTGGTAGCTTTATTGAAGGGATTCCTGGTAGTCAGTGCCTTAAAGATATACAAAGATTTTACTCACAAGTACAACTCACACATTACGAACGACTTTATAGCAATTTTAAAAGCATAATTATTAAGTCCCTTCCGGTGTCTATGAGTAAAAAGGGCACTGTAGGAGAATTATCTTCAAGTGGAAATTTAAAAAATGTAACACATGAGGGCATCAATATACAAGGACCATAGTTTGGTGCCCAACAGAATACAAAGCAGGAAAGATAACATACACAAATAATAATAATAATAATACCTGATAGTTGACAGTAATGTAAACCTGCTCGGAATTGCAAGGATACTTCAAGAAGTGTTGATTACAGTCTGTCGATAAAACGAAGAAATGATCGACTTCTTTTCAGAAGTCACAAAAAGTGATCTGAAAAATAACATCTTACCAGCAACCAAAATCATATGCCGTGCGGAAGCGAAATAATGAAGGATTGGTTCTAATCGTTCAGGATCAAAACCTATTAAAACAAATGCAACAAATAGAAGAGATTCAAAATCGATTTAACACATTTTCTTAATTAATTCACCCCAAGGAAAATGATAATGCCACTAGTACATATGATGGTGCAAAGAGTGAAAGAGAAAACTGAGAAGAGAAAGGATTAAGGAAAGGACAAAAGATGAAGTGGATTCAAGAAGACAGAATATGGCGATTGACTTTGCATTAAAATTTTTGAAGATTCTAGTTATCAGGAAAGCAAGTAAACGGAAGGGAACTCCAAAGGTGGGAAATGAGAGAAAAGAAACTCTTTTGGTAGAAGTGGCGGTTGCATCAAGTGAGTTTAACAGTAAAACGGTGGGGACCTAAATGCCAATCTAGTAGCCCACTTAAATTCATGTAGTCGAAGCACCAGGGAAAAAAAAGTTCGTCAGAACAAGTTGCCAAGAAAATATTTATGGAAAAGACAGATGGAAGTCACGCCACGTCGGTGAGAAGATGACTGATGGTAAGATGACAGATCTGGATCGATTACAACCTCTTTAGATTTTGTCAAGAATCTCAAGATGTACAGCAGGAACACCAGACTAAATATGGCAGCAAGATTCAATGCATGGACGAAAGGTAGATTTGGAAAGATGCACGATGGATTTTGACGAGAAAAAGTTTTTCGGATGACCCAACATTCCTTGCGGAAGTTTCAAGTTAGTGAAAAACGTGAGGTCAAGAAGACGCTGTGTGCTGCTCTGCTAGAATTTAGCGTCAGCCATGTTGATGGCGCGAAGAAATGTTCCGGTATGTTGGTTAAATGAAATCAGTTTTGTTTTAGAGGAATTCAAATTTACAAGCCATTTCGATTCTGACGAGTGTTGCGGCCTAAGAAAAGTCTAAAGAATACTACAAAATTATTTCTCCAAAAAAATTCTTTATTTTTTCTGGAAGTTGTCTAAGTTATGAATAATGTTTTCGTTTTTATTTCACCACAAGCAAGGCAACAAAACCACTAACACGCAGGGGGTTACTGAGTGTTAAAAACATTATTGAAGAGCGAGAACAATGAAAGAACAAAAATTAAGAAGACAGAAGGTTAAGCTTCATATTGTATTTAAATTTTTGACTGGAAATCAAGAAACTTGAAAGGGCGGCTTGGAAAATTTAATACCCACATGACGTATTGAGTGAAGTAGTTTTAGAGAGAAACCGCGAACAGCTTACAGAATGTGTTTGTCAATGGATAGCAGAGCAAGTACAAGAAGCTGTGGAGAGTCATGATTGTCCACCTGCTGAAGCAACATGGCATATAAATGAAGATGATGAACAACAGGATAATTTTTCGTTTAATTTTCGCGAAAGAAATCTCTTTGGAGAAGTTCGTCGTCGATATTTTATGTTATTTTCAAGTGACAATTCCTTTGCACATGTTATTCAATACAATCTCTTTCCCCAAAGACAAAACATCGCAAGATTCTTACTACTCTATCACTATTTCCATGGAAAATGCTCTTGTGAGCCTAGTTCCAGAAGTTCAGACATTTACTTGCTATGCTAAATATGTAGTTTCGTTATCATCCTCATCCTATTCGGTAAGAAGGAAGTTTCATTCTAACATCTTTTTCCCAAGAACAGCTACTGTGTGGAACAGACTCCCGAGAGGATGCTTCAGCTCTTCAAGTCGAATCAATCGTTATCTACTTTCAACAAACTCAGCCATGAGCCATCTACCTTGAGTAGCTCTTTTGTGGGATATTGAACAGTGAAAAAGACTACAATGCTTCTTCATTGTTGCTTCTGTGATTCTCTGCGATGGGAAACATTTAAAATTTCGTTAAAAACAAATGATAGAGTGTTGAACTGTTATGTAATATCAGTCCTGCCAAATATGGCATTGAATTCTGAACAATCTCATTACAGATGAAAAAGAGACTTGTGGCAAAAGAAATGTGCTTCTACAAAAGGATGCTGAGCATACCGTGGACCGAACGTGTGAGCAACGACGAGGTTTTAGAGAAAATGGAAACGACATGGGTATTTAATACTTGTCATCAGAAAGAGACATTTGAAATTTCTAGGGTATATGATGAAAAACAAGGACTTATATAATTTGACACTCAAAGGGCATATTAAAAACAAGAAAACCTGAGTAGGGCAGTGCATAACCTATGCAACAAGCTTCTTTAAATGTTTGGCAGAAAAAGGGCCAGGAAATATAGCAAAAAGATACACTTTACTAAGAATTATAACGGAAAGGAAATTGTGGAGATCCACAACTTGTGTGGATGGGGTCATGTGCAAAGCTGCAAATTCAGGCTCAATCCTCTAACTGCTTTGAGTAAAGCAATCGATCTTTATAAAGGATAAAGAACCATGAAGATTAAGATAAATATAGTGATCGTTTCTTTATAGATTAATAAAATGGAGTAGAATGCCTCCTAGAAACGATATATATTTTACACTGATAGTTGGTGCAATTATCTAATATGCTTTTATTTGCTTATGCATTAAACAGAGAAATTAAGGGAGTTGACGATCATTGGTAAATCACCGTTTCCTGATCAGTTGCACAAGCAAACAGCACGCCACGTGGTCAATGACGTCATTATACTTTTTAATTTAATCTTGGTATCCAGTGCAACGGACAAAATAAACACACCAAGCAATTCTACTGCGTCATAAATTGTAACCATTGTCTTCTTTCAAATGTCGCAGTCGCATTGATCTCCTTAATTATGCAAGCACGATACTTTCCACGACGTATAATTACTTTTCTATAAATCTCCCTCTCTCTCTCTCTCTCTCTCCCTCTCTCTCTCTCTCTCTCTCTCTCTCTCGATATATATATATTAGGATATTACAACAAAAATCGCTACACAATTGTAGTCGTGTTTCAACGAATAAAAATGCGTCTCCTCAGGCGATAGTTAATTACTGACGAATGAACGATTAATTTGGTTTCAAAAGCAAAACCGATCCTCTTTTTTTAAAAAAAAAATATATATGGTTTGAGACTTCCATTCATTTGATCTTTTAAGCCATAACAATCTTGAGGCTTCTTCTGCTACGTTTGTTATTGAGCGAATGGTCCTGTTCCTTTCCAAACCTGTTACACCTAATTTTGAAAACATCTTACATAGTGACCGCTCAGAAAAATCACTGCATCCGATTTCAGTCGGTTCGAACTGAACTCAACAATTACATCTTTTGCATTCCTCTACAATATGTAAATATTTCCTAAGTTTCCTTTCGTGGGCTTCGTCCACGTGTTTTTCCCAGGGGACTGTTAGTTTGACATGATGACTTGCATGGTCTAAAGTGACAAAATTGAACCAGCAGATTGCTTACGGTATATTGAATCAATTAATAGGTCTGCTGCTAAAAAGTTGCTTCATTGTGTCGTGTTAGACATTTTTTCTCACCAGAATCTGTCTTTTATATTTATAAATCTACCATTCATCTTTGCTTTGAATAATGGTGGCGCAGATGGCCTGTTCCTCCTGCTTTATAGTCAGAGATTCTTGATAAAATGAAAAGAATCTGCAATGTTATTTGTCCTGACCTGGCATCTCGGCTTCAGTCACTTTCCTACATTCGTAACGTAGATTCCGTGTGCTTTTTCTAGAAATATTTTCATGCTAATTGGATTTTCCTCTATGGTACCTAAACATTGGGAATTTAAGCGCAGTACTAGATTGGCGGCAAGGTCTCATGATTTTACAGTGGAAATGGATAGATCTAATTGTAACTTCTATGTTAACAGTATATCTTCTCGCACTTATCGCTTGTGGAACTCTTTTCCCGCTTCTTGCTTTCCAGTTAACTTTGATCTTCAAAACTTTAAATGCAATGTCAATCTTTGTTGACTCCTTAAATCTTGTTCTTTTAATTGTTTTCTCCCTCCTTAATATTATTTTTTTAATATTCTATAACAATCAGTAACCCCCCCCTTGCGTCTTAGTGGCTTAAATGCCTTACTTGGAGTGAAATGATCATAAAATAACTACTGTATCTTAGTCATTTTAAACTCCACAATCTTTTCATTAACTGAACAGTATGTACTTCGCCAGGGCGACATACGGTTTGAATTCAGAGCCGTCCTTCTCCTAGATTCGTTACCAACCAAGGCTGGAGAGTCCAGTGTACCCTGCTATTTAACCCATAGCTAGGATTCATGGATTGATGCATTTGTCTAGAACACAAACACGTTTCTCTGAATTCGCATTCCGCGCTGCTATCCTTTACGCCACCCACACAACATCAACCCAGAGGGAGTAGCATTAATATATATTTGTGTATTTCTAACAAGAGGGTCGGCTAGGTTAAACTTTCCACCGTATTTTGAAGTCTCGAAGGCATTTAACAGGGTTCGGCAGGTTGGCCTTCTCCACAAGACTAAGGGTTATGGTGTCTCTGGCTGAATATTTGACAAGCCAATCATTCTCAATAAATCGGGTCATGAAGGTCAGGTTGAACGGCCACGCTTCTCGATTGTTTCACATTAATGCGCCGTCCCCAGGGCTCTATCCTTAGATTTACGTTGTATCTTATCTTCATTCCTGACGTCATCAATTCCCGACTAGGAATTTATGCTGATGACACAACTATTTACTCCTGTTTTGATTGTTAAGTACGATGCTTTCGAAAATTACCTCCAATCAGTTGCTAGATGGGACACGAAATAGCTTGTAGATTTTAACTCATTCAATGTAAAATTGCTATCATTTCATCATCCTAAAGAACTATTTTTGCCCTCCATCAGCATTGGTTGATGCTGACTTTTTTAGTCTCACGCTTTCTACTGACATGAAATGGAAATATTATATTGAATCAATTGCTAGGTCTTCTGCTTGGAAAGTTGGTTCACTATGTCATGCTAGACCATTTTTTCTCCTCAGAATCCATCTTGCACATTTATAAACTTATCGTCCATACACTGAATATTGCTTCTATATCTGGTCTGGTGCTGCAACTATTTATCTCAAGATTCTCGACAAAATTTAAAGAGTCTGTAATGTTATCGGTCTTGACCTAGCAGCTCGTCTTCAGTCACTTTCTCACCGGCGTAACGTGTCTTCCCTATGTCTTTTCTATAAATATTTTCATGGAAGTATCCTCCCCCTTCGTACCTCGACTGTATGAATTTAAGCATAATACTAGATTGGCGATTAGGTCTCATTGTTTTACTGTTGAAATAGCTAGATGTGACCATTATTTATATTCTAATAGTTTCTTTTCTCGCACTTCTCGCCTGTGGAACTCTCTTCCGATTTCTTGCTTCCTTGCCACCTTAAAAGATTTAAATGCTACGCCAATCTCCATCTCCTGTTATCCTGAAATCCGTTCTTTTATTGTCCTTTCTTCTCATTAAAGTCTTCTTATTCTCTTTCACTTCCTGTAACCCCTGTCATCCTAGTGACATTATTGTGTTGCTTGGGGCGAAATAATTAAAAGTGACTCCTCACTCACTACCTCGAGGACGCAGCTAGATAATCAAAACAACAAAGAACAAGATTCCTCCTCCCCTCAGTGAGACGGTTTGTCGACGTGCTCACGGTCGTATAGAAAACGTGGTCAGTCTGCACTGACTGAAGAAGTAAAAGATTTCACTCACATATCATATTCAACGTGTCTACTTTTGAATAGAGAATAATTAAAGTATTCATAAAAACACTCCAATAAAAGATTTAATTCAGGTTTGAACGGAGGCTGGTCAGATTTCCCACCAAAGAAGAGAACGAACAAATTTTACGTTTGACCATGTAAAACTATTTTAGAATAATCTGCCTTGCAAGTATGCTAATTTTGTATTTCTATTAAATAGTCCTTAAATATATTAGGTTGGTGCAAAAATAATGACGTAATAATGTCGTTTTTTGATGTATATGTCAAAAAACGACATTATTACGTCATTAATTTTGCACCAACCTAATATCAATATTTAAAAACGATTTGATATAAATTCAGATTTCAAAAAGGCTTCGTGTTTTTCTGAAATGCTAAACATTGTATTGTCCTGTCTCTCATTTATTTTTTTATCTCTTGTATTTAAAAATAACAACCAACTCTGACCTCATTGAATCTTCTGTTTGAAAATAGCGATATATTTGCCATATTTATCGGAAGAGGCATGGTGGAGTAATGGATAGCGGCTCGGATTGAGGAATCAGAGACTCGAATTCCAGTTTGAGAAAGGTATAAATCCCCTTCTTCTCGCCCTAGCTATGGGTAAGTAACAGGACAGACAGGGTTCTACAACCTTGGATGACAACTAGTCTACCGCAGAAAGAAATGTCAACCTCGTCAGTCACGTATCGAAAGATACATGATCGCCTAAGCGTGTATCACGCATGGTACATAACTTACTGTCCATATTTCTCGTCATATAATGCGTGAATGTTTTTTTCTA
>OZ010586.1:74779086-74836586 GCA_963932145.1 Acanthosepion lycidas
AGTAGTGAGTTGACCCTAAATAACCTTATATAGATTGCCATATCGTAAAACCAGCCAGCCTAACTTTTATTGCAAACAATATAGTACTTGCTTTTATCAGGAATTGTTTTATGCTTTCTTTTCAAAGCGACACTTTCAGATATTCCAAAATTAGACAACTTCGTATATGTGCCGTGCTCCTCCAGGGCGTGGGGGCGATCATGCTTCTCCACAACATCCTGTTATTTGTACCTCTTAGTAATGTTTTTTTTCTTTACTATTCCTTTGCCCCTGTTCCACTACCCTTTTACAAAAGCTCACCAGGTATTTGGCTCGTTTGAGTGGCCAGTCCTATTTGCCTAAGATATATCCTGTTAGTTTCGAATTCAACAAACCCTCACTTTGTTTATGTCCAAGAAAATTCAGCTTTCTCTTTCTGATTCTGAATACAAGTGTCGTTTTTGTTTCGATTTTCCTTCAAAGTTCCTAGCATTCTTATTAATTTGTACTACTTCACTGAGTTAATCTTACATTTCTTTCTTCCGGTTAGGAGGTAGAAATGTAGTGGATATTCTGCGTAGTATCATCTCTGAACCAAATGTTTAGAAACCGCAAGTATTTACGGTTAGGATTATTCTTAGCTGATAACAGATGAGTATCTCTCCAAGATAGTACCACTCCTTTGAAGACGAGTAACAAGAGATGTATCATAAGCGTTTGAAATGTCTCCTGTGTAGTTGTTTGGTAGATATTTCATCTTATCGTCAGGTTGCTTTTCTTTGTATTGGCAAATGTTTACAATAAGTGTGGTTGCCAGTCACATTCCTGACGAATATTTGTTAAACTTAGTCAAAGCACTTTACCACCAGTACAAATTTATGTAATATCAAATAGAAGAATGTACTGAATAACATCGACTGTAAAAATTCAACCCACGAATTATCATTTTAGCATAAGTAGTCTCTCTATCTATCTAGCTATTCATCTCAGGCAGGTTTCTATCTGCGTGTCTATCTCTCTGTCTATGAGTGTGGATCAATAAGTCTCTTGCCTGACACAGGTATTAGCTAAATTTATCTGTTTTTGTCACTGTATTGTGTTCGATCTATACACAACGGAAATAACAGTATTAAAAAAAAAGGAGATTATGTGCAAACTAAATGCTTTTTCATCACTAGACTACAGATCTAATGATGCGCATATTTGCAACTCTGTCTACTTATTGTGTGTGTGTATATATATATATATATATATATATATATATATAACGTCATCCACAGACAGACCGTTTCGCAGCTCATCAGTGTGGCTAGACATCCGGTTGCCTCTAGCTCTGATCGAAACCCGACTGAATTGGTATCAGCCGGAAATTCTACCACTAAGCCGTCGAAGGGAAGTAGGCGGATTTTTAGCGTATTTATTTTTAGAAACACGCCCAGTGACTGACAGTGACTCAATTCGCTATACGAAGAGTCTCGCTATATAAGCTATAATAGTCACTGTTTACAAACCCAAACCTACTCCCTAGAGAGCTCAACTGAAATTATATATATATATATATATATATATATATATATATATATATATATATATATATATATATATATATATATATATATATATATATATATATATATATATATAAATAAGTAGACAGAGTTGCAAATATGTATACACACAGACTATATATGTGTGTGATAAAAATTAGGAGGATTTGAGATAATTATAACTAAGTAATTCATCGATTCTAGAAGAAACCTCAAATGAATGCAGAAAGCACTGGACTGCTGTTTCGTCCTATATTTGGGACTTGTCAGTAGTGCGCATCCACTACCAAGAATTGAAACCTAGACAGTTACATTATCAGCAAACGTCATACCAACTGTCCCAACGATCACATATTCCGTGGTGGAACCCATCCGAGTTTCTCTTTTACCCATAGGACTGTGCCCCCACGAGCCACGACTACTATCTCCAAACCGCCCGGTCCAGAGCATTTGAAGCCGGTTCAAGCAAGGATATACAAGTGATAGAAATTAGGAGGATTTGAGATCATTATAATTAAGTAATTCATCGAGTCTAGAAGAAACCTAAGGTTTCTTCTAGAGTCTCTTATATATATATATATATATATATATATATATATATATATATATATATATATATATATATATATATATATATATATTCGTATCATGCCAGACCAGAAATGATGCATTGTTGGCATATGTGGTTTTGAAGTGTTCAGTTCAAATTCGGTTAGCGGCCTTGTAGGTGATGAATTATTTCAACCCTAAAACCCTCTTCCCGCAGACACAACGCTACAAGCCTCTCACTACTCTATCAATATTTTCAAAGCAAATATTCTGAGGCGATACATTCATTAGTTCAACCAGTTCAGAACTTTAGAGGGAGGAGTCTTCATGCCACGCACACAGGGTCGAATCATTTTTATGACAGTCTGCCTGACAAATGGACCATGGTGAACAGTCTGCCTGACAAATGGACCATGTTGAACAGTCTACCTGACAAATGGACTATGGTGAACAGTCTGCCTGACAAATGGACCATGGTGAGATTCGAATCCGGGTTTTGTAGCCAGAAAGCGAACGTTCTAACCACTCGGCCACGTGCCCATTCTAGATATCGCGCTCTCTCCCAGACACTCTAAGGTCAGCTCGGTATAGTTGCAGTATAAACCACAGATGGACTCTGTAGGTGTTAAACAAATACAAATGTTTCTGAGCAAACTTTTGCAACAGGGATTGGCTAGCTGACTTAGTAAACGGGCATCTTATGATACGATGGCAAGCCATTTACTCTCTTTCTCTCTCGTTCTCCCCCCTCTCTCTCTCTCTCTCTCTCTCTCTCTAGAGAAAAGGGTAAATTTAATAAAAACAGTGGCTGCTGCTGCTACTATGAATGCATTACTCTACAAGTGCGAATTGAGTTCTCTTAGCCACTGGCATATTTCGTATAGAAAAACGCTAAAATTTCCCTTTCTCTCTGCCGTGCTCCGTCGGCTTAGAGGTAGGATCTCTGACTGATGCCAAATCGGCCGAGTTTCGATCCCGGCTTGAAGCAATCGGACGTCTAGCCACAAGAGCTGTGATACAGCGAAACTGTCTGTGGATGACTATATATGGAATGATATATACGAGTGATGGCCAATTTCCCTCTAGATAAAGAAAAGACTCGAATCGATAGAAATGCGGTTCTACAGATGGATGCCCGAGATTACAATAAACGGAACATATGTGAAAAGAGGAAGTTCTAAAGTAAAATGGGAATTAAAAAAATATTCTTAATGTTGTGGAGTCCGAGATGAAATTCGGTCCCCAATGAATGTCAAACGCAAGAATTAAAGATAAGAAATTAAATGTATTTACACAATAATACAATGGGTAATTCTGTTAGTAAATCCAGGAACACGGTTAGTAGCAACAATATATATATATATATATATATATATATATATATATATATATATATATATATATATATATAGTCTCGAAGTAGGACTTCCTTAGAGTCTACGTGCTTGTAACTGACTTCTACAAGCGGTTACCTCATAGTATTACTCTACCTCCAACTCAATCACAATCTCTGCTCACTCTCCCAATCTCTCTGTATCTCTCAATATATGAATGTGGGTATTTAACGGCAGCAATCCCAGTAACACTCTGGTCGAGTCCACTTATATGAAAAAGGGCAGGACCCCATAACACTTAACATCATAAAGAGTTAACATTTCTGGGACACATTATGAAGAAGGAGGGATTGAAAAACTTAATACTCACGGGATATATTGAGGGAAGGAAAAACAGAGGGAAATAACGAATATGTAAATGGATAGCAAAGAAGGAACAAGAAGATATTGTAGAGAGTCACATGTTGCTGAGAGATAAAAGGTACAGGAATTAGTGGAGAGCTATGATCACCAACAGCCTGAGGAGATATGCCACATAAATGATGATAATGATAATGATTACATTTTATGTTAGTTAATTTATGTTTGATTTTATCTATTTCTCCGTGTTTCATAGGTTCCTATATTTTACGACATTTAATACGCATACACTGTATAACGAATTATTAACAAGGTGACAATTTTCCATTTTGTCCCAAAACTACACGCTGGAATTTAATGAAATTTTCACAGAATAATGACAATAGTTATATGCGTGTGCTGTGTAAAAACTGTAAGGTTCTGCGCAAGTGAAAACAATCCGCAGTCATTTACACGAGTAACACGATACTTCTGTGTCAAAATTATTAACGAGTGACTTAATAATCGTGCAATTATGGGTCGTAATTGTGACTTAACCGCTTCTGAGAAGTCTGTTATAAGATCTGAACTTTTAAAAGGTAAATCAACATTAGAAATATCCAAAATGATTGGAAGAAGGTCGACTTCTCAAAGGTTTTGTTCATGGATGAATCGTGTGCTACCCTTGATGGTCCTGACGGCTAGAGCAAAGGTTGGGTCGTAAACAGACGACAACGTCATCAACGCATAAGACGCCAACAAGGTGGAGTGGTATCATGATTTGGGCTGGTATTACTGGAAGTATCATGGTCGGTCCGTGGAAAATGCCCGACGGTGTTAAACTGACTGCAGATGCTTATATCGCCTTCCTGAGAGATACCATGGACCTTAAAAAGCAAAGGGTCACGCTCAGGAGAAGCATCATATTTATGAAAGATAATGCTCCTTCGCATGCAGCGCATAAAAATCTACGGAGTACCTGCAACAATTAGTTTTCTGTGGACCTGAAAATGAACTGGCCTGCCAATTCTCCATAATAAAAACCAATCGAAAACTTGTGAGGTATTCTGAAGCGACGGGTGTACGAGAATGAACTCCTTTTTAGAAGCAAGGAGGAATTGCGACAGGTATTAATTAATGTATCACGTGAAATTACATCAGAGGAAATGCAGAAATTAGCATATTCCATGGACCAGCGCCTTACCCATGTCATTTCAAGAAGAGAACCACATGGCCCTTATTAGCCAATTCCACTATTATTTTTTTTAACTCTATGTACTTGATGAGTTCTATTTTTTTCATGTCGGTTAACAATCTGTATATGAAGCAATTAAAGCGTTATTTTCTTGTTTAAATGAGTTTTAATTAGACCTCAATAATAATTTGGAACACTTATAATTAAAGCAAATTAGGTAAATAAATGACCGTAGTTTCTTTGTATGTTAGCGAAACGTTACACTTTTACAAGTTACGCACATATAACTCTTGACATCATTCTGTGAAAATTTGGTTTTTGGAGAAAATGGAAAATTGTCACGTCGTTAATAATATGTTACACAGTGTATAGTGTCCCTTCTTGAGTCGTGACGCTGGGAAGTGTAATTGTTCTGTCTTGATAGTATAGACATAGAGCACTCTGTATCTGTCTTTTGGACTTTTCTTAGTTCATATTTAATTTTACCGTTTTCTTCTATTGTTTGTTGTCTTAGTTTTTATTTTTTGCTTGTTAGTTTTTTCGTTTTCTTTAATTTTCTTTTGTTTACCTGGAAGTCTTTCTGTTGGTTTTAACAGTACTTTGTTTTTTTTGGGGGTTTTTTGTTTGTTTTTTTTTTTGGTGGGGGGAGATTTGTGTGTGTGTGTGTGTGTGTTTGTGTGTGTGTGTTCAGATAGATAGATAGATATATAGATAGATAGATAGTTTTTTGTTAAAACTATTAGGTTGGTGCAAAAATAATGACGTAATAATGTCGTTTTTTGACGTATTTTTTAACGTCAAAAAAACGACATTATTACGTCATTATTTTTGTACCAACCTAATACATGAAAATCTACTTTATTAACTTGGATACATCCAGTTGAACTGATGCATGATTTTCATAAATAATTACAATTAAATGAAGCGAAGAAAATTCTGATACCTTCAGAAATCATTCTCCTCACAGATAAAAAAAAAAAAAAGGTGAAAAGAAAATTGTATTTTTTCTCGGATTTTCTGTCATATTTATTGATAAAAAAAAATCACTAATTCTATTAAAAATTATATAGATAGATAGATAGATAGATAGATAGATAGATAGATAGATAGATAGATAGATAGATAGATAGATAGATAGATAGATAGATAGATAGATAAGAATCAGACAAAGTTTGAACTGTTATTTAAGTTTCACACTGGCACCTGACAATCGTGGTAGTATGAAATATTAAACTAAAGTAACGGTTCGAATTTTGTCATTCCCTAAGTTGTGATGCTGGGAAGCGTAACTGTTCTGTCTTGGTAGCATAGGCATTGAGCACTGTTTGTTACTCTTTATAGAGAGGTCTGTCTTTTGGTCTTATTTTTTCTTAGTATATATTTAATTTTCTCGTTTTTGTTATCGTTTTATTTCTTGTTTTTTGTTTTATTGGGTGTTAGTTTTTTCTTCTGTTACGTTTTCTTTTGGCCACTCAGGAAAATGATGAATTGGAGATACGAAAATCCAACAAGTACAAAAACTTATACATTTTGGAACATGCCTTCCAAAACTAATTAAGAATTAAGAAACTATATGAAAATTTCGTTAAAAACAAAGAAAACAGAACTGAGATGTTATATGATATCAGCTCTTCTATATAGAAGTGAATGCTGGACAATCTTATCACAGTTGATGAAGAGACTTGCAATAACAAAATCTTGTTCTACACGAGGATGCTGAGAATACTATCGACAAAGTTTTAGAGAAAATGGAAACAAAAAAGACAGTTATACATCATAAAAAGACAGTTAAAATTTCTAGGACCCGTAATGAGGAAAGAGGGTCTGGAAAATGTGACACTCACGGGACGTATTGAAATCAAAGAGACAGAAGAAAGCAGTGAGTAAACTATCTGAAGAGCTTGTGTAAATGGATGGCGGAACAGAGTTTAGGAGAGATAGAAAGACAAACTTTACTAAAAGTTACAAAGGAAAGGAAATTGTGGAGAGTCATAATTGCTCATGCCCTGAAGGGACACGGTAAGAAGAAGAAGAAGAAGAAGAAGAACCAAGATTTGTTTTTTGTTTCCTTCTTTCTACAAAGAACAAAAGAACTAATTTTTATTTGATTTTTGTTTATGTTCTTGAAGAATTTACATTTTGTTACATTTAAACGAGTTTTATTTATTCTTTAAAATTGCGATATTGATTACTAAACAATATAATCTGACGAAAAAAAAGTCAAAAGAAAATAAGAAAGAAACAGGCAGCTAACCAAAAAAAAAAAAAAAATATGGAACTCAGAAGCAATGACGACGAGGAATAAAACTAAAAAGTATCAGTCGAGGAGAAAATTGGGGAAAGACCATTTTATTTTTAATGCAGCCTTGAAACAATTTAATCTACATGACAGAATACGGACGTCATCGTGGAGGTAATAAGATATATCTTGAAGACATCTCTATATAATAAATACTGACTTAATATTGCCGCTTTGTTGATAATGGGAGTAAAAATAGACTGAAGACGTCAATCTGAATACATTAAAATTTACTCTGAATTATATTCCCTTTTTTTTCTTTAAAAGACGTATTTTATGCTTGACGAACTTTATTTCTTAATAAGTTAATCTTTGCTGGAATTATTATAGAAATAATAGTCCTATTCAGCCAATCTTCTTCTTCTTCTTCGCGATGTGGGCAATCATGTTTCTCCACAACTTCCTGTCCTTTGTAGCTCTTAGTAAATACTTGTTCTTGTAATTCAATTAATTACACAAGCTCTTAGGCAGGTTATGCATTGTTTCCTCTATCGCTCTTGCCTTCAATATGTTCTGGGAGTGTCGAATTCTCCAAACCGTCTTTCCCCATTATGTACTACAGAAATTTCAACTGTTTTTCCTGGTTCTAGGTATAAGTGTTCTTTTTGTTTCTATTTCATCTAAAACCTCATCGTTACACATTTTTTCAGTCGTAAGTATTCTCAGCATCCTTCTGTAGAACAACATTTCTGTTGCTTCCTGTCTCCACTTCAACTGTGAGTAGATTGCCCAACATTCACTACCGTATATGAGGATCGATATTACATGACAGTCAAGTATTCTTTTCTTCGTTTGTAATGAAGTTTTCCTGTTTCTTCATAATTTGCTTAGCTTTTGGAAGGCATTACGCTATCCCAATGTTCCTTCGGATTTCGATGTGACATTTATAGTCCTCTTTAAAAAAAAAAAAAAACTCCCAGATATTTAAATTATTGCACTTGCTGAATTTTGATGTCTCCAATTTTCAATTTGCATGTTGCGATGTTACTTTTGCTAACAATTGCATTAATTATAACCCGATTTTCAAATAATCAAATAAAACGTTAATTGTCATCATTTATCCTTTTATTGTCCTTTGTTACTCAATGACATTTACTCAGTTTCTTTTACTCTCAGTAACCCCTTGCGTCTTAGTGGCTTTATCGCCTTCCCTGAGATGAAATGATTTTAAAAAGCCCAGGCCCCTCATTGTAATTATAAAGACATTTCTATAGTAAATTATGTTCAATATGTTCACAGTATCGATCTAATGTCCTGATTCTGTCGGTATCACCCGAATTAATTCCCGAAGACGGCACATAAATATATGGTTGGTTGTTTTTGTTTAACCGCCTATCAATCTCTGTTGGTTATTTCATGCAATTTTATTTTATTTTTTGAAGATAATAACGGTTTAGGGATACAAGTTCTACTAACTGACCCATAGCTGGGGGAGAAGATGTATATTCATAGTTTTTTTCCAATGATATTTGCGCGTAACTGAATTATAATGAACCCAAGTGGAATTCGAACTCGGCTCTTCGGTTAACATTTCCGAGTCATTATCCATTATACCTCCTGCACATCCAAGCTTACAGTACCTGGTAATCCCAAGCGGTCATCTCTCTAGTACCTGACGAGGCTCGACGTTGGTTAACTTCGGTGATCGTACGGGAACCGGTGTTTCAACGTGACGTGGCCGTAATTTGACAATTCAATAGTAAAATCCTTATGGTAGTATTATTTCTTATATATGTGTTCCCAAACCAATGTACTCCGAATAATTGTTGGATGGTTTTTTAAAAAAATAATAGGGAATTTATATAATAGTGATATAAAGGAATGTTGCTCGTTTGAACATGATATAATGGAATATGCATACACCTGTGTTCCCCTTCACTGGAATATGATTGGCTGGTGTCCGTCATAAATACAGACGGACGTGTAGGAGAGTCAAGAGCCTTAGTCTGAGAGCTAAGTCTATAACGACGCCCATTGGACTACGCCATTGATCTATAGTTCTTACCTGCGACTACGATGCGTACCAGTCGATTACTGCTACCGTATTCTCCTTGGTTATAGTAGCCAAAACCACTTAGCTACTTCGTTCAAATATATCCCTTTCCGGGACATATCAAATAGCATAAATTAGAAATAAATAAAAAATATTAATATTTAAATTCTTCTTCTATGTGCCGTATCTCTTCAGGATGTTGACGATCATGGCTCTCCACAATTTATTGTCCTTTATAACTTTTAATAAATGTTACCTTTTTATTATCTCTCCTAAACCTTGCCTTTATTCAATCCCTCTAAGTAGGTTATGCATTGTTTTAATCTCTCTTCCTCTTGCCTTGAAACCATCCTGTGAGTATCAAATTTTCCAAGCCTTTGTTTCTCATTATGTGCCTTAGAAATTTCAACTCTCTTTTCCTGACATTAAGTGTAAGTGTCCTTTGTTTGCATATTCTCTAAAACTTTGTCGTCGCTCACACGTTTAGTCCATAGTATTCTCAGCATCCTTCTGTAGAATCACATTTCAGTTGCTTCAAGTCTCTTCTTCATTTACGGGGGAGTGTCCAGCATTCACTGCCATATAGGAAGACTTATATTACATAATATTTCAGTTCTCTTTGTTTCTAACGAAATTTTTCCTTATAAGGAAACATTTGGCATTCATTTGCCGAGAGCCAGTACAACTATTAGTTGAAAAAAATAATTTTTCGGGAAAATAGATTTCTGAAGTCCACTAACTGTTCTTGCTCTTTCCATCATTGGTGAGAGTTTCCTTTATAAGCTTTTAATATGGAAAGTTAACATCTTATGCTATTATTTTCTCTTTGAGTTACATGTGCTATCCATTTTAGTTGTTGCTGCTGTTGATGGTCCTCAAGTCATATTGTTTCTGTTATTTGGTACAGTTCTTTGTTTGTTATTCTGTGGCACCAGTCCACAATGTTCAAAGTAGGGGTCTTTACCAAAAGACACAGGCTTTACTCACACATAATTTCTTATGAAAGACAGTAGAGTTGTTTCCAGTTACATTTTCAGCAGTTTTGAATTCAGAATTTTTCTTCTCTTAGACTGGTTGCCTCCCAAGGCTAGAGAGCCTAGTCTACTCTGTTATTTAGTGCGAAACTGAACACAACGGACTATCCTAGGATTTGAAGTCGGTTCACCGATTCCATTTTCCGTGCCGATGAGCATTACTCATCCTGCGCATTATGCGATGTTTCTTAAGTACAATGTTATATGTTGATAAAGATGAAAATAGGTTGTCGTTTCTTTCTGCAGTAGACTTGTTGCCGACTCTTTCCTACAACCTAAAGCTGATGGAGAAGAGACGGATTCATAACTCTCCCAAGGGTATTTGCGAAAGTCATTATTCCGACCCAATATAGAATACACCACGACACACATCCACCGGTGAACATTAGTATAAAAGAAAATGATAATGAAATTAATGATTGTCCTCGAACAACTGAGTGATTTTTCGACAATTTAATGCCAGATTTTCTGGCTGAATTTCTACGATGAGGAGCTAACATTATTTACACTATTTACATTCTAACTATTGTCCTCATCTCTTTTTTTTTAATATATAGATAAACTCAAACCCGACCTCAAGTGGTACATACGATCCATTGCTAAGGATGCAGGTAAAATGCCCGGCTCTTTAAACTGCTCTAGTAATTACCTGACTCTTCCGGCTATCCTTTGAACTTTACACGAGCCAGATCAGGCCAAAAATGGACTACTGTTGTCATATTTGAGCAGGAGCTGGCATGACCTCACTCTCCAGCCAGTTCAAATGCGTCTCCGAGCCCTTGTGGGTGACGAATTATTCTCCACCCTACAACCCTTCTGCCAAAAGGGGGATGTGGCAAGCCTCTCGCTCTCTACCCCTACTTCCATGGAAAGTGCTTGGACGAACAACATTCTCTGGTTACGCCGAGGCAAACCTTCACAGCAAGAACACGCCATGCCACTTACATAGTAGCAAACCATCCACATTCCCTCCGTATACCATCGGTAAAAAGTAAGTTCCACTTGAGCAGCTTCTTCTCGCGAACCACTCCCCTGTGGAATCGACTCCTAACAGGATATTTCCCCGATCACTAATCTTAACCTATTCAAGGCTAGGGTTAATCGTTATCTTCCATTCTTATACACACAAATGGCCACCTAACGTAACCCTCTACCTTGAGTCCCCCCCCACCTTGGACTTGTAAAGGATGGCCTTCACTGTTAAAAATGCAAAAAAAGATATACTGTTCCTACAGATTAAGGCCTTCTGCGTGTACAGTCGGTTGAAATATAGATTTCTAAGACAATTCGCAATGTTTATGAGAGCGAAGATCGGCACGTCATTGGTGAATAAATTAAACATTTACACTCAAATATTCACTCTTGAATAAAGAAGTTGTAAAAAACGCCCTCGCTTTTATAAAAGTGATTTTCTAAGCGTAGTTTTGATGTGGCACAAGGCCGAAAATATGGGGTACCTAGTGAGAGTCAAACTCACTAATCAGTCCTAATTGTTCTAGTGAGACATGTTTGCTAATCATTACACGCCGAGGTGTCCTACAAAAGATTTTGTAAGCGTAGCTTAGATGCGGCACGAGGCCGAAATTGTGGGGAACCCCCATGCCTTTATAATATTGAGTTAATAGACAGTATAGGAAAAGAATTAGCATAGGTCAAACATACCATTTATTGTTTTGAGAAACAATACACAACATAAAAAAACTTTTTTATCTTTTGTGAATATTCTCTTAAATATAGAACAATGAAAGTTCCACTTTCCTAAGTCTGGCCTGTTGGCCTCTGAAGGAAGGAACAGGCGGTCGCATGTTGTCTGTTCACTTCTTGGGGCGAAAAGAGGCCATGAGCCCGAAATCTTCAACTAAGACAATAGAGAGACGGAGTTGGTCCTTTCGACCAATCTGGAACTTCCACACATGTAAGGTTCGGTTGAGCCTTAGATCCTACCGCTATAGTCTGTGTTCTGACCAGCACGTGAGTGTGTGTTAAAGTATGTGTGTGTGTGTGTGTGTGTGCATGTAATGTTAACTCATGCATCTTTATCACACAAAATATAATTGACTGAAGCCAGTGATCTGATAAATATGCCATGTAACAATGATAAATATTTTTCGAGATGGGCGTCATTTACCGCGCAGCTTTTACTTAACTGTGAGAATGAACGATTAGCTGAGGTCGTCGTTGTTTTTATATAATGATCTATAAATAAACAAGCGAGATGATTGTCGTGGGTGAGCAGTTGGGTGACGTAAGATACGTTTTCGTCAGTTTATTTACATAATCTTCTTTCTTTCTTTCTTTTTTCACCTCTTTCCTTATCAACTGCTTTCCGACCCCCCTACCCACTGCTTTCCATTTCATTTAACAATTCATCATGTTTTTCTTCCTTTACTCTCCTCTCTTTATCTCACCTCTCAACTCTTTATCTCCAATAATTTCCTCTTTTCCTCTCTCCTTGCAATAAATCCACTTCTTTCTTTCTTTCTTTCTTTCTTTCTTTCTTTCTTTCTTTCTTTCATCTTTCTTTCCCCTATTCCCCCTTTCCTTTTTCACCTTGCAATTCAGCTTACTTTCTTTCTTATTTATTTATCTCACCTCTCTCCTTACCAACCTCTTTCGCTTTATTCCCTCTCCCTCTTTCCCCCTCTCTTTATAATGTTTACCTCCCTCTCTTAAATGTTTGTTTATTGCACCGTCAGCTACTGTTTAAACGTTCAATTCGGTTTGACAAGCCACATGACCGTTTCATTAGCAAAACTAATTGTTTTACGCGCAGAGGCATATAAATACACGCACACGCATTTATGCAGATATTAGGTTGGTGCAAAAATAATGACGTAATAATGTCGTTTTTTTACGTTAAAAAATACGTCAAAAAACGACATTATTACGTCATTATTTTTGCACCAACCTAATATATGAATACACACGTATAGGAACTAATGTATATAGATATTATATAAGAATAATTTTAGGGCAGAAACACATACACCCAAACACTAAAGTGGGATGCTGAAAAGAAGGACTTCATCCTAAAATTATGATATTTAGTTGCTAGGTAAGATTTGGGGAAGTCAGTAGGGTCAAAAAAATTTCAGCACACCTCATATATATATATATATATATATATATATATATATATATATATGTGTGTGTGTGTGTGTGTGTGTGTGTATAAAAATATAGTTTTAAGGTACGCTATATTTATGGGTAAAAGGGGTCAATATCAGGGAAAGAGCATATCTATATATATATATTAGGTTGGTGCAAAAATAATGACGTAATGATGTCGTTTTTTGACGTATTTTTAACGTCAAAAAACGACATTATTACGTCATTATTTTTGCACCTACCTAATATAAAGCTGTAGCCTCTGTCTCTCTGTTATCGAACTACTCCTAGGATTTGGAGATAGACCTCCCATACCATATATATTCTGAAATTACATTACCTAAGGTACTTGGATAAGTATATTTCATTTTGATCAAAGGCGGTCCCCGTGGGACACAAACTCCCACTGATTTTTTTCCGCTTTGATATAAATTAAATTTAAATTTGAACAGGTTCCTAGAGTACTTAGATAAGTATATTTCATTTGGAAGAAGGGAATGACTCCTATCCAAAATATAGAAAGAGAAATACAGAAGATGGAGGTCATGTTGACTCGACTATTTATACATACCTTACGGTAGGAGGCAAGAGGCCAGGTTTCAAATTATTCTAGAGGTTATTGAGTACAAATAACTGTGGATCCGAATGCGATTATTTGTAACTATTTTATTGTGTCGTTTGTTAACTTTTTACTTATTATTTATTATTGATTACCTAATTTTTTATTGAATATTATTATTACATTAATCTGTATTTATGTGTACACACATAAATACAAGTAAATGTAAATAAACAATTTTTCAAATGCATTAGTCATATATAGAAATAAATTCAACCATTTCTTTTTAAAGAATGCCACACTTATTAAAAGAGAAAGTAAATTACTTAAGACGGAAAATTATTGAGAGTGCCGCTATCGTATCTTACCAAAATATAAATCTGCGCCCTAGATTTTTTTAAATATCTTCGTTTCTGAAAGATTGTCTGGCATTCATACAAGAGGATCTATATGAAAGTATGTCAGCGCTCTTTTCTTTGTTTCTAACAAAAATTTCCTATTTTTTAATACTTTGTTTGGCTTTTGAAATGCTTCTTTCACTAATCCAATGCATGTTCGGATTTTTATTCCTCATTTTCCGCCACAGTTAAAACACTTTCCATATATTAAAACTTCTGCACTTGTTTAATGTTGACATCTTTAATTTGTAGTTTGAAACTTGGGTTTTTTTTTTCTTGCTGACAACCACACTTTCTGTCTTCTTACAAGTGAGAGTCCTTTCTGTTCGCTTTCCTTTTCTACCTTGTCTAAGAGGTTCTGCAACTCCCCAACCCCGTGTCTGTCATCAACACAGTGTTATCTGCATATCTTATATTGTTATACACCCACTGATCATAAATACTGGTAGGGTGTCCAGATCCCTTAGCGTCACTACAGAAATTGATCAAATCTGGAAAGAAGACACATCCTTGTCTTATGCACATTTCTATTTTTTTATAGCGACTCATTTTTTACCTGCATGCAAGAGTTTTTTTTTTCCCAGTATGTTCTGAATTATTTCCACATCCTTTCCAAATAGATCGAGTTTTCCTAACAGCGCCGCACCTTGTGAAATGCGTTTGCTTAATCTATAAAGCATAAATGCACATCCCTCTACATTTGTATTGCTTCATTTGATATTATTCTAATCATAAATATAACATTTCTTGTTCCCGTCATTGTCATTGACAAAGCTCCACTATTCTTGTCCTATTTCCACTCTAATTCTTCTTGACGCTCTATTCATCAAAATTCGGATTATTAGCTTGGTTATGTGGCTTATTAAACTGATTGTCAGATGGAGTTCGCATTCATTTGCATCTGGTTTCTTAGGTAATGTCACGAAGATGGATCGATTGAGGTCGTATATTTCGTTTATTATTTCCGTGATCTTGTCGGTGTCGAAAATGCTCAACACTGAAATCATTTCTGTTACGATCCCATCTGGTGTTGATGATTTGTTCCTGTTCATCTTCTCCGGTGTCGATCTTATTTCAAACTTTAATATCCTTACATTTTGTGTGTTGTGGCTTTCTCACGCTCCCCCACCTCTCTCTCTCTCTCTCACACACACACACACACACACACACACACACACACACACACACAGTGTGAAATAGTCTTTTGACGTATTCACACCATATTTGGCGTATTTTTTTCTTTTTCTATTATCAGTGTTTCTTCTTTGATTTTATACTGTTGATGGATCAACACACCTTTTGCCCTTTTAATTCTTTTATCCTGTTGCGCATAATTGCTTTATCTGTGTTGTTCATCCTTTCTGTTTCCTCACGCTTTTAGATAGATAGATAGATAGATAGATATATTAAGAACAGAGCGAGATAGATAGATAGATAGATAGATAGATAGATAGATATATTTGAACAGCTTAGATAGATAGATAGATAGATAGATATATTTGAACAGCTTAGATAGATAGATAGATAGATAGATAGATAGATTTGAACAGCTTAGATAGATAGATAGATAGATAGATAGATAGATTTGAACAGCGCGAGATAGATAGATAGATAGATAGATATGAACAGACTGAGATAGATAGATAGATAGATAGATAGATAGATAGATAGATATCAGGTCATCCCATAATTTCTGTCCTAATTTTAACTTTTTGTTAAAATGAACGAAATTTAAAGAGTATTTTATAATGTCTAATGGAGCTGAACATTATTTTTATGTTTAGATGCATTTAAACTGATCAAATTTTATTTCAGAGAACAATAAAATTAAATTTTGTTTGATTAAAACACTGCAAACATGGAAGTACCCAAGAACCATTTGAAGCACATAATGCTTTATGAGTTCAAGAAAGGAAACTCAGCAGCCGAAGTGGCTAGAAACATTCACTCAGTTTATGGAGAGGAATGTGTGAATGAAAGAACTTGCAGAAGATAGTTTGCAAAATTCAGAGGTGGAGATTTCCCCCTTGAAGATGAAGATCAAACTGGACGTCCAGTTGTTTGATGAAAAGCTTCTTGAAGCAGCCCTTGAAGAAAATCCTGCTTTATCCGTTGAGGAATTGGCAGTGGTTCTCAGTTCAAACCATACAACTGTTCATCGTCATCTTCAACAACTTGGAAAAGTTCCTAAACTTGGAAAATGGGTGCCTCATGAATTGTCTGAAAACAACCTCAGATCCCGAGTTGACATCTGCTCTTCTCTCCATTCTCGACAACTTGTTTCACCTTTTTTGGATAGACTTGTGACGAAAAATGGATCTTTTATCGAAAGTCGCTTGGTAAAAGGGAAGGGCCCCAGCCACAGCCGAGAAGGGAACTTCATGGGCAAAAGGTTCTTCTTTCAATCTGGTGAGATCGCCAAGGAATAATCCACTTTGAATTCTTACCACCTAATGCAACAATCAATGCCCAAATATACTGACAGCAATTAGAGCGTTTGAACCAAGCTTTGAGGGGAAAAAGACCTGCTCTAGTGAACCGAAAAGGGGTGATGTTTTATCAGGACAATGCGCGACCCCACACAGCAAGAATCACGTCACAAAAGATCGAAGAACTTGGATGGAAGAAAATTCCTCATCCACCTTATTCTCCTGATCTTGCTCCTTCAGACTACCATTTGTTTCGTAGCTTACAGAATCATTTGGAAGAAACAGCTTTTGTAACACAGGAAGAGGTTAAAACTGACATTTGTGAGTTCTTCGAATCAAAGCCAAAAGAATTTTACAGTAATGGAATTAGTAAGCTTGTTAATAGATGGAAGGAAGTCATAGATAATCAGGAAAAATACATTGTTAATTGAATCTGTAATTAAATGTAACATTTGGTCACTTGTTTTCTTTATTCAAAATTCGGACAGAACTTATGGGATGACCTGATAAATAGATAAATATGGTGTGCCGGTGTTTTGGAGAAGAGGGTAGACTCAATTCAGATTAAGGGAATCATGAAAAAAGAACAATATTATTCAATTTTGCAAAGACATTCTATACCATCTGGTTTATTCACAATTGGGAAAAATCAGCTTCTAACAGAACAACGATTCAAAAGTCTCTTCTAAACTATGTCAAAATCACCTCGAGTCCAAAAAAAAAGGAATAAAATTTTGGAAATGATGACCTGGTCGCCTCAATCTCCTGGCATCTTTCACATTGAATTATTATAAGATGAAACGGATAGGAGAGTTCTAAGAGAATACCCAATGTGTGAGAGTGAGTTTTTTCAAGGTTTGAAACTGCTTGGGAAGGGTTAACATCGAAAGTATATAACTTTTGGAAAGACTGCCAATAATGCGTAAAGGAATAACTAAGGCAGCTGGTGGTTTTATTGCCAAAAACGAAATGTGATTCTGCTGTATGTTATTATATAGTTAAGTGCTTATTTTTGTCCAAATAAAAACAAATATAAGGTATTGTTTTACTTTTTAAAAAATTCAAAAATATCTCATTTTAAAGTGTCTTTTTAAAGGAATACCCGGTTTCCCAAAACTTTTTGCCTACAGTATATATATATATATATATATATATATATATATATATATATGGGAAACAATATATGCATTTTTTTATATTTCAAGATCAATTTTAGGAAAAAAAGCTATACATCAGAGAAACCTCAAGGAATTTAATCTAAGAGATTAGATGTACACAAAAGGGAAATTTTACAAAACAAGACATTAAACGCATTATTTGCTCACTGTACTGAGTCTAAACATAATTTTCATTTGAAAAATGCAACCTAATTGAAAAAAAGAAATTTCTTTAATCACTAGATCATCCACAGCAAACCCTTGTCTGTAAACCCTTGTATATATATAGTAAACCCTTGTATATATATATATATATATATATATATATATAAACTACTTCATGCGGAGGGCTCTTGATTGGTCTTTCGGCTTGTTCATGAGTTTGAGAGTCCTTAAGTATTTGCATATTCTTAGCATTAGAAGGTCTCCTGTCTGCCGTTTGATCTGAGTTTTCATTTGTACGGGACTTTCTTTTCCTCACTGCAGCTATGGCTCTTTTGGTTCCAATCTGGTCCCCTGTTGGGGGAGATTTCCTTTTGTGAGTCGTACTGCTGCCGGATGCGATAGGCAACAATAAACTACAAAACTCAAAATTGATCGCTACACTTAAGTATTGCATTAATATTTAAGCTTACCTTTTAAAAGTTCAACGCTAATCCTTCTGTCACCCATTAATTTAAAGACAATTGGATGCATGCAGGTCCTTACTTTCCGTACAAACAATTTTTTTTTTCATCGGTGACTTTAACAGGGTTTCGTAATTATTTTCGATTATTCCCAAATTCATTTCCAAATTATAAAAATTGTTATCGTAGAAAAAAATTCGTCGCAAAAAATCACGTCAAAAAATCCCCGAAAACTATCGCAGTATTGAAAAGTGAAATTACTGTAGCACGATCCATTGAAAGGTAGTGAGTTGTGACCCATTGATTGAAAAAGCTTGATTGACACACTGACATTCGCATTTTATATATATATATATATATATATATATATATATATATATATATATATATATATATATATATATATATATATATATATACTTTCATCCAATACATCTCTATATTAGACGGTTAAAAGACTGTGTTGAGTTAATTCCCCCAACTGAGTGAATCTGCTTGTTTTCATAAATTGACATGATAGCCTTTATCTAGGCTTGAACAGCGACTGCAGTCACCTGAGTGCAATCCACGGTCATCTCAGCCACCAAGCCTACACAGATATCAGATTCAGACATGTTTCATTAACTGTGAAAGACTAAAAATAGAATAATTTATTGCCCTATTTCTAAATTACAAAAACTGCACCCAGAATTGATTTGATGGTTATCGTCGTAATCCTGATTATTAGAGGTCATCGTCGTGATTATAATTGTATATTCAGATGCTTCCTGAGTTAATTTTCGTTGCCTTCGTGTCACAAGCACAAGTGCTGTTATCATTAATATAATTGTATTTACTATAAATGTGCATTATGTGAGTTTAATGTTAACATTGTTTCTGGTTATAAATGGTAAGAAAGAACTTTCAGTTGCTATTGAATTGTTCGTTTTTACGTTGAAGTCATTACTCGACTAACAATTGCTTCTGTTGCACTTGTCCGTGTCGATGCAATTTTCAGGTCAATTAACACATACAAAGAGGTTTCTTTATATTATATAATCTTTAACTGCCTCCTCCTCATCTGCCGTTCTTTTCAATGCTCTTCTTCTTCTTTATATCTATCTTTCTTTTCTTTTCTTTTCTTTCTTTCTTTCTGTCTTTATTTTTTTTTTTTTTCCAACGGTCTTTTTAGACTTAATTTTCCTCTCTACTGCTTTTATTGTCCGTTGCTCTTTATATTCTTCTTTCTTCCTTTTTTCCTTGCTTTCTTTCATTCTTGCTTGCTTTCTTTCTTTTTTTATTTTTTTCCGTGGTCTTTTTATATTTGATTTTGATCCTCTTCTTCCTTTCCTTCCTTCCTTCCTTCCTTCCTTCATTCCTTCCTTCCTTCCTTCCTTTCTTTCTTTCTTTCTTTCTTTCTATTCATCTTCTTCCTCTCATTTCTCATCTCTTTCCTTTTCCTTGTTTTCTCTCTTTTTCTTTATCTTCGCTTTTTTCTTTCTTTCTTTTGCTTTCTTTCTTATCGATATTTCTTCTCGTTGTGTCTCTCCTTTTCTTCTTTTCATTCCCATGCTTTCTTTCACCTTATATAGCTTAGATTTTGCTTCTTTTTCTTCTTTATCCTTTTTCTCTTCGTTTCCTTTCTCGTCACACTTTGAAACATATTCTTCTTCTTCTTCTTCTTCTTCTTCTTCACTGCGGTCTCTTTCTTTCTTTTTCACAAATTTCTTTTCCTTCTATTTTTCCTCTTTACATTTTTTCCTTTTTTTTTCTTCATTTTCGTCCATATGCTCCACCTCCCCCTTTTAATTATTTCTCTTTTTTATTTTTTTCATTTTTACTTTCATTTTTATTTTTCTTCGATCTCTCTCGTCTCTTTCATTCATTTTCAATCTTCTTTATTTTTTCTGTTTTCTCTCCTAGTAACAGACAATATATATATATATATATATATATATATATATATATATATATATATATATATATATATATATATAAATATATATATATATATATAAATATATATATATATATATAAATATATATATATATATAAATATATATATATATATATATAAATATATATATATATAATATATATATATATATATATATATATATATATATATATATATATATATATATATATATATGCTATCACTGACATGCCATAATCGCTCATAGAAGAGGTTATGTACGAACACCTGGGAAAATCATTTTCCCATAACTACCATCCAATAACTATTCCATTCTATAACAATGTTTTGTATTTTGAATGGTGTTATTTTTATTGTGATTCCTGTTCTTTATTGTGTGTGAATTGCCATGACTTCTCTAGAAAAAAAAACGTGGAGTGATTTTTTCCCAATGAAACACGTATAAGTTATGATGGCACAACGTCTGACTCGTTCAGTGAGCCCGCCTACAACTTTTATTGTGTTACGCCAACAAGTGCAAAAAGCATGCAATAATATATCTCACGATCTGCCTATATTTCTGAAATGGGGTATTTTAATTATTTACAGTATTTAGATTGTTCGGACTATTGTCCTCATCTTTGTTGTCATATTCACGACGTTACAATCGTTGTACGCTCAGGCTTTCGAACCGAACTCTTTATTTTATTCACTGGGGTAGATTGTTCTAGTTACACCTGCCATGCCTCTTCCGGATATTTCAGTTTCAGTTATTCTTCAAGTTATTTTTTCAACTCTGCTGTGGCCAGATATTGAACTCACAACACTTTTTGGGTCAAGTCAATGGATTATCAATGCTTTAATCCACTGTTTCCTCAAGGATTGTTACATGAGTGAACAAACATTTTTGTAAGGGAGAGTATTTTTTTAATACATTTATAATATAGGCGATTATGGTTCTCTACAGAAATCTTTTCTTTATTATTTGGTCATGACTTTTAAAGAATAGATATTTGGGTGGTATCACATTGCTTACTCCACGTTGGTAGGCCTTTTCTTAGACTGGCTACTACTCAAGGCTAAAAAAGAGCCCAGTCTATGATGAGAAGAAAAAGATTCATGCCTTTCTTAAAGGCAACAACATTGTTGTGAGACCGTAACATACCTACAACATGGACTCTTCCAGGGCTATATAAAGTATGCGATATAACACTCTAGGAGGAGAGAGAGAGAGAGAATATGAATATGAATATGAATGAGAGAGAGAATATGAATGAGAGAGAGAATGAATGAGAGAGAGAATGAATTCTAATACCGTAGTATCAGCCGCGTACGACTACCAATATTGGACACTAGCACATAGTAAGCTCCGCTTACACTTACACTATCTTTGTAACCTTTTTGTTTAATATATCTTTCTTACCTCTAATCCGTGTTCCGTGTTTTCCTTCCGTGGTCCCGACTTTGGGCCCACATCAAACATGAAAGTGAAAACAGCAGATGAGACTTGAACTCGGCTCGTCAATTCCATTTCCGCATTGATAACAGTTACGCAACCTGCTTATTCTTTATATTTTCCATATATGTTTTATACGTATTTGTTTTGAATTGCAGTCTGGTTTTTTCTAAGTATATCATATCAGTAATAAAACTGATATGTTGTTTTTTTTTGTTTTTGATTTTTTTGTTTTGTTTTGTTTTTTTTTTGTTTTTTTAATACTACCACTCTTGAGGAAAACATTCTTTTACCTGCGAAAAATTACAAAATTAGTGTTGAGTGTCTACATTTCACTGAGATTCTATTTTAAAAGCTGTAGAAATAAAGAAGGATGGGAAACATTTATTTAAATTCAGTCCTCCTCTATGGCGGTGGATACTTCACAGATGAATAGAAAGAAAATCAGCAAAGAAATATGGTTCTATAGAAAAATGCTGAGAATACCATGGCCTGAACATGTAAATAACAAGAAAATTTTAATGAAACGAAACGAAATGCATGTTTTTTATTAGAATCAGAATGAGTTGAAATTGCCAGAATATATAATGAGGAAAGAGGAGTTTGTCGGTTATTGAAGGCAATATATAAAAAAAAATGTACGAGACGTGGAAGCTAACATCGCATTCCAACTCGTGACGTCACACATGATCACGCGTGAGTGAAAACGAGAAGTATTAAGTATGGGAAGCCGTTGGTATAAACCAATGGCTTCTGTTATCAATTATAGGCATTTAAGAATATTTGTGGAGATTTCGTAGGTTATTTTGTTCAGGTTAGGTTTCAACTGTTTTATGTATATAGCTTCAAGAATTTTTAGTTTTTGTTTATTGTTTTCATGTTTAAGTTGTGTTTTCAACGAGGATTTTCCGGAATTGTGTACGTGGTCAGGCATGTTGTTTTAAATACCTAAAAATGTTAGAGCTATCATTCTAGAGCTAGTGTCAAGCGTCGTGAAAGCGAGTTTGTGGTGTGACGCGTCACACCACAAACTCGCTTTCACGACGCTTGACTTTGAATGATAACTCTAACACATATTACTGCCACATATGGATCGGTGTTCCTGCTATAGATTTTGAGATTCTTGATAAAATCCAAATAATCAGTAATATTATTGGTCCTCACCTGGCATCTCGGCTTCAGTCATTTCCCACCACAGTAATGTTGCTTCCCTGTGCCTTTTCTATAACTACTTTCATGGTAATTGTTCGCACGAGCTCTTCACTATGGTACCTAGATTGTATCATTTTAAGCCCAGTATTAGATTGGCAACAAGGTCTCATCATTTTATACTTTAATTTGCTAGATGTAACCGTAAGTTCTATGTTAATAGTTTCTTTTCTCGCACTTCTCTCTTGTGGAAATCTCTGCTGGCTCCACACTATCCAGCCAACTTTGATCTTCAAAAACTTAAATGCAATGTCATAATATTTTTTTTATTATAGTAAAGATATTTACAATAATTTATTTGGTTATGTGAGATATTATAATAAATGATTACTATGAAATATCTAAACGTGGGATGCAACGTGGAATACGTAAAAACCAGTAAGATGTTTCAATTTTTGCCTTTCCTTCGTTCCTATCTTTCGCTCCTCATTAGGATTCCTTACCAGCCAAGACTATGCAGTTTAGTCTACCCTGCTATTTTTATCCATAACTGCGATAGAGAAGAAATGATTTCCTGCCTTCACTGAGGGAATTAATGCGAAAGCGAACGTAACAAGGCTTGAATTTGAACCCGTTTCATCGATTACACTTTCGACGCCAGTAATCGTTACACATATACACACCCCGTGGAGAACGAAATATATTATATTCACCGCCGCCACTTCTATATTTACCATAATATATATATATATATCCCCCTCTCTCTTTTGTTCCCTCTGATTGTTTTCTTCCTCTGTCTTGTTCTTATACGCGCAATCCTTCCCTGTTGCTCTTAGACGTTCTCGGTGTGATTAAATCTTACGGTTCCAAATCAGCGCCGTTGCTCGTGCATTTAGCTTTTGATGAGGCGGCTTGGATTTCTTTGTGCCGTTGCTAATCGCAACCGGCTGAGGTCTGATGCGTTCTGCATGGATTATACAGAAACGACATCACTATTCCGTCACAAACCACCTGTCACTATCAGGTAGGTCTGCCTCTCTGCTCATACCATTCTATTTAGAGAAAGCCTAAAAATAAACATCTTATATGCACTTCGCTTGGCCCGTGACTCGAGGGCTGGGAGATGCAGACTTCGTTGTCTTATGTAGGCTAAAAATAGACAATAAAATCTAACGAGGAAATAAAAAAAAATAACTGGTAACAAGCTCGATGTAATTTTTTATCATCACCCTTCGCTCTCTCCCCTCTCTTTCTTTCTTTCTTTCTTTTTTTTTTCTCTCTCTCTCTCTCTCTCTCTCTTTCTCTCTTATTCATTGTCGTCTATCTGGCCTTTATATACCACGCATAGAACGTTTGTCTTTTTATCTTCTCTTAATCAACACTATTTCCTTTTCTTGGCTTTTTTCCTCTCTCTCCTTCCTTTACAACTTCTGTCTCTATCTCTTCCTCTGACTCCTTTTTATGTTTTTCTTTTTCTTTCTTTTATCATCACCTTCTCCCTCTTTTCTTTCTTCTTTCTTTACCTTCTTTATTCGTCTCTTCCGCCGCCTCCGTGTTTATTTCGTTTTTCTTTACGCCGTTTCTTGTTCGATCCCCGAAGTTAAGCAACGTCAAGCCGAGCCCGGTCACTACTTAAATGTGGTACAGCTTCGGAACATTGGGTACTGCAAGTAATCTTTTTACAATCCGAAATATTTTTTCGGCTTAAAATACCCCCCCCCACAAAAAAAGAGTTGATATACCGTAAAAATCAAATCAATAAAACCAATCTTTTTCTTTCTTTTATCAATAACCACTTTCCATTCATTTTTCACATTTATCTTTATCTCACTCTTTCTTCTACTTTTTCTTCTTGTTTTTTTTCTTTCTTTTGTCACTATCCACTCCTTCTTTTCTTTGTTACTCTTTATGTTCTTTATTTCCCTCTCCCTCCGTCTCCTTCTTTTTCTTCCTTTTTCTTTTTCTCTCTTTTTATTATCACCTTCACCTTCTTTTCTTTCTTCCGCGTTATCTTTCTTATCTCTCTATTCTTTAGCGTCCTTCTTTTCGCCTTCCTCTTTTTTTTTTATCTTCTTTTTCTTTCTTTTCTCATTATTCTCACCTTCTTTTTTTGTTCCTTCTTATCTTCTTTATACAGCTTTTTCTCCGATTCCTTCATTTTTTTCTTTTTTATCTTCTTTCTTTTCCTATTTTCTTCCTTTCTTTCATTCATACACACAATCACTCTCTCTCTCTCTCTCTCTCTCTCTCTCTCTCTCTCTCTCTCTTCTTTACTCAATCTGTCCTCCTCATGTTTATCTTCTTTATTTGTTTTCTCCATCTTCTTCACTTTCTTTTTTTTCTTTTTTTTTTTACTTTTGCTACTCGATTTTTATGAAACTTCATGTGTAAGTTTACTGGAATATTGAATAAATGTGTTTATTCCTGGTGCGGCATAAATATTTACCCATTATTTAAGCATAAAAAATTATCCACTATTTAATCATAAATTGAAACATATTTATAAAAAGTAGTTTCAAAAGTTTTCATAAGGATTTCTAAAATTATCTTTTATTGTTTACAGTACAATTACAATTAATTAAATATGGCGGATCAACTAAAACAGGATCAAATTGACGCATTGTATATGGCTGGTACTAAGGATTGTTAAGTGATAAAACAGTTGAATTTCTGCTGTTTTTAAAGTGTTTCAAGGGGTGCAAGCAACCTCAACAAATCTAGTTCCAGGAAGAAACCGTCCAGTTTGTACCAGGGGTATTATTGATGCCGTCAAGAAGAAGGCTTAATTTCCTAAAAAAAAAAAACTATTTAGAGGAAAGTATTTTATGAATTTCAACCGATGGTAATATTAAATGTTCAGTGAATGAATACCGAATGTTACCTGTATGGAAACGGTTTCCATTACCATTAACAGTCAGGTGATGACATCTGTCGTTCATATCTTCCTTTGCCAGGTAAGAAGCTAACCCCAATTAACTTTACTGTCGTCATGAGGTTATCCCTAATACTTATATTGCTTATCTCCATGATTGTTCTTCGGATTGATGGTGGAGTGGTTGCCATTCTGTTGCTTTCTCCATGGTGTTTTTATTAAATCAACAACTCCATTTAACTGATCATTGACTCATCAAGAGTTCGTACGCCTTTTGTGGTTTATCAGACGTTGGAGAATGCGACACTGAAATCCGAAGGCGCATTTGAATAACAAAGTTCCCTTCCCAAAAATAAGCAAATAAAAAGAAACACGAAAATTTCGCTCGAAACGAAGAAATATCAATCCTATTATCTGGCAATCTCTTCACAGATGAAGAGAAGACTGGGGGCAACAGAAATATGGTTCTGCAGAAGGATGCTGAGAATTCCATGAACTGTGTACTTAGGAAATGATGAAGTCTTAGGGAAAATGGGAAAAAGGACACTTATAATCAGAATCAGAAAGCAACAGCTGAAGTTGACAAGATTTAATAAATGAATAACATTTCACAATTCAGTCGGAGACGTTAGAAGAGTGAAAGCATACTTTGAAAGGAACTGGAAACCCAATCCTAAACAAGAAGCAAGGAATAAGCGTCTAACTCTGTTCAAAAGACTGGGAGGAGTGAGAACCAGACGATAAAAGAACCTATCTACTATTGAAAGAAAAGAAAAAAAATTAGTCAGAGCACAGTCCAAAATGATAGGGTGTGTGTGTGTGTGTGTGTGCGCGCGCGCGTGTGTGTGTATGTGTGTGTGAAATGCAAAGACTACTAAAATAAAGAATATGCTTTTGAGGGAACTCTGTGTTGACTTAGAAAGGACCGTCGAGATAAGTCGCATTTCTGGTTTCGGCGGTGTTAGAACTCATCGGGACAAATATGGTGAGCGTACGTCAGACAAGTTTCAGTAATTGTCAACTGCTGACTGCTTCCAGGTGTCAAATCTGCCGATCTGTCTTTTTGTCCTGCTCACTGACCTTAACCGGTTTTCAAAGAAACGTCTCGAGTACGATAGTCTTCCGCCATTTTTTTTTCCACATTTAACAGCGGTCAATGTAACACAGACAGACGCGGTCTCAGCTTTTTCTCCAGACTTTATTAAGAAAAGGTCAACAGTATTCACCAGGAATTAATCTTGAATAAACACAGCTGAAGTGTAAGTATAGGTATGAGGAAAAGAACTTCTACGTATAATATATATAGTGGAGGTTTCTGTAATATATATATATATATACATATGTGTGGGAGGGGCTTTAATTAAATGTGACGGAAAAGGAACATGTATAAGTTTTTTATTCAGTTTTTCTATTCTGGCAGTATTTCTTTTATGGGGTCTAAAACAATATTAGGGCAATAATCACAAGAAACATTTGTTACATTGTCATAGTCATGTTAGAAAACAACTGAAAGAAACCTTTGACAATAATTCTATCCTACATTTTACTGACGAACTCAAGATTAACAAGAAAATATCTTTCCCTGATGTATTAGTCGATGCCAATACACATAACTTTACCACGTTACTTTAAAAAAAAAAAAAAAAAAAACTCTAGCGGAAACTCGTGTTTGCCCAACTACAAAAGTGAATGTCCTCACAGATTCAAAATGGCTGTTATCAAAACATGATTTACCGGACCAAAGTAATCTCTTCTTCGGGCATATTATTTTATAAGGAACTTAGCCATATTAAGCAAACCCTAATCAACAATACTTTCTCTCACCCTGTCATCGACGAAATAATCAAATTAGCCTCAACGAAATTTAGAAGAAAAATTAACGCATCTCCTCTCTCTGGCGCAGGCAAAATAAACATAGAAATAACATATTCTGCCGTAACTAGATGCAACCTTATTATAAACAGGATGAAAACTCAATTTTATATGTCTGAATGATTATAACAAACATCTCTCATTTATCATTTACCATAATATTTTAAAATATCAAATTTAATTATTACAAACGACATCGGACCTCAAAAATTTCCGCTGTGTAAAAATAATGTTGTCTATGATTTCTCATTCACTATAGGAGAATACATCTCCAAAACTAATAATTAAAAAAACTTTAAATACCTACAACAGGCACACATGCACCACACTCTCTCGTAGATCGACCTGTCACCTGTCGAAACTCAGTGCAATCCGTGCACACATCGACCAGAATATCATGAACAACCAAAATATAACTATCAATATAAGAAAAATATTAGTGGATAACAATAAGACACAAATACTCTCCGTCCTGGATATGACGCTAAACTACATCCACGTCCACGTCATGGGTGAGACGATAAACTACATCCAACACCAAGGCCTCTGATCAGGAGGCTTTGAGAAGCATGGAACCACCTCTTAGTTGCTGTTGTTACCAGGTCCACCTGACCCGGGGTGGTAACACCTGTTAGGGAACCCAGCTAGGGGCAAACTGGGATCAAAACACTATGAAAGTGTAAAAATAGGTTTTAATACCAGCAATTAATTTTTGAAGAAAAATTATTACCAGGAATAATAATCTTGTTGGCATTAAATAATTCATTGAGTTTGATATGCCGTAAACCAAACCAAACCAAAATAGTCAACAGCACCAAATGCAAGGAATGACTTAAAATCCTGGAAGTTATTATTATACAAAATAAACCAAATAGACAGCCCACATTGAATAAAATATAATTCGCCACAAAAGACGGTAGCTTGAAGTGCCTATGATATAATTAATGTGCGAATATATTATAGTAGTATCAAAAATAATAATAACAAATGAAATAAATGATTAAATCGCATTCTTATTGTACGGCCTCGTTCACAATAGCGTTACAAATGACATCACGCTAGAAAATTTCAAACCTGCAATCTTCCAAAAGAACACCAGGTAATTCTATCACACAGACCACACATTGGTTCTTGAAAATGATTACGATAGTCAGTTCAGTTATATATATAAACAGAAAGAACTTATAGGTTGAATTTAACAGAATTTGTTATATATATATATATATATATATATATATATATATATATATATATATATATATATATATATATATATATATAATAATTCTGTTAATTTCAAGTTATAATATATATATATATATATATATATATATATATATATATATATATATATATATATATATATATATAAAAGAAAGAGGTTATAGTGATTCCAACGAGAGAAAAGTCTGTATATTAAAAAGAAGAGAAGAGAGGTGCCGCAAACGTTTTTGGTGTAATGTGGATTTTATTTTTTAAATATTATGTTTTATTTTCCATTATTTTACTACACGGGTTTCTGGTCTCGCGTATTATTAAAAATAATTATTTTTTTCCTTTATGTTTTTCAATGTTAAATATTCTCGATATGTTTTTGTGTTAGTAATCCGAATGTCTTTCTTGAATTGGCAGTGAAGAGTTCTACGCGAAGGGTCATAAAACAATTAAGATTGGTCCAAGAGAAATAATGAATTACTTATCGGCATTTTATCTTTTAATGTTTTAATGACCCCTGTGCGTTCTTAGATCTGTTTCCATTTTCGTGTGTTTCTGTCAGCATGCGTGTATATATGCGTGCGTATATTCCCCATCCATACATATACTGTCTCACTACGAGGAATTAGTAAACACATTTGTACACATACACACATACATATACATACGCATATATATATATATATATATATATATATATATATATATATATATTGAACAATAAAAAATATTCAAAACTTAAAATCTTCAAAGACACTGGGTGGTATAATTATATTCTTTCGTTTTTATTATTATTTCATTTAGATTTCTCGACTAGTTTCGACCAACATGCCCATCATCACCGGTAGCAGTGAACTACAGAAATGAATGTCTTGATGGAGAAAATGAACTTTTGTCTGTAGTTTTCATTTGTTTTTTTTTTTATTTTGTAACGTGAAATTTGGTCAGTCCTTGTGTTGGTCAAACAGTCTCTTTTAAGTTGTTATTTAATATAAGGGCTGGGTGGATTCATGTTGCTCTGAATTCCCTTGGTCATAACAAATTCTGTTAATTTCAACCTATATATATATATATATATATATATATATAACAAATTCTGTTCATTTCAACCTATATATATATATATATATATATATATATATATATATATATATATATATATATATATGTATATATAACAAATTCTGTTAATTTCAATCTATAAGGTCTGCCTGTTAAATATTTCACTCAGCACCCCGGATTAGTTTGTAAATAGCCTGACCATAACCAGTCGTGCGTATCCCCTCGTGGCTTACACACTCTGCAGCTCTGTTCATGAGGATGAATAGTGAGGTAGAATCGTGGGAGGGTGTCGAGATTATTCGTATCTGTAAGTTTGAAGAATTGAGTCAGCAAAAGCGACATGGGTGTCAAATCTCGATACTTAGGCACAGTCTCAATCGATGACCGTCTCAGCGGATTGGGTTACCCGACCTGAATGCATTTCTAAGTCAACCTTACCTACAAGGTTATACACTGTTTTTTGTTTTGTTTTTTCTTCAAAATTTTTCACTATATATCGCGCACATTTGGCTGTTATGCACATGCCTCGTATATTCTTACCAGATTGAGACAATGTGTAACATAAACATGCCTTTGTGCTGCATCAGGCACGACTCTCATGGGGTTTTCAGCTTAATTGAATGGGAGGTGGTAATATTTTTTTTTCTTGTTAGTGCTGAATTAAAACGGGCTACAGTAAATATCCCGTTCAGTATAAAAAATTTACTTATCAGTTGCCTGATCGTCACCAGCTGGGTTTATGCCCTAGTAAATGATGCATTCCGTAAGTCTGTTCAATATCAGGCATAGTGCGGGAGATCAAGTTGACCGAGGTAGAAAACGCTCTATTATTATAAATTTATACTAAAATTCAAAATGTTAAAATTTGAATTTTCTTTTATTTTTAAGGCTTTACTTCAGTGCATAAATACATGTTATAGAAAACAATTTCTACACCTGCCTTGATAAAGTTCCTCAAGGTATGAAAGACACTGGCATAAAAGTTTATACTTTTGTCTTTAGAGATGTATTTTATATTAATTTTTTCCACAGACACGGATATATATATATATATATATATATATATATATATATATATATATATATATATATATATATATATATATATATATTATGCGATCAATGTTCACAAATGGATTAAATATATTGACAAGCAGAATATGTAAATATTCTCCTTACTTGTAAATGTAGAATGTGTAAAGATTGTCTTTATTTGTCAATGTTTTCATATGTACAGAAAATGATAGATAGATAGATAGATATGAACAGACTGAGATAGATAGATAGATAGATAGATAGATATGAACAGACTGAGATAGATAGATAGATAGATAGATAGATAGATAGATAGATAGATATGAACAGACTGAGATAGATAGATAGATAGATAGATAGATAGATAGATAGATAGATAGATAGATATGAACAGACTGAGATAGATAGATAGATAGATAGATAGATATGAACAGACTGAGATAGATAGATAGATAGATAGATAGATAGATAGATAGATAGATAGATATGAACAGACTGAGATAGATAGATAGATAGATAGATAGATAGATAGATAGATAGATAGATAGATAAACTGATATCAATATATAAATTTTTTATCTGGAACAAAAGATAAACGTATAATCAATTTTCATTTAGAAGTGATAGATACACAGAGACTAGAATAAATATATTGATATCTATGGGACACCGCAGTTATATTGCGGATAGAACGGAAGTATATCAATAAATGGATTTGTTAGGATGGTCCCTATGCAGAACACGGTCTTATTTGTTGTTTTTTTTTTTGTTTTTTGTTTTTTTTACCCTTATTAAGTGTTGAACTTACTATTACTGGCTAGTTGGACTATTTCCATAACCACTGCAATACTAGTAGTGCACAGTGTTCATTAGTTTAAATCTTCAATGACTGATCTCAAATGTCCTTGTCTTTGTTTGTTAAGTGGCATATCAACTCCTTAGATTTCATTTAATGCCGAAATTTCATTTTCTTAGGAGCATTAGTAATTTCTCTTACAAAAATGTGTTGCTGGTAATTTTACTATAAAAATGCATTTTTATATTTTCATAGTGTTTTGAGTCCAGTTCGAGGATTCACTATTTGCCCATAGCTGGGACCATAACTGGTGCTACCAGTCCGGGTAAGGACGGGCTTGGGAATAACAGCAATTTAGAGGTGGTTCCATGTCCCTCACAACCTCCAGTCTCCTGATCAGAGGCCTTGCTGCCGGATGTTGTTTATCGTAATACCCAGGACTTGATCTCAAATGTCAAGAAAATGTTATTTATAAAAGGCAGGATGTGTGTGTGTGTGTGTGTGTGTGTGTGTGTGTGTGTGTGTGTAACGAATGCACGCCCGCGATTTTCGACGGATTTGCACCAAAATTTACATGCACATGCTCCAAGTTAGCCGGAAGGCCAAGACCGACTTTGCATTTCCCAACTCCCATTGATAGTGGAAATAATCGATTTTTTCATGCTTCTACGGCACTTTTCATGTAGTTTGCGGCCATTTTCTACTGGCCAGAGTGAGAGCCAATAGCTGGCTGCCACAAATAGGCAGGAACATTCTATTGGTCAGCGTGAGAGCCAACAGATGACAGATACGAATGTTAACTAGCATGCTAGCATGCAAAAAAAATCGATTGCTGCATTCATCACATGTGGGAAAAATTAAAATCTGCATAACACTTTACTCCAATTGGCTCATTTGCTTGCTTAAACTCAACGTTGATTCTGATTCCACAGAACTGGGTTTGGGTGTGAAAAAGTATTTGTTGTTAACATTGTTTTTTCATTCGGTTTTTCCAGTTACGAGTCCTTTTTTAAAGCTGATCGTTTTGTGTCCATTTTGTTTAGTTCTTTTTTCGTAACAGATTTAATGTTTAGTATAGAACTTAGAAAAAATTCGCAGTGTGAGATAGGCAAGAATTAAGGCATGTAGCAACATGAGCACGGCAAAGGGCACTCCTTTAAAGGCAAGGAAGGGCAAAAATATTTTAAGTCAAGTGGTAGCGATTGCTGTATGAGTAGTACGATTTTTGAATCAAGCACGGGCAACGCCAGGCCATGCTGCTAGTTATTAATAACCGCTAAATAAAAACATAAGTTGATGTTGAAAGATTGTGTTGCGTTAATTTTTCAAGTGGGCAGAACCGGCTAGCCTTGAAAAACGTCATTCAAAGTTCAGTTTTTAACTGATTTAATAAAACAACTGTGGCTAATAAGCAACTATCTCACGCACTAGGTAGACCTGATTTTGCCTCTGATATAATCGACACTATTGTCCCTGATAAGCAGTCTGTTTTCTTCGCTAGCCAAAGCCGTTCAGCGTGGGAAGGAATGTTATTTTGCAATCATCGATTGAACGCAGGCAACCAGGTGTGGAAACTCGCCTCTGACACCAACACCAAGGGAAAATTCGGTCTGTATATTTCCCAGGTATGAAACACGCGAAGAATGTCTTTTCACCGACTTTTAATCCGGTAAATATCTATGCTTGATTTTCATAGTGAGAAAATTAACTGGGATTCATTTTGATCTGTGCCTTCTCTAAACATCCCCAGGGGTATACTGCACGCAAATAGACAGTCAAGTGATTTAAAATATTTTCCTTCTATGTGGATGATCATCGATCTCCACAACCTCCTAACCATTGTAGCCCTTAGCAACATTTCTACCTTTGCCAAACCTGACCCCTGTTCCGTAGTCCATTTGCACAAGCTCACCAAGTAGATGGCCCACTGACTTCCTGATTATGCGTCCAAGAAATTTCATTTTTCTCTTTCTGATTCTGAGTAAAAGTGTCGCTTTGTTTCCATTTTACTTAAAACTTCTTTGCTTACGTGCTCTGTCCATGGCATCCACGACAGCCCTATGTAGAAGCATATTTCTATTATTTCCAGTTTTCTCTTCATTTGTGAGGAGATTTTCAAGATACACTGTCATATACATATATATATATATATATTGTAATTGTTCAGACTTCTGTTCTTTGTTTCTAAAGAAATTTTTCAGTTTTATTTTTATTTCGTTCACAATTTATTTTCTTCTGGTCTATTTAATGGCAATAATTTCTGAGGTACCAGTCAATTTTGTTTCATTTGCAATCTCTCTGTCTGTTCCTCTGTGTTTATCTCTCTCTCTCTCTCTCTCTCTCTCTATATATATATATATATATATATATATATATATATATATATATATGTTTCATTAAAGACGACAAAGTACTACGATTAAGGTTTTTATTTAATTTTTCTTGTGTTCGAACAAAATGCTTTCTTTTTTGGACCCAGAGTGTGTAGAAACTGTCCAAATGTTCTATAATTCCGAGCGCTTTCGGCTATACTTTTAGCCATTATCAAGGATGATTATATTAGGTTGGTGCAAAAATAATGACGTAATAATGTTGTTTTTTGACGTATTTTTAACGTCAAAAAACGACATTATTACGTCATTATTTTTGCACCAACCTAATATTTTTCAATTTAACTGGGTGCGTAGGTTGCATGTATAGGTTGTATATATATATATATATATATATATATATATATATATGGAAATATTTAAAAAAAAAACGAATTTTAAGTGTTCAATATTTAGACTTAAATAATTTTTTAAATTGAGAAATTTACTTACTGTAAATTGATATATCCGTATTTGAATAATAATAATAATAATAATAATAATAATAATAATAATAATAATTCTAAAATAATAAATATCTACTTAAACACGTAGATCCAGATACATTTTTAATACTAACGACGGTATGTTACGGTTTATTGAATATTATAATTTATTGTTAATAATTACTGTTTAATTTTATTTTTAATATTACTATTTTTAATTAGGTTATGCAAGCTCTCTTTAATTAAATACTTGATGATCCACTATTCTAAAATTAAATAAAAATATTAATTACAAAATCTTATTATGCTAATTCTGGTTATTTTAATTGCCAAATATAATTATTTAAGAAAAAAAAAATTTAAGAATATAATTTTGAAATATCCCAATATATATAATAATTCACTGCACCAGTAAACAGATATATTTTTTTTTAAATTCAATTTACGTAACGGTCAGTCTACTGGAAGATTGACACTCCAAGTCACGCGAACGGGAAAGGATAATATGTATATTTATTAATATATATATATATATATATATATATATATATATATATATATATATATATATATATATATATATATTCGACGTACGAGGGTCAAGCAGCTCAGTTCCTAGGAACCAACAGCCAGACACCAGAATATGATTTGATTATAGTGGTCAAGGCTTTGTGCAGAACCATCCACACTTTTTGAAGGTCTGAATACAGAGACCTGGTACACTACGTTCCACAAGTTTCCCAAACAACCCTCCGCAGAATTCAGAGTTGTCCTTCTCCTAGGCCTGTTGCCATCCAAGACCAGTCTGTTCTACTATTTACCCATAGCTGGAGGGAGAAGAAGAGGATTCATACCTTTCCTAAGGGTATTAGTGAATGTAATGGATTCGACTCGAATTCTTAAACTTAAATATATACTGTCTGACGATATATATATATATATATATATATATATATATATATATATATATATCAAGAAGGAAAAATCTTAAGAGATCATCGAAGAATTTGGTAATTAGTTTATTTCCACTTATTTTTTTACTTCTTCGTGTATATGATGCTGCTCTCGATAATAAATACATTGAGCTTTCTTCATTGATCTATCTTTTTAATATTTTATATTAAAAAAGACCTACTTGCATTATCCTTACCAATTACGAATTTGATACTATATATAGATATATATATATATATATATATATATATATATATATATATATATATATATATATATATATATATATATGTCATAATTCCCTATGAGGGAATTATGCCAGAGCTGTGAAATCTTGCATGGATTAATTACAACTTTTGAATAACTACATTGTCTCTTTCCAAATAAACTGATATCAGACTGTTCAAATAAGATTGTTCAACCTGTTGGTTCCAAAAGTTATCAACAGCAAATATGACGTCATTGCGATACTGGTTCTGGATTTTTTTTTTTTTTTCATGTTATGGAAAAGATGATAGTTAAATCAGGAGATGAAGCAGTGGGGTCAACCAGTTCAAATCTATGGACACGTCTTGATAGAATTTCGCAACTACCTTGGCAAGTTGGTATAGTAATCTTCATTGATGGTGTAGGCTTTTTTAATATAGTCAACAAACAATGCATTTTGCTTCCCCACTCCCGCAAAAAAATGAAGCCATCACCTTCCCTACTGATGAAACAAACTTGGCCTTCTTTAGAGCAGGTGAGAAGGGGTGTTTCCATTGCATGGATTATCTTTTTGTCTCTGGCTCAAAGTGCTGAATCCGACACTCATCCTGGGTTAGGAAACGTTCAAGGAAATCAGCCGGATCTGCCTCAGACAATTCAAATTTTCCCGTGATGTGATTAGACAGTGAACTTTTGATTATCTGTCAGAAAATGTGGCAACCACTGAGCAGAAACCCTCGTCATGTCATGTTCATTTTGCAGAATATTCTCAACTCGTTTACGGGATTTACTAATAATATTGGCTATCGGATTTATAATCAATTTATAATCAGTCATCTGTCATCCATCAACATATGAGGAACACAGTGAAGGTTTTCCTCGGTGCTGGGTGTTGCAGGGCGTCCAGACCTTGGATAATCTTCAAGACATTTATTTCCCTTCCTAAATTCAGCTGCCCACTTTTGCACTGTTGATAAAACTGGGGCGCCATCCACTAATGTAACAAACATGTCAGCATTAAATTCCTTAGAGGCTAATCTCTTTTTCTGTAGTCAAATGTCAGTTTACCTGGAAAGAAACAATGCAGTCATTGATAAGATTTGAAATTAATGCATGCACCATCGTATATATATATATATATATGTGTGTGTGTGTGTGTGTGTGTGTGTGTGTGTGTGTGTGTGAGCATTTCACCAAGACAATAAAGCTACTAAGACGCAAATTATTAAGCGGAGAGAATAAATGAACAGGAATTAAGAAGACAGCGGATAATGATTGATATTGCATTTAAACTTTTGAAGATCAAAGTTGACTGGAAAGCAAGAGGCCGGAAAAGAGTTCCACAAGGAAGAAGTGCGATAGAAGAAGCTGTTAGCATAGAACTTGCGGCTACACCTATCCATTTAGATTGAAAAATAATGAAAACTTGCCGTCGATCTCGTTATATGTTTAAATTCATAAAGTGTATGCACCAAAAAGGAAAGTTCATCAGAACAATTACCATGAAAATATTTATAGAAAAGGCACATGCAAATTTTGTTATGGCGGTGATAAAGTAACGGAAGCCCAGATGTTAGGCCAGAACCTATAAAATTGCAGATTCTCCTTTGTAATATTTATGTAAATTAAATGGATTTTTTAAAATCCGACTTCATTTCTTATTACTATAACGCTATTTTAAATGTGTTGCGAAACCTGAATTTTGTTTTTTAAACAATGAAATTAATGTCAACCGGCCTAGATCAAGGATATATTTCCCCTACAGGAATCGAACCTGTACTCTCTTTTTCAACAAAAAAATCACACCTATAACCTAATCATGCCATTACGTGCCAATGAAGTAATTAATAAGGGTTATGTATATCAAACCAAACATATATACACTCTAAAAATAACGTTTATAGCAACAAGGAATATGTGTGTATGCGTATGTATATATATATATATATATGTGTGTGTGTGTGTGTGTGTGTGTGTGTGTGTGTGTGTGTGTGTGTATCGCCATCCACAGACTGTTTCGCTGTATCACAACTCATCAGTGTGGCTAGACATCTGATCGCTTCAGGCCGAAACACGACCGATTTGGTATCAGTCGAAGATCCTAACCCCTACAAACAAAATTGTTCATAATCATTTTGGTTCTCACCAGTCGAGGTACAACTAAATGCACCGAAACGAAGTTGCATCTTTCTTGTGAGTAAATTGTTTTTGTCTATATGAAAAAAATTATAATAAATAAATCATAAATATATACAAATGAATCTGTCTATACTACCCGACCCACAGATTGAACTCAGAATTCACGGGAGAAATTCACAAATTCACGAATCAAATGATTACATCCTCTAAGCTAGAATGGAAGTGATGATAATTCATTATCGTAGAGATTCAGACAAATATTGTTATGGGATCTTACCCATAATAATAATAATGGACTATTCTATACTTAATAAATATTGCGCCTCAGGAGTAGTTCAAGTGGAGTCAGTAGTTCAAGTCGAGTCAAGAGTCGAGTCAGAGGCAGTCCGAAACAGAGTCGTGTTCAGACAATTACTGCAAGACATTGGAATAGTGATACTGGTCGAAACTACATAGTTCTCTCTACTAAACCTGATTGTTCATACTAACACTTCTACTTCTCTGTATATATTCCTGTTTGTAATATATATGTGTTATTCCATACCTGTGTTCGCGTTCTTCTTTACTGGTTCTACCTTGGACTATCACCATGGTACAAGGAACCGGACCATAACAAATATATTCTTGAATTATGTCATTAAGAATGAAGGAATACTCAAAATTTCCACAACATGAATGCAGAGATTAGGTTAAAGCCTCCAACTTTACACCAGCTGATTGTCGAAAAAATATATGACTTGGTGGGGTAAAGTATTAATTAAAACAGATCCTGGTAGTTTTGAGTTCAATTCCTAACAGTGCTGAAAATGAGGAAAGAAGACTTGGAGAATTTGAAACTCGCAGAACATATTGAATGCAACAGAGGCAGAGGTAAAAGCGACTAACATTCCAAACAAACATCTGTAAATGTATGACAGCAGGGATTAGGAGGAGTAATAAGTGGACAGTCATCGTTTAGAGCAACAAAAGATAGAAAGTTGTAGAGAGCCATGGTCGCCAAAAATTGGCACATAAAAGAATTCTACACTAGTGATAGGCTTTTAAGCATGTCTGCCGGCAATTACTCGGCTGTAACCATAGAGCTATACACGTAAGCGATGGCACGTTTTTTTTTTCTTTTGTTACAGTGGGTAAAGTGGGGTCCGTCTGAATTACCTGGGTGATTTGATTATTATGTCTGAAATCATAAATCATTGATGTTTCACGTAACTTTATCTGCAATTGAAGATTACTATTGTCGATACTGCTTTGGACCTAAAAATAATTTCGGCACCTCCCTTCGAGTCAGGTGACTAGGTTCGCAGATAAAGATTTGCACGACATGGGTGTGAAGGATTTTACGAATTCTATCACTGACCTGACGGTTTTAAATCTCTTTTTATTTACCAGCATTTTAATTGGTTTTAAACATTTTTTACTTGAAGTTTTTGACATTCATAAGTGGTTTCATTTACTAGTTACAGATCTACATTTTGGGGCCCTGAAGATTGAACAGATATGGGTCCCCTTTGCAACCAACAACAATAGATTCGAGGATCTAATTGCCAAAATTTATAGACTCGGGGCGAGTTCAACGAGTCCATACAGATCGAGGATTTGGTGTTTCAAGCCCTGTGAAAATTTGAAATTTGACAAATTACAGGAGAATTTTGAAGCCATATGAAATTTTATGTTAGAACATATTCTAATTCGAACATGAGCCTCTTCAAACCATTGACTAAAATGGCCTTAATAACAAACACTTAAAAAAAAACATCGATTTTTTAAAATAATTCACTAATTCAAAAAAGTTGCTTCAGGGGTTCCTCTGTGATTGTGAGCCCTGAAGCTTAAGCTTCATAGCACATTCACCACTGACTAGTCTTAGAATATTGAGTCATACTGAATTTTCAAAATATATTACAAATATGTTTACGTTTATTTGCACTATTTACATTGTTCGGACTGTTGTCCTAATCTTTGTTGCCATATTCACAGCGTTTCGGCTTTTTACACTCCGATTTTCTTCAGGTTATTGGAATTTCGGACCGAAACTTTTATTTCGTCTACCGGGGTAGATTGTTCTAGTTCCACATGCCATGCCTGTTCTGGTTTTCTCAGTTATCTTCCTATTAACAAAACTTCCCACTGCACTAGCCAGGTATTGAACTCATAACTCTTTGGGTTATTTCACTGGATCCAAGCAACGTTTTTATCCACTGCGCCATGTCTCCTCAAGATATATAGACAGATGTTTACGTTTCCATCGTAAAATCATTTAGAAAATATTTACATTATACATATTATAGTCCTGCCCTTAAAGTCACGCTCGTTTTAATTCTTAACGCATGTCAATGGTTTCTTCCTTGTCTTCAATGTATTTTTCCAGTAAAATAATAGACAATGCGTTTCCATTATATCTATATCACTGTTTCTCAACATTTTAACCTTGTCGAACCAATGAAAAAGTTTTCATGCCTCAGGGAATCCCTGTACAAAAAATGATTATATATCATTAATAATGTAGTGAGTCACTCAATGATACACAACGCTCGATTTAATTCCTGGTCCCTGGTAATGTTTTTTCCCTTGTCCTTAATGTATTTTCCCAGTAAAATAATAGACATGCTCAGAATATTCTTACCACATATGGTTTGGTGATCCTTCTACATATCTAGATATCCTTAATAAAATCCAAAGACGGATCAACAATATTATTGGTCCTGATCTTCCCACCTTCGACCACTTTCCCACCGCCGTCAATTTGCCTCACTGTGCCTTTTCTATAAATTCTTACATGGCAACTCTTCGGATGAGCTCTTTGCCATGGTACCTAGACTTTTTGAATTTAAGCGCAGTACTAGAATGGTGATGAGGTCCCGCTAATTTACAGTTGAGTTTGTTAGATTTAAACATAAGTTCTATGCTAACAATTTCTTTTCCCGTACTTCTTGCTTGTGGAACTCTCTTCCGGCTACATGCTTTCAAGTCAACTTTAATCTTCAAAGATTTAAATGCAATACCAATCGCTATCTGCTGTCCTTCTGATTACTCTTCTTTTGTTCTCTCTCCTTAGTAATGTTTCTGTTTTCTAATTCTTCTACACTCAGTAACCCCTTGTGTCTTAGTGGCTTTATTAACGCCATGTAGATATTGCTGAATACATTTCCTATGATTATTATACTTTTAAATAATATAAGAGGCTGAAGCCTTTATTATAATAACCAAGGATTTTCCAGCAATATGCCGTACGTGTATAATAAAATTACGATTCTAAAATCAAACAACAATAATTAAAAAATGCATCAGCCTATTTATCGCTGTTTCTCGATGCTTGGGAAGATGTTTGTATTTCAGCAGAGAAACCATTTCAAGAATGATTTCAGAAGAATGATTAAACATTTTAGCTTCGCCAAATCAGAGTCCAATTCTGAATCTCATAGAAAACGTCGCGAATGATTTGAAAATTGCTGTCCACCGAAAGTTACTAACAAAGATGGAGTAGAACTACAAATAAAATTGGGACTAAACTGTTCAGGGACCATTGAATGAAACTTATTACAGTCTCTGTCCAAAATGATTGGAAACTGTTATTGTTATTAAGTTGGTGCAAAAATAATGTCGTTTTCTCACATAGTAAAATATGTGAGAAAACGACATTATTTTTGCACCAACCTAATACAAAATGTAATGACTTCATTATATGAATTTGATGCGAATATTTTTGCAGCACTGTAAAATCAATATTTTATCATAAAATTGAATCGAAAACGAATAATTTCTAATGACATTCCAGCCAATTTTACTCTGCAAAATTGTAGCATTTTATAAAAAAAAAAAATGTTAGGTTGGTGCAAAAATAATGTCGTTTTCTCACATATGTTACTATGTGAGAAAACGACATCATTTTTGCACCAATCTAATAGTAACTTTAACAATAAAATTATATTTTTCATTTCGGTGTGAACACTTTTGCTACTCTCTGTATATCAGAATAAGAGTGGGTAAGTGAATGACAAGAAAGAAAATCCCTCAGGGGCGCAATTTTCAATTTGAAGGTTAAAGATGTCAGTCCAAGGGGCGTTACGAGAAAATTACACTTTTTGTTCTCGCTCAATAGAAATGTTTCTGTTTCTAATTCTTCCATGTGCAGTTACCTCTTTTTTCTTAGTGGCTTTACTGCCTTGTTTGAAGTGAAATTGATAAAAAAAAAGAAATAAATAAAAATAATGATTGTATTAACGGAATCAGTCTTTGATATAAAAGGATAAAACCGTGGAAGAATAACTGAAAGTTTCTTGGTACCAATGCAAATCTCAAAAGAGTACGGTATCCCTCGTAAGAGATCAAAAACTTAGTATGAATTCTTTTGCAAGTCTTTAATATCAGCATTTTGTCATTCTCATTATCTTGAACTGTTGTCTAAAGCAGCGATTCTCAACGTGGGTCCTTAGTCCCACAAGTAGGCCTAATAATTTTTTTTAAAAAATGGGCCTGGAGTTGCAGATTGAAAAGAGAGAATACATACACCTGAAGCTGAACGAAGGCTTCGAAATTCAACTTGAAAAGCTGATAGATAGACACCAGGAGCAATATAGTTATTAGTCGCATTTATATTTTCTACTATATTTTGCTTTTGTAAATATTAGGTTGGTGCAAAAATGATGACGTAATAATGTCGTTTTTTGACGTTAAAAAATACCTCAAAAAACGACATTATTACGTCATTATTTTTGCACCAAACTAATAAAATGTATTCCCTGTTACATGGAATTTCAATTTGTGCTTCTGTGGGCTTGAATTTTTTTGACACCAAAAATAGACCACAAGGAAGAAAACGTTGAGAAATACTGGTCTAAAGTTTGTAATTCTTCAAATGACTTTCCAACCAAACTTCGTCTACAAATCTTAATGTATTTTCTCTTTATTTAATACAAATAGTGACTTTTTACAACATTTACACTGTTCGGACTGTTGTTCTTGTCTTTATTGTCATATTCACGACATTTCGGCCGTTGTACGTCCCGGTCTTCTTCAGGTGATATACGTTGGAATTTCGTCTACCGGGGTAGATTATTCTAGTTCCTCGTGCCATTCCTTTTCTGGATATTTCCAAGTTTTTGTTTTTTCCCCTCTGTCGTGTCAGGGTATTGACCTCACAAATGAAATATCTTAATGTAACGATGTGATTTACTCCTAAGATAAATTGAGATAAACTTAAGTTTGCAAAGGCATCCTGAAAAATGACCCATCAGAGATCTTAATAGATGAGATCCTTTATATTTTATCGATTACTTATGATGTTTACTTTAAAAACTTCATTAGTAATCGATATTTTTTCCGTTCAGAATCCTGAATTCTTCCAACAAGAAATAAAATAATTAACTTCACGGTTAGATTATGATATTGATTATGGTGTTCTTGACAGATACATTATTATTTTTGTTAGGTACTTTTATTATTTTCCATTCTCCAAAAATGCGACATTATTTTCCGAACAATCTAACATCGAGACATCTATTTAACTGGCTAGTTAAGTAGATAGATAGATAGATAGATAGATAGATAGATAGATAGATAGATAGATAGATAGATAGATAGATAGATAGAACTTTGCATAATCTCCTGGTTATTGAGAATTTCCTCTTCCGGTGAAGGGAGCGACTTTGTTGTTTTTGCTAAGTCTCTAAGGGAGCAGCTTCTAAATAGACTCAAGCTGCATGTTAATCTCATTATAAATGGAGGTCACCGCCAATCCCCGAAACAAACAAAAGAACAGGCAAGTGAAAGAAGTGGTTTGTTTACTTATTCCTTAATTTATGCCCAAACTGATGCAAATTAAGAGAACTTTGACAGCTAAACCAATGTTTGCAATAGACTTTCCCCGTGTTCCGTCTTTCTACACTCAGTGTGCCATGATTTGAGCACCAGGGTTCTTTTTCCCACACTTCCGGTTGGCAATTGAACTTTCTCAACTTAACGTCATGTTACCTTTCTTCTTCTTCTTCAACAATCGACATGACTCCTTATTTTCTTCCTTGTTACTTGCTTCCATTTTTTTCTTTCTTAACGTTGTCCTCTTTCTTCTGTTTCCTTTCGAAACCAAATTACGGAAAACGTGACTAAAATCCGAGGAGGCATTGGAATAGCGCATAAATGCCTTCCAAATACCAAACAAAGCTTTAAGGAGCAAGGAAAATTCGTTAGAAAGAAAGAAAAAAAATACTAAGATCCTCCTATATAGTGATTTACTAAACGTAGGTTATTGTGACTGTGAGAATCGAACCCACTACTTAGTCTTAATTGGTCTATCGAGACAAAGTCGAAGTGCTTAAAAGGATTTTACTAAGAGTAGCTTAATTGTTGCACAAAGTCCGAAAGTATAAGGCACCCAGTGAGGATCAAATTCATTACTCAGTCGTAATTGATCTACCGAAACAAGCTTGCTAGCCATTATACCGCGTCTATGTGTCCAATGAGTTTCTAAGCGTAGCTTAGATTCAGCACAAATCCTAAAGTGTATAGCACCCACTGAGTATCGAACTCAGTTGTATTGATATAGATTAGTCAAGATTCCTAGCCACTACATTACGTCGACGTATACTAAAAATCCTCTTATATGTCAGTGAATACTGCACATTTTTTTTTTGGTTTTATTTATTCGTCCACTTTATTCGCTGTGCACATTTTTTCCAGTGCTCGGTAGACTACTGACGAAAGAGGAATGAATCCGGTTATGTTTTTCTTTCATTTTATCATCTTATTTTTCAATTCATCTCTCTCTGGTCACTATATTTTTTATTCCTTCCTCTTGTTTGATGTTAATATATTAATGCAATTATCAAATATTTTACTCATCGTAAAATATTTAATTATACTTTGAATATTTCAAAGTGTGTCCGAAAAGGCTTCTTCTATGTACTGGAAAGGAACCTGACAAGTAATTGATATGACTTGCCCAAAGAATTCTCTAAAACATATTTCAAAAACTGTCAAATTATAAGGACATGCAAATCGATGTAAAAAAAATTATGAAGGGTTAAAACTACGATTATTCCTCTTATGATAAGAATATTTTGTATGACAAAGAAGGGTACTGATAATCATGTGAGTAAAATTGCTGGGCACATCAGCATCTCAGAGAAGGAAAAGATTAATTTTCTGCGGAACTGGACATACTATCCGCAAAACTCTCTCCATCGAAACGAAACGTCCCAAATATGTATAGGCCCCTTTTTGCTCATAGACCCCAGAAAGAATTTGGTAATTAAGCACTTAAAATTACTCTCTGGTAAGATGATACCACACACAACAAACACAACAACAACAATAATAATAATAATAATTATTATTATTATTACTGCTGTAATAATAATGATAATAATATAAAGATGAAGAAGAAGAAGAAGTAGTAGTAGTAGTAGTAGTAGTAGTAGTTCTTTGGATTTCTGTTGTCTTCACATTTTCCGTCGGATATCGGGCCGATATTTCTTGGCCACGAGTTATTGTTGCTATTGTTGCTATCGTTGCTATTATTATTATTATTATAATCTGAGAATGGTATTCAAACGGATCATTACAGATTTTGCTATGCTGAACAGAAGAGAAAAAATCAATAACGGATTTTGCTGTTTCTGTAGATTAACGTATAAAATTGGAAGACAATGAAATACTGGACAAATATCGAGACATTTCAATAGAAATGAAAATAAGTTGTAATATTTGAAAACGGTATTTATACTCATCGTCATTGGAGCGTTTGGGAATGGACCCCAAGAAATTGACAAAAATATTGAAAGAATTGGAAATCCGGAAGCAAATCAAGACCCTCAATTTCATTTTTATTATTCGGCCAACCTAGCTCGAACATTCAAGAGTCTTTTACGCCAAATATCACGGTCTTGCCACAAGGTCGGTAGATCATTAGGGAGGCATTCTGTGTCATAACATAGCTGGTCAATGTAGGTGGCTCCTGGGTGACCAAATCGTCTTGCTTCCTCGCAAGTTCTTGTTTTGCTCGTCAGCAGTGTTTTGCAAAGCGCATTCTGCGTTCACGTAAGAATGTAGAAATATCAGAAATGAGTCCATAAAATTGTGATTTAGTTGAATGTTGTCTCCAAGTAAGTTAAGTATACCCTCTCAGTATCCGAGTGTAGGTTCCATCAAGCTTAGACTGTAGGGTTTTACTTAATGTCCAGACAGTGTCACTACGCATTAACACCGTCTCTACAGTGGATTGAAAGTTTGAGGTTGTCTGGCAGATCAGATTTCTAGATTGCATTTTATTCAAGACGTCTAAGGCTTTAGCTATGTGAATTTCTACGTCCTTTTCAGTAGAATTTATCTCACTTCCTATTGTATGTAAATGTTATTGCTTCACCTGGGACAGTTTGTATTGAGCCTTGCTGGTTGTTGCCTATGAATTCAGTTTTAGAGACATTGACATAAAGTCTGATAGAAAGACTGCCAAGAAATTAAGGAGATTTACTGTTCTTTGGTCTGTAATGTAATCCACACATTACTACAAGTGTGAACGACCGGTGTAGCAGCAGAGATTATCCACCTCCCAGAATATGCCCGAGTATTATTTAGTCTATTCCAAAATAAACACCGGGGTATGATTATAGCTAACCAACATCATAGCTCGGGGTATAAAATAATTAAACAGATTTCTAGTCTGGAAAATTCTATAACATGTCTTCTGAAATATTCTCTGTTTCTGTGTTGGTAAAAATCGAAACAGCTTTGCAATGTATTCATAACGCATAGAAACGGAGACACTTTGACGAGGTGTAATGGTTAACAAGCTTGTTTCGTTAGCTCAATTACGACTGAGTAGCGAGTTCGACTAGGTGCTCCATACTTTCGGCCTTGTGCCGCATCTAAGCTACGCTTAGAAAATCTCCATAACGTATAGACATGGATTTCTTTCTCAATGTCGATGAGATGACTTCAAATTCAGTCGGATATTGATTAAATCAAAATGATTTTTTTATTCACATTATTTCATATGTGAATAAAATAATTTTTTTATTCAAATTATTTCATATGTGAATAAAATAATTTTTTTATTCACATTATTTCATATGTGAATAAAAAAAACTCAATCAGTTATGTGCCATGCGTAATAGAGGCTTAGGCGATCATGTATCTTTCGATACATGACCGACGTAGGTTGCCATTTCTTTCTGCAGTAACCATAGCTAGGGGAAGAAGACGAGGTTTCATACCTTTCCCAAGGGCATTACCACGTAAGTGACTGTAATGGATTCGACTAGAATTCGAACTCGTCTCTCCGATTCCTCAATCCGAGCCGTTACCCATTACTCCGCCGTGCCTAAATGAAAACGAAGTTAAAGTTTGAGCAGCCTTTTTGGGAATCCAATGAGGAATACGAAGCTGGAGTTAAAGAGAATTATGTAACAACATATAACATCATGTAACATAATATATGAAACATCATCTAACAACGCATCATAATTATGTAACAACACATAATGAAACGAAGAAAAACAAACATATTGTTTCCAAATACCCTACTTTTTCTATAGCATTTCTTCCAAGCCCTCTACTGTCTTAACCCAGTTTATAATAGATCAGCATTTCTTCCAAGCATTCTATTCGTCCTACCCCCGTTTATAATAGATCAGCATTTTTTCCAAGCATTCTACTCACCCTACCCCCGTTTATTATAGATCACTATTTCTTTCAAGCATTCTACTCACCCTACCCCCGTTTATTATAGATCACCATTTCTTTCAAGCATTCTACTCACCCTACCCCCGTTTATAATAGATCACCATTTCTTTCAAGAATTCTACTCACCCTACCCCCGTTTATAATAGATCACCATTTCTTTCAAGCATTCTACTCACCCTACCCCCGTTTATAATAGATCACCATTTCTTTCAAGCATTCTACTCACCCTACACCCGTTTATAATAGATCATCATTTCTTTCAAGCATTCTACTCACCCTACCCCCGTTTATAATAGATCACCATTTCTTTCAAGCATTCTACTCACCCTACCCCCGTTTATAATAGATCACCATTTCTTTCAAGCATTCTACTCACCCTACCCCCGTTTATAATAGATCACCATTTCTTTCAAGCATTCTACACACCCTACCCCCGTTTATAATAGATCACCATTTCTTTCAGGCATTCTACTCACCCTACCCCCGTTTATAATAGATCAGCATTTTTTCCAAGCATTCTACTCACCCTACCGCCGTTTATAATAGATCACCATTTCTTTCAAGCATTCTACTCACCCTACCCCCGTTTATAATAGATCACCATTTCTTTCAAACATTCTACTCACCCTACCCCCGTTTATAATAGATCACCATTTCTTTCAAGCATTCTACTCACCCTACCCCCGTTTATAATAGATCACCATTTCTTTCAAGCATTCTACTCACCCTACCGCCGTTTATAATAGATCACCATTTCTTTCAAGCATTCTACTCACCCTACCCCCGTTTATAATAGATCACCATTTCTTTCAAGCAGTCTACTCACCCTACCTCCGTTTATAATAGATCACCATTTCTTTCAAGCATTCTACTCACCCTACCCCCGTTTATAATAGATCACCATTTCTTTCAAGCATTCTACTCACCCTACCCCCGTTTATAATAGATCACCATTTCTTTCAAGCATTCTACTCACCCTACCCCCGTTTATAATAGATCACCATTTCTTTCAAGCCCTCTACCTTCCTTCCCCCATTAATAATGTATCAGCATTCCGATCTCCGTTTATTATAGTTTTGCATTCTTTTCAAGCCCACTAGTCCACCTCCCACATACTGTCTTGCATCCAAGCCCCCAACTTACATAACGCCATCCCACTTATTTTAGCATTTCTTTCAAGTTACCTAATAGTCTAAAGCCGCTTAAAATAATATTCCTCCTACGCCTCCTACTATTCCAACACTCGCTGATTATATTTTATCATTCTTTTCAACGCAAGTCCAGCCCTTGATTATAATATACAGTGTAACCCGGATATAAGAGAGTTGTCGGGACCGGAGAAGAAGCCTCTTATATCCGGGTTTCTCTTATATCCGGGTTTGGTCTATTTTATATATATTAACACAGATTCTAATTTGGGACCAGATAAAATATCTCTTATATCCGGGTTTCTCTTATATTCGGGTCTCTTATATCAGGGTTACACTGTATTAGCTTTTCTTTCGAGCCTCTACTAGTTCAACTCTACTCTGCCTATTTTAGCATTCTTTTTAAACCCCCTATTAATCCAATCCCCGCATATAATAGCATTTCTTCCGAGTTTCTACTAGTTCAACTGCATCCGTCTATTTTAGTATTCGTTTCAAGTCCCCTACTATTCCAGACCCCACTTATAATGGCATTTTATACACGCCCCTACTATTCCAATTTCCGCTTATTATATTTTTACGTTCCTTCCTAGTATTCTTGCACTTCTTTCATTCCCATAATAATCAAACTTTACCCTCCCTATTTTAGCATTCTTTTCAAGTCCACTAACATTCCAAAGAACGCCATTTTTATTAAATTACTATTGCTTCCAAGCCGCTCGATTATTCCAGTCTCCTTTGCATTCGGGTTTCGAGAGCAGCCTACTAAGAAGATTACTAGGGAATTATGAATACTTGTTGTTAATTAACATTCTATGTGAAACACCAGCTGCTACTCGTATGAAAACCACCACCATCATCACCACCGCCACCACCAACAACAACAACAGCAACAACTACAACAACAATAACAACAATAACAATAACAACAACAACAACAATTACACTTCTCTTTATCTGAGCATGAAAGGTGAGCTGAGCAGAGATTAAGCCACATGCATTTAATATTCAGTGCATAATATATGGTTGATTTCTAGATTTACACCCATGCGCCTATTTTCAATCTCATTGCAGTTCTAAATATAAGAATTTCCTGAATAAACCTTTTGGCCCTAAATATAGACTCAACCCGACATACAGGCGGTACAAGAAGGAAGTGATTGCTAAATATAATCTCTCTAACCTATATATAGGCAACTGTTCTCCGTCTATTCAGTGTGGTCGCTATATTTCACGCGCAAGAAAATAATGTAAGTTTCACGTTTCCAAGATAAAAGGAAACCAGCAAGAACTCCTAAAGAAGGTAACGAAGGAAAACAAAAAGAAAGAACTAAACATTAATCACAAGAAGAGAGAATGTATGGTTGTTAGTAAAAGAAACAGCTCAACATGCAAATTAAAAAGTGGAGATACCAAAATCAAACAAGTACAACAATTTAAATATCTGGGAAGTGTTTTAACAGAGGATGGAAAGTGTGGCACTGAAATCTGAAGGTGCATTAGGATAGTGAAAGATGATTTCCAAAAGCGAAGCAAAGTATTAAGAAAGAGAAAAATTTCCTTAGAAACAAAGAAAAAAATACTGTACTCTTATGTAATATCAGACCTCATCTATGGCGGCGAATGCTGGCTATTCTCCATGTAGATCAAAAAGAGATGTGGAGCAACAGAAATGTGGTTCTACAGAAGGATGATGAGAATACTATGGACTAAATATATGAGCAACAACACAGTTTTAGAAATGTTGTATATAGAGTTTATAGATGCAAAAAGTGTAGATATAGGAATCGACACTGCATGGTTATTGTCAGTTTTCCTATATCAATTCAATTGTAGTGGACTGTGGCGGTGATGAATATGTAGAAGAACACATGTGAGTTAAAATTTCCTGTTAGCCGGTCCAACCACATGAGAATATTGAACTTTAAGTAAGTCCAAAGAAAAATAAACAAGACCGATATGTAAACAAATATATGTATTAATAACAAGTTACAAGTTACAAGCACATGGACAGAGTGTGTGTGGGGAATATTATGTGTGTGTGTTGTGGTGAGTGTCCGTACGTATGTGTATTGTTCTTAGCATGTTCCCAGAATTTGGGAAACGCTGTATCTCTGAGAGTTCACATATGCGAGGTAGAAGGCCTGAGGAAAAAAGAGATCGAGGCAAAGGGTCAGCCAATATTTATAGCCAGGGGAGAAAGACCCCTGGTGACGGGTTAAGGAACTGAGGAGGAGATAACTCCGACACAATCATCGGACCATATATGTGTGTGTGAGGCTGGAATGTGAGGACTGGATAGTGCTAGCCCAGATATGGCAGCAATACTCCATTATTGGTCTTATCTGATTTTTGTAAAGATAGAACCTAGCAGAAAGAATTTGGTACTTTCTGAAGTAGTACAGTAAGAAATCTTAGAGAAGGTAGTGAAGGAAAGTGAAAAGAATGAACTAAACATCAATTGCAAGAAAAGAGAATGTATGGTTGTTAGCAAAAGGAACAGTTCAACATGCAAATTACATACTGGAGATACCATAATCAAACAATTTATCTGTCAGTAAAATTTAATTACTGAAATCCGAAAACGCATTGTCATAGCGAAAGATGCCTCCCAAAAGCTAATCAAATTATTAAGAAACGGAAAAATTTCGTTAGAAGCAAACAAAAGAGTATTGAACTGTTATGTATAATATCAGTCCTCCTATATGGCAGTGAATGCTGGACAATCTCCTCATGTATAAAGAAAAGACTTGGTGCAGTATAAGAAAATGAACCGACGTTTTAGCGAAAATGAAAACAAAAAAGACACTTATACTTAATATCAGAAAGAGTTGAAATTTCTAGGATGCATGATGAGGAAAGAGGGCTAGGAAAATTTGATACGCACGGGACATATTGAAGGCAAGTGGGAAAGAGGAAAACAACGCATAACTTACCTAGTGAACTTGAATAAATGGATAGTGGAACAAGGTTTGGGAGAGATAACAAAAAAAAACTGTTAAGAACTACAAAGGAAGGCAGTTGTGTAGAGCCATGGTGCTATATGTGAAAACGTCTTTCTAGAAATCGATCCTATTGTTTGATTGTGAATGATAATTTCGCATAAACGCTTAAAAAATCCTTCAGTTTCTTAATGATCAGGAGTTCAATTCAATGTACAAAGTGGCATCACAAGAACGAATTAAGTCAGAAGAATTAATTAATACGAATTATCTCCACTTTTTTTAGAATGAGAAGACTGACTTAATATTTCGGTTCAAAACATGGCGTTCTTTATTTCAGACCAAGTCATAGTTTAACTGACAACCAAAACTAGAGTTTCATCTCAAATTGTAGATCTTAAAGAGACGAGGAGCCAGTTCAGGAGCGCGTTTCTTCAAGACAGTTGCAGAAACATTATCGAGCCCATATTCTTTTATTGATCAAGTTTAAAGATGACAACAGAAACTACGAACGGAGTTATATACATATCACACATTACAAACTCGGTTCTAAGTGGAAATTCAAGCAAAGATCATCTTGATGAATCCAGAGTAGAATTAGAAGTGAATTTACGAGTAATGCATTCAACTTTATCAATAGTTTGTTTTTGAGGAGTGTATCTTTGTGTTTCCCATTCTCGAGAATAAAACATTTTCTGTTTACCGAACAATTCTTTTGACGTCATCCTTCGTTTCCCCAATCAAATGGCTGTCAATAAATGTCTGCGGTGATGATTTCTCCCAGTTCTACTAAATCGTAATGGATGACACGTTCCAAGTTCCATTCAGACACTTCTGAGAAGAGTCCTGGTTTTAGTAATGGTGTTGCTTTCTCATTTAGAGACAACCACTGTCTTTTTTAAAATGCAAAACCTGTGATTTACATGTATATTTTCACCGTGAATTGGATAAATATTTTACTTATGAATTACAAATTACATTTGTTTTTGCGTATTCAGTCTCTAAAACGTTCTGAGAAACGCTTCTTTGAACGAAACTTCTAGTTGCAGCGAAATATTGTCTTGTTGGGACTTTTTAATTGCACGCAAATACTCACACACACACGCACGCATATATATATATATATATATATATATATATATATATATATATATATATATATATATATATATATATATATATATAGTTAAATAAAGTCGGAAGACGAAACGCGTTGGCAAAAACCAAGAATTTTCTCCAGTTGTCATTTTAAAACACACACACACACACACACACATATATATATATATATATATATATATATATATATATATATATATATATATATATATATATATATATATGGTTTAAAAATCAATTAAAATATTACTTATATAAAGTTTGTAAAAGTAATTTTGATACCTCCTCTCACTCTGGCTCTCTCTCTCTCTCTCTCTCTCTCTCTCTCTCTATATATATATATATATATATATATATATATATATATATATATATATATATTTGTGTGTGTGTGTGTGTGTCTTTTGAACAGTAGCAAAGGTTTACATTTGTTTCCTGTTTAGATTTCGGTTTCCGGATCCTTCAAAAGTCTTCTCATTCTCTTTTACTCTCAGTCACCTGTTGCATCTTAGTGGCATTATCGCCTTGAATGGGATCAATTGATTAATATATATATATATATATATATATATATATATATATAATAATAATAATAATAATAATAATAATAATAATAATGGACTCTCCCATCGGTTTCGACGTATGAGGATCTGACAGCTTAGTTAATTCAGTTATGAAATTTTGTGCGATAATGGTATACATTGTCAAAGGACCGGATATTAAATTAGCTAAAATAACTTCAATGAAGAAATAAATTGAATAACATATATATTTCTTCTTTTCTCCTCAGTAATTTATAGTTGAAAACTTAATAGCGATTAAATTTTAAATTTTGATTTTGTAATTAGCAGTTTTAAATTTTAATATTAAATTTTATCATATAATTTAGTAATTATTCGTTGGAATAAATTCTTTTTTAATACTACCCATATTTTAAACATCTGAATAAATATTCTAACATGACTTCGTTGTCAAGCTTTTTGAATTTTCCTATACTTGTGTTTTGATTGGTCCATCTAGCCTTTGTAACAACGTTTTCCCCTTGCGAAGGATTGTCAATTAATTTGAAACCTTTAAAACCATTTATTTTACATTCAACCTCATCACTTGATAAGACACCGAGGGTGTTGAAATAAATGGCTATTTTTGTAGTGATTTTATAACATATTTATGTTATAAATTTTTTTTTTTAAATATATATATATATATATATATATATATATATATATATATATATATATATATATATTAGAGGGGAAAGTAGAAAAAAATCTTCATGTGATGCGTCTCATCCTTTAGTACTTCATCGGACTAAGCTTACGTCCACGTTGATGCGACTACACATGCGCACGAACGAAAGACGCTGGGTTGTTTAAATTTTAGTTTTTTTTTAATATCTCTTTTGTGGTATATAATCTCGCCGATTTCATTTATATTCTTTCTCTTTTTTGTTTATATTTCCATCGCTTTTGTTATTAAAAATCCGACATTGTGATAATAGAAAACCTATCAAGAAATTTGGAGAACATTGTAAGAACCTGAACGCAAATTCACTGTGGATAATCTAGCGATTAAAGAAAGAGTAATAGGTGAATTAGGTGTGTGTGAAGACGGTCACGAGTGTGTACATGTGTGTGTCTATGTAAGGGTGTTTGCGTCAATCATTACATGTCTTTACAATCTAATTAAGTAATCCAAATTACTAATTATAGTGTCTATAATTATAGTGTCTATAATTGACATAGGAAACTTACGAAACGGGAAGAGCGGGTGGGAAAAACATTAAAATAATTAATGGCATTCTTTGATTGCTCGGTCATTGATAAATTACAGACTGACTTTCTGAAATTATAACTTTTGTGTCCTCTTTTCTCAAATACGCAACTGTTTTTAACATTTACGCAAATCAAAAAGTAAATACAAAAAAGATACGCTAAAATATAGCATTTTCTATTAATTAACAAATACAATGCTATTTTTACAAATATATTGACAATGTGGGTCGGGAAAACAATAAAAAATAATTTTAAGAGATAATTTTAATATAAATTATGATCCGATTTATAAAATAATTTTAGTTTGTGTATGCGGACATAGACAAACTAGAATTATGATACACATAGACACATGAATTATCGACACAAACGCTGCTTGACAAGACAGATTGTTTTTAATCAGTATCACCCCACGCAAGGTAATAAAGCCACTAAGACACAAAGGGTTAAATTGTTGTGGAAGAATTAGAAACAGAAACATTAATAATTAGCTGAAAGAGAAGAGAGTCATCAGAAAAACAGTAGATAGCGATTGACATTGCATTTAAAATTTTGCAGATTAAAGTTGGCTTGAAAGCATGGAACCGGAAGGGAGTCACACAAGCGAGAAATGCGAGAAAAGAAACTGCCAGCATAGAATTTACGGTTACATCTAACCAGCTCAGATATAAATTGATGAGATCTCGACGTCAGTCTAGTACTGAGCATAAATTCAAAAAGTCTAGGTACCATAGCGAAGAGTTCAACCGAACAATTGCCATGAAATTATTTGTAGAAAAAAACTTAGAGAAGCAATGCTACGGCGGTGGGAAAGTGACTGAAGCCGAGCCGCCAGATCAGGACCAATAATATTGCTGATTCTTCTTTGGCTCTTACCAAGGAGCACCAGGTAAATAGCAGGGGCACCGGACCATATGTGGCAGCAATATCCTAAGCATGAACAAATGGTAAACTTATAGATATGTAAGATATATTCTGGAAAGAAAAATTGTCTCGCACGACACAGTGAACAGATTTTCTTAGCAGCTGACCTAGCATTGGATTCAATATAGTCTTTCTACTTCATGTCAGCCGAGAAGGTGAGCCCGAGAAGGTGTAACGAGTCACTTTCCTGGAGGTTACTGTCAGCCATATGCTGATGGAAGACAGTGAGAAGTCTCTCAGATGATTAATGGAGAACGCGATGCCTACTTAACCAACAAAAAACAAGTGGCACAAAAATTAAAAATACCAGAATTTTCTTTAAAAATACCTACTAAGCGAACAGACATATGCAAACAAATGAATATACATATCATAGATAAACTAGAATTGTGATACACATACGATTTAGACACACGAACGCTGCTTAAAACAGATGTAAGTGAAGTCTGCTTAATCAATGAAAAACAAAACAAAAATTAAAAATACTAGATTTTTCTCCATTTTCTCTCTTCTCTACATTTCATTTTCTGGCGAAGCTTTAATAAAAGCGAAACGTGTTAGATTTATAGACGTTTGTTATTTGTTCTTTTGCCTATCAATCTGTCCGACACATACATCTATATTTGATCCCAATACAATTTTTAAGAGAATACGTTTTGCTGGACGCCGGTTTACTCAGTTCGCCCATCGATGAAGTGGAAAATGAGAGACGAGAACTGATGCGAATTGCTGATCTCAGTGTAACATCGATGCGTTGAACGCGTATAACAACAGCCTTGTATCAGAGATTCGTCAGGTCGAGTTTAATGCATGTGTGGGTAATGTAATGGTTAGCTTTTCAAAACGGGAAATCAGAGATCCTATTTCTAATAACGGTCGAGTTTTTTAATACTCACTTTCATACAAATATCCTTGGGAACTGAATGAATTTATCTTTTCTCCACTTATCTCTGGGTTAAACAGTAGAGCAAAAAAAGCTCTCTAGTCGTAATTGGCAAATAATCCAGGGGAAGGACAACTTAGAATTCAAAACCCAACTAACTGAAGCTGTATAAAGATGGTTAGACATGAGTTAATTATGTAAAACAAAAACACCATTTAAGCAACTCTGGCTAATCTGACGGGAGAGAGATTATCTACATTGCTGTTGTCACCAACTAGCATTGGGCCTAGAGACGGTGAATGGATGGAAATTTGTCATACTTAGACGTATAACTTTACTTGAAAAAAAGGTGCAAATTGTATAACTTCACTTGAAAAAGAGGTGCAAATTGTATAACTTCACTTGAAAAAAGGTGCAAATTGTATAACTTCACTTGAAAAAAAGCGCAAATTGTATAACTTCACTTGAAAAAAAGGTGCAAATTGTATAACTTCACTTGAAAAAAGGCGCAAATTGTATAACTTCACTTGAAAAAAAGGTGCAAATTGTATAACTTCACTTGAAAAAAAGGTACAAATTGTATTACTTCACTTGAAAAAAGGCTCAAATTCATGAATTTCTTCCTCATAATTGCATTTGCAATACTCATATTTCCAGTGTATTATTTTGCACCCTATAACTCCGTTTTTTATAGACAAAAGTTGCTAGCTTCCAGCCGCTCTATCACTATTTCCATGTCTTATGTCCAAACGTGCTACATACTTTATTTCCGCTAGTTCAAATCTTTACTGTTGGGACTAGAAATGAATGCAAAGTGTCGCAGTAAGCTCTTCTGCATTTCTTGCAATGGGAATTTAAAAAAAAAACATTTGAAGAGGAGTTAGATTGTTCATTAATTTGTTTTAAAAGATCATCATCATTATCATTTATTCATTTAGCGAAATTTGCGCTGTTGTGATAACCATCCCCTGCATCTCACACCTGACGTTCATGCTTGAGATTCAAGGCAGTGCACTGC
>OZ010586.1:74841586-74861586 GCA_963932145.1 Acanthosepion lycidas
ATTGTGCTTTTTTATTATTTGTGCCATGCTCTCGGTGCAGCTGTAGCTGATTTTTACAGTGTTTTTGTTGAATATCTTGTGTAAGGTGCTTGATTCTGGGAAGTGTTTGTGTAAGAGTTTGAAGAATATTTTCCCTACGTTTGTTTTTACGTTCTTGCTGTACGGTGGGTTGAACCATATGATATTTCTTCTTCTGTTGGCCTTTTTTGTATTCTGTGGTGAGTATGTGAGTATTTCTGGGAATCCGCTATCTTTTAGGGCTGTTTCATAGTCTTTCTTAGCTTTGTTAAATAGGGATTCATTGGAGGAATTGTCAGAGAGCCTGCGGTTAATCGATTTTGGTATCTGTTTGATTATAGAAGGTGGATGGTTGGAAGATGTGTGTATGTAGAGTGGTTTGTCATTAGGTTTTCTATATGGTTTATGTGTGCCTTCTCTTAGGTTGAAGGTAACATCTAGAAAATCTACTTCGTTTAGGTTAGTTTTTATATCTATGTCGAATCCGTTATTTTTAAAAATCTTTATTATTGCTTTTCTAGTTTTGTCTGTGTTTTGTTTGTTACAGTTTCTTAAGATTATGAGACCATCGTCCCTGTAGAGTCCTGTGTCATTTCTATCTATTATTTTGCTCAGTTCGTTTAGTAAGTAAATGCCTATGATTTCGCATGCTTCTGCACCGTCAAAGCTTCATGAAACAGACTGTCGCCTCTAAGTGTTGACTTCTATGTTCACTTTTATATTTACACACGCTCTATCTCTGATATTGAGCACTTTATTCCATAAATATAGCACACCTTAAGACTATATTTCTTTATATATATATATATATATATATATATATATATATAGTTTTATATATATATATATATATATATATATATATATATATATATATATATATATATATTTGTATGTAGAATTGTGTCTTTGGGCAGCAATCCCTCCTTTATCAAAGTTTTATTAAAAACGACTGACAATTTTTTTATTTTTTTTTTTGCATTGGCACAAATATTTTCTTTTCTAGACATAAATTGTGTAAAACTGTCCAAATGTTCTATATTTCTGAGCGGTTTCGCCTATTCTATTAGCTATTATCAACATGCTTTTTTATGTCCAGAAAACAATATATATATATATATATATATATATATATATTTACTTAGTAAATAAATAATTTATGCCCTTGGTTAACCGGATTCATATATATATATATATATATATATATATATATATATATATATAGTAAGGTAAAGAAGAGTCTGTTAATCCGTATGGATAATTCCAAAGAGGATGTAATCCAGAGAGCTCAATGTAACAACAGAGCAAATATTTATCAATTGAATTAAAAAAGTGATGACCGTATGGTTCTATGACTATAATTTAATTCTAAGAAATGAATTATAGTCATAGAACATCAAGGTTGTCTCTTTTTTTAATTCAATCTCTCTCTCTCTGTCTTTCTCTCTCTCTCCATATATATATATATATATATATATATATATATATATATATATATTACTCCAAACTTTTTTTTAAGAAGATACATGCCCTTCACTCAGATTATTTTTCTCGGGAGTCCATATCTACTCAGTTTCGTATCCGATACGTGAACAAAACAATTGTTAACGAATTAATGGATTTATTTTTAATCCGGCCTATTTTATTACTTCAAACTTTATTATAGTGGGCTCTTCTTATTTGAAATAGAAGACCTATCTTTATTTCTTTACTTATGTTATTTTTAGTGGGTATACGTGTTTGAAATGCCATCCCTGTCCAAGTTTGTCTTACTTTCATTGTAATTCGTAATTTGATAATTTATTATGATATATTATATATATATATATATATATATATATAGTACAACTTCGGTTCTCGAACGACAAATGTCGAAGAAATCGTTTTTCGTACAGAAAATTCGAGATGAAAATGTCTGTGTTATCGAAAAAAAATTCAGTTCTCGAACAACATTGCCGAAGTTAACATGAGTTAACACGAGTGGAATAATTTCTGAGTCGACCGCCATGTTGTAGACATTCATGTTTTGTACCGTGTTTTTTCTTTTCCAATTTTATTTTGCTGTGACATTTTTCACTACATTGATTCCTATTGGAAAAATATTTTCGGTTAAAGAACTTTTCGGGTTACGAACGACTTTCAGGAACGAATTCAATTCGTGAACCGAGGTTACACTGTATATATATTGTTCGTTTAGTACAAGAAATCCATTTATCAGGGGAAAAGACGGACGGTATTTTTTTTTCTTTGAAAAAGAAAAGAAATGCACCATTTATAGATGGAAATAAAGTATCAGACATTGTTCATAGCAGACACAGAAAGGTGACAGCAGGAACTCCAACAGAGGATAGTTAAGAAAAGCGAGAATACAGAATATATGGTTGTTAGAGGAACATCCCTAGATGCCAACTACAAATTGAATACGCCAAATTCAAGTAAGAGCGAAAAATTATAGGAAATGCTTTATCAAAGGACGGAAAATGTGACACGGAAATCCGAAATGCGCATTGTTAATAACGAAAGATGCCTTCTAAATGCTAAGCAAAGTATTAAGAAACAGCATACTGAGAATACCATGGACGGAACATGTGAGTAACAAAGAAGTTTTGAGGAAAATGAAAACAAAAAGCACACACGCTTAAAATCAGAAAGAGGCTCTTGAAATTTCTAGATCACGTGATGAGGAAAGATGGCTTGGAAAATTTGATACTCATAAGACATATTGAAAATAAAGGAAGCTAAGGAAAGCAGCAAGTAACCTGTCTAACGAACCTGTGTAAATGTATGACAGAATATGGATTAGGAGGGGGAGCGAAAGCACAAACCTTACTAAGAGTTGCAAAGGTTATGGAGAGCCATGATCGGTAATGACAATAGTCGTTCCCTTATAAGGAAACATTTGGCATTCATTAACCGAGCAGCCAATATTGCGTTCGGTTGAAATTAACGAAATTTTCTCTTAAAACATTTTTTTAGAAAAACAGGTTTCTTAAGTCCAGTAGCTGTTATCGCTCTTTCCAAACTTTTTACTTGAAAGGGTATAGAATATTAACATTGATTATGCCATTATTTTCTTTTTTTATTATATGTACTATTTTCGTCGTTGCTGAGGTCGGTAGTGATGTTATTTCTGTTATTTGGTACAGTTCATTGTGATTCTGTAGCACCAGTCCACAATGTTAAAAGAGGATGACCTTCGCCAAGGCACTCAACCGTTACTCACACAAAGCCTTTTTTCACCATTGATCTTAGAAAGTGGTCGTATACAGCTGACACTTTGGATATTTCTGAACGGGTTTGAAACCTATTTCTAAAGTCCTTTATCTATATAATACTAAAAGTTTATGCCTGCTTGCCTGCTTGCCTGATGCGTCCGTCCAGGGCATAATGTTTTACGTGTTGCTTATATAGTGAGTATTTTTATCATAACTTTCTAAAATTTAAAATATTTTAAATTTAAAGACAGACACAAAGAGATCCCGCATTGCCGTTTCAACCAGTTGTTTGTAGAGTACTTATTTAAATTTCAGCTTTCTTTAAACAAACATTTTAAATATTTAAAAATATTTATAAGTTAATCTGATGTAAAAAAAAATGTTTTAAGTGAATAAGATTTAAAAATACGAGTTGTTTATACAGTAAGTATATTTATTTTAGCTTTCTACCAAACAGACAATATTTTTCACTAAAATATTTTTTGAAGTTAAAAACAAATACAAAGAGATCCCGCTTTGCTGTTTCGTCCAGTTGCTTGTAGAATAGTTATTTATATTTCAGTTTTCTTTAAGCAAACAATATTTTAAATGTTTAAAAAATATTTTTGGCATATTTAAAAATATTTTCAAGTGAATATGATTTAAAAATATTTTTTTGATATATTAAAAAATATTTTAAAGTTAATCTACGTTAAAAAAATATTTTAAGTGAAAAAGATTTTTAAAATACGACTTATTTATACAGTAAGTATTTTTATTTCAACTTCCTGCAGACAGACAAATCTTTTAATGTTGAAATCAACTTCAATGTTTTATGACCTGAACTGTCAGTTACCCAACGGGACATGAGTAGTCTAGTTTGTTATATTTTCTTTACGGGTCGTCGTGACTTGCGGTCCATAGCCATTAACTGACTGCAAAAAGGCATGAATAATGTCAAAGTTTCATACTAGTCAAACCCTCCAGCCATATCTTTTAAATATATTTTTAAATAACGAGGAAAGACGGCATGTTACACAACTAAAATATTATTTTCATTTTTTTATCATTTGAATGAAGTTTTAGAATCAGTGTCAATCGTCATATTCTGTGTTCATGAATCTTGGTTTTTTTTTTATCGTCTTTTCTCCAAAGCCACGTTTTCCCAGTTTTCGTCTTTCTCTATAAACCCTCACGTCTTAGTGACTCGATCACCTTGCTTGGGGTAAAGTGATTTTTTTTTTTAAATCCGCATCAAATCAGTTTCACACTTCTAAATGATCTTAGATTTTTTGTTTTGTTTTGTTTTGTGGGGAAGTTTCCACGAAATTAAATTAGTCGAGAAGGCTGGAATAAGGGCAGGGCGTGGATTTTTTTTTTTTTCCAGAAATTAATAAGCGGTAGTGGGGGTACGATTCTTACAGACAGGAGTAAGTGTCGAGAAATCGTGATTATGGGCGAGTCCGGTTCTGTAGAGATGGCGGAGGGGAAATTACCACGATCAAAAGTGAGCAAACTCGAAGATGCCGTAAGGCTAAGGAGAGTACGGGAAAAGAGAAAGAGAACAGAAACCATGAAGAGAAAATGTGGTAAAGGGGAAAATGAACAGGCACCCATTGTCAAAGGAATGAGACCAGATCTAATGGAAATGTTGTGGTAAGAGGAGGAAGTGGAAACAGATGCACATTGGGGAGAGAGAAAATGTGGGAGCATAACGGTAAGAGTTAATGTACAAGAGTTATGGTATGGAATTTAAAAATATGGGTGGGAATAAATCAACGAAAATGCAATTAATTTTCTTAGAGCAAAGGTTAGATAAGTTTGGTTTTTGTATGCTTTAGAAAGATAGGAATTCCATTATTTAAATTTACCAAATGTGGAATTATTGCAAGAAATAAAACAGATTTACAAATTAATCTTCTTAAGAAAAATAACGTCTTCTTTGTTTGTATTTTATTTTTATTTTCTTTCTGTTCCTTTTTTTATGGGATTAACTTACTTTAAAAAAACACTTTTTGGTTTCAGTCTGCTGATTTAAAATCCAACAGACACCAACGGCTCTAATACATACATATATGCTATATATATGTGTGTGTGTGTGTGTGTTTAACACTTCCTGGTTTCTGATTATCGTATCTGATACGATAATTTAATTTATTGTCCCTCTCATCCTCAAAAATCCCAACGCATTTTCCTTGCACAGTTTTTTTTTTCTTTCGTTCCAGCCTGATTAAGCCGACCCTAACAGACGTTGGCGAAACGTGTCATTTATAAGCTTTTCCACTTTGTTTCATTATCTCTCTCTCTCTCTCCCTCCCTCTCTCTCTCTCTCTCTCTATCTCTCTCCATATATATATATATATATATATATATATATATATATCCACTATTAAATAAATGAAACAAAAATTAAAAAAAAAATTATTTTGTTTTATTTATTTCTCTTAATTTTAGTAATTCATTATTTTGTTCTATTATATTTGGGAGGGGATTTTGACATTTTATTTATTTATTTTTTCTTTTTTTTTTTTCTTGGGTGGGGTCTTTTTTTATTACTTTTCTTTTTAGTTTTTGTTTTTGTCTTCTGTTTGTTTCTATTCTGGGCCTCGTTTTTTTTTCTAAATTTACTGTATATCACAATATAAGCATTTACTTCTGACTAGTCAACTGTTTTCACAGAATTTTGTTTTCAAAGAAAAAAGTTTTTTGTCTACTTGATTGTCTTATTTCTGGACAACAATAAATTCTCTTTGAAAGTTATGTGGTCAGATATGTACCATTAGCAGCCATTTGCTTACATAGCTTAATCGATAAATCAGTTGGCTTCTTACAACATGTTTCCTGAAAAAAAAAAAACAATGCAAATTCGAATCTCATCAAAGGCTTATTGTATAATCCATATCCATAATGTTTTCCGTTGATTTTTGGTTGTCAAATGACAGCCGAAGAAGTTTCAATAAAAAGCAACTAAAATTAAGATTAACGAAATGCGAGATGTTTGTTTATCGGCATATCAATTCCTCATGTGTCATTTAAGGCCGAAATTTAATTTTATTAGGAGCATCTGTAATTTCTTTCACAAAAAATGTATTGCAGGTATTTATACTATAAAAAAGTATTTTTATACTTTCATAGTGTTTTGAGGCAAGTTAACTATTTACCCATAGTTGGGACCCTAACAGGTGCTACTACCCTGGGTCAAGGTGAACCTGGGAACAATAACAATTAAGAGGTGGTTCCACGCTCCTCAAAACCTCCCGACCTTGCTGCCTTGCTGCCGGATGTAGTTTATCATCATACCCAGGACGGCCGAAATACTAGATTAAGTATAAAAGTGGCACCAATCTTTCTAAAAAAAAAATCTGTTTCGGCTGTTGCAAAATAGACAAAAGTAACATAAAGTCTCCCCGTTCGATCTCTTTTAATAGATTTAAACATGAAATAATGAATTTTAGGATTATATCATTTTAAAATTTCAGCTTCAGTAAAAGAATTTCCGTTTCAAAGTATTTTTCAAGAAAGTCTTTCAAATTCAAACTGACAAGTACCTACTTAATGATATTTATAAGAATTTTCTTCTTTAAAGTTAGCCAAAAATTATTTGAAGAGATATTGCAATAAGAAATATTTTGATACGACAACTGAAAAAGATGAATTTGATTGAAACAATGAATTTGATTGAAGAAATAATATAAGTTTTCGGTTGACTCAGATTAAAATCATTATTTATCAGGTACAGTGCCACAAACGGAAAAGTGGGGAGAGCTTTTAATTTATTTTACTAATGTTCACCCAATACAAGACTCAAGCGCCTCTCATGGTAGAGGGTTAGTGTGTGAACTCATTTTTTATCCGTATACTGGCCGTTTGCTATTAGAATAATCAAGAACTTATTCTTGATTATTCTAATAGCCTTCCCAAATATGTCAAGGTTGCCGATCAGTTCCAACAGATTTTATCGTACTTTATCGAATGACTTTGTGTAATATCTAAAACACAGGTACTTGTCCTTCTGCATTTGTTTTGCTCTTTCTGATAACATATAATATGTAGATATAGCGTTCCTTGATTCGGTGTCTTTGATGAACCTGCATTGTTCTTTTCCTATCTCTGGCCCGATTCCGCTGCGCGCTCTATTTATCAAAATTCGGATGATGAGTTTTGTTATGTGGCTCATTAGGTTGATTGTCCGATGGAGGTCACATTCGTTTGCACCTGGCTTCTCAGGAGTGCTATGAAAATAGATCTACTTAGGTCTTCCGCTCTATCCCCACTGTTGTAGATTTCATTTATTATTTCTGTAACCTTGTCTATGCCGAAGTCATCTAAGGCTGCGAACATCTGTATTAAATTTCCGTCTGGCTTTTGTCTGTCGCTTTGTTTCTGTTCAATTTGGCCAGTGCAGATTCCACTTCGATTTTTAATATTTCCGGTCCATCGATATTTCTGTGTATTACCGGTTGTTCTATTGCGTCGGGGAAGACTTCTCAGATATCTTCATTCCATCTCTGAAATATTTTTCTTTCTGTAATATCAACGTTACGTCCTTGGATTTTATGCATCCTGTTGATTGAGTGGATCCTTTGTCCTGATAGTCCTCTTATTTTTTAACCTTTAACATGTCTGCTTTTGTTCATTATTTCTTTGTTTCGTGTTCTATATTCTGTTCTGTGCCTTGGCATTGTTTTCTATCTCCTTTTCATTATGTCGAGAATCTCAGCTGTCATCAATTAGTTCTTTCTTTTCATCTATTTTCCTTTGGGATGATGTCGTTTCCTGATGTCCTTGAAGTGTCCTATTTTGAGTTTCCATTTTGTCTTTCGTATCTTCTTTTCACACTGTCCATATATTTCTTCTTCAGGTTCGAATCGTTGAAGAGTCTGCTGTATTGCAATTTCGGTGCTGCGTTAGGCCTCTTCAGTTACCGTAGTTTACATGTAACTGGGAGGTGGTCGCTCCTGCAGTCGGCACTTGGATAGGTTAGATTGGATGGACAGCTGCATTCCTGTATCTCTTTTTGATAGTTATATAGTCCATTTGGTTTTTCGTTTTCCCTCCTGGGGTTCTCCATGCCCATATTCGTCTTGGATATTCTTGGAACTAGGTATTGACCTGGTCATTCGCCATGCACCATTGAACCCATTTTTCCCCGTTCGTTGCAGGTTCCTTGGCCAAATTTGCCACCTTATTCACACTCCCTTTCATTGCCTACTTTGGTATTCAGGTCTCCCATGATAATTATAATTACTTGCGATTTACACTGAGCTTTGGCATTGTCTAGCATGGAGTAGAAAGTTTTGATTTCTTCTTCCGTGCTTTGTGCTGTCGGCGCATACACAACAATGATGGATATGTTGAAAGGCGTTCCTTTCAGTATTCCAGAACGCATTTCTTTATGTTTTGGTCTGATATCAATCCAACCAATTTTTTTTTTCATTTTTCTCTCCGCTTGCATATATACTCCTGTGTTTGTCACTGACAGAATCTCCATTGTTTGGCCACCCCGTATCACATACTCCTAAAATGTTGACATTTAACCTACTCATCTCCTGTTTTATATCTTCCAGTTCGCTACAGTGGTTTAACGTTCTAACATTCCATGTTCTGAGAATTATTTTTTGTTTGATTTAAATATCTGGGGAGTGTTCTAACGGACGATGGAAAGTGCGACACTAAGGTCCGAAAACGCATCGGGATGGCCAAAGATACATTCCAAAAGCTAAGCAAAGTATTAAGAAACAGAAAAAAGAAAAGAGTATTGAACTCTTATGCAATATCAATCCTTCTATATGTAAGTGAATACTGGACAAGCTCCTCAAAGATGAAGAACAGACTTGATGGAACAGAAATGGGGTTCTACAGAAAGATGCTGAGGATACCATGGACCGAACATGTGAACAACGACGAGGTTTTAAAGAAAACGAAAGCAAAAAAGAAAACTTATACTTAACATCAGGAAGAGTCAGTTGAAATTTCTGGGGCACGTAATTCGGGGCTTCACTAACCTGATACTCAGGACAAATTGAGGTAAAGAGGGAAACAGCGCGTAACATACTTGATGGGCTTACGTAAATTAATAGTATAACATGGTTCAAGGGAAATAAAAAAAAGACAAAAGTTATTAAGAGCTAAAGTGGGAAGAAGACGTGGAGGACCATGATCGCCTACGTCCCGAAGAGACACAGTACATAAAAAAGAAGAGATGCTTTGTCCAAATTTTGCTACTCTAACCCATTAGTTATTTTTACTTCTTCCTTCTTCCCTCCCCTTGAACGACTGCTAAAAGCAAATTCCTTGTTTGTATGTGTGTGTGTGTGTGTGTGCGTGTGTCCGTGCGTGCGAATATACAAGAAATATGGCGACATATACGTACAAATATGTCGAAATATTGGTCATAGTGTATAGGCTAGTAAAATTTAATGACAAGCCAAATAAACATTTTCCATTCAAAAAATAAAATCCAGTACGAAGTAAACAAAATAAAATTAAATAAGAAAACAATATAAGAAAATTTCTGTCCTCTTCACCAAATTTCGTCCACGTTACTCGACCAAAGCGAAATCATATATTAAATTTTAAAGATTCTCTAAGTTATATCTGATCCTCTTCGAAAATTAACAATTTTCGAATAATTTTCCTAATGGAATTTTTTTTCTTGCTGTAAACACATATATTTTTTATGTCTGTGTGTGTTGCCTGCAATGAAACCTATATTTTTTTCCCACTTATAAACTTATATGGACGTTGTAGAAGCCGATGTTTCCATTAAAAAACGAATATAAAGTTTTCTAATTTAATTCGAAAATTAATGGCAGTATTAATTTTAGACAGTCAGGTTTGTTACTTTTCACTTATGCACAAATACCTTTACGAAAGGTATGAATCCATTACTCCCCAGCAATTATGGGCTAAATCTAGAAAAATAACTGTTATTCTAAAAAGTGTTGATGTAATATTCACTCATAAAAATGAGTTATTCTTATATGGAGATGATGAGACAAAGTGGAAAAAGCTAGAAACGACGCGTTTCGTCGTCTATTGGTTTCGGCTTCGTCAGGTCAGAATGAAAGACAAAACTCTGTAAGAAAATGCGTTGGGATTTTTGAGGATAATTTTTTTTAAATCTTTTCACCCAAAGCAAGGCAATAAAGCCACTTAGACACAAGGACTGTAAAAGAATATGAGGGGGGAAAAAAACACAATTAAGCAGAAGGAACAATAAAAGAGCAGGGATTAAGAAGACAGAATATATCGACTGACATTGCATTTAATATTTTGAAGATTAAAGTTGATTGAGAAGTAAGAAGCTGAAAGATAGTTCCACAAGCGAGAAGTGCGAGAGAAGAAAATGATAGCATAGAGTTTACGGTTACATCGAGCCATTTCAACTGTGAAATGATGAGACCTTGCCGCCAATCTAGTACTGCGCTTAAATTCATAAAGTCTAGATACCATAGAGGAAAGTTCATTAGAATAATTGCCATGAAAGTATTTATAGAAAAGTACAGGGAATCTATGTTACGTCGGTGGGAAAATAAAAAATTGTCTGAAACCGAGATGCCAGGTCAGGACAAATGACATTGCAGATTCTTTGTATTTTATCAAGAATCTCTAAGTACATTAGATTAGTGGCCATAAGTTAAATTAACCTTATGAAATCCGACGACAAGAACCCCCACAGAGGGTTGATAAGTAAAAAAAACAAATGAAAACAAACAAAAAAATGAGTTAATCATAATTTTACCCCCCCCCTGAAAGTTTTTCTTCCTTCTGAGCAAAGAAATACTTCGAAATTACTTTTTGCAAACTTCTACTGATTTTTTTTATTAAGACAATACTCTAAAGGAAATATGATAGCATATTTAAGGAATTATAGTGAAACAGTGAAAACTTCTATGTTTAGTTGTTAATATTTATCTTCTGGTCGCAAGTGAAAAACGCAGTCTAGCCTTATCTTCATGAAATGCTCTGAAATAATTTTGGAAGGATTTCACGAGTTTCTTGTGTTTGATTTAATTGAGAACAGTACTTGTTCGAATCCATCGTCTGATCCTACAAAAAGTGCACATAATAGAAAACTCTCTTCCGATCCCGCTATATTTAGTGGGGGTTTCATTTTGTCCATACGACTATCTACAACATTCCAGTTTGTTGTATAGTATCAATGTTTTATCGCTCGTCACAATTTGTTACAAAAACGGAATATTTTCATAAATTTACGTATTTTTGTGCTTAACTTATGTGGAAGTTATACATCAAAGAGACTAACATAATCAATCTATTGTAAATAGCTTTCAACACTTGATTATTGGTAACTTCTGCATTCCATAACATTGTTCCAAAATAATGTCTTCATTTTTTATCATTTTTGCTATCAATTTCAACTTGACTCCTCGACCGTGGAGATTCTTTCTCTAACACTTCAAGCCACTTTTGACACGTTCGCTCTTTTACAGTACCTTCTCCAAAACTACATAAAAAAACATAATATAATTAAAATCCTTATATTTTTATGTTTGTAAAGTTACAATCAATAAACAGTAGTTCTGGCATTTTTTTAAATGCCTGCTAATATGAAATATGACACCAATAAATGCAATGAAATTAGTTAAGCGCGACTGAAAATCGAACGCTGCTCTCCAATTTATCCTCCCGATCCACTATTCATTACACCACACGCACACCTATTGGTAGAATCATGAAATTAACTGGAAGATAGCAGACGATAGTAGAAAACTCAACATGTTGCTTAATAATGTTAATGTTGAAAATTTAAAAAGAAGGATTATTATTATTATTATTACTTACAGTACGAAACTAAAGTTTTGGCCATCAAATATCATCATTTCACTGATTATAATGATTAAAAATAAAGAAAATAAAAAAAAACATATGCTTTGCTTCATTAACTCACCTCCTTGGTCTTTTGACCTTGAGAGGCAATGACCAGCTAAGACAAGCCTTGTACCCGAATCCGGGTAAGCGGAGACTGGGTAAATTTTGAAAATTGCCCTAGTGGAAACGCTTGGGTCCCCGCGTTAAAAACACTGGCATATAGCATCCTAAACTCAGAGGCGGGTGAAAGGTGAATACCGTTTCATCCACACACACTGTCCTAAAAACCCCATCATTGTCTGAGAATCCCGACCCTTCTTTCTTAGACGACGGACGGCAATTTAGTCCATCTTCCCACGGACGACTTTAGTATAAAATCAGTACTTAAGACTTTTTTCCCACCATGAACTTTAACCGCTCTAATGCTCGTATTTCTTGGTTTATTTCCCAGCCTATGTCCAAGAGACCTGTGCCTGGTGACAAGCAACAGCCTTTTCGACAGGTCTCTCTGGAACCAATTTAATTTGGTTTTCCATACACTAACGTTATGTGGGAATGGGGACAATAACGTCTAGTTTCATGACATATGCTGGACTCATATCTACCATGATATCCAATCAATTATATGATTAATTGATTTGTTTTTAAGATAAGATCCTAATATTTAACCCATAGCTAGGAGGGAAAATGGATTCGTATCTTTCTCAATGGCATTTGCGCGTAAGTGAATATAACAAACCCATCTTGAGCTGTTATTAATTACACCACCGCATATCCAAACTTACAACACTTGCTTTTCCCAAGCGGTCACTCATCTCTGTACTGAACGAGCTCGATGTTGCTTAACTTTTGTGATTGTACGAGAACCGCTATTTCAAAAGATATCCGATGAAACGGTATTATTTGATGATGTAGTTCTTATGAAGTCTGTACAAATGTCAAATGCCTCCGACTGCAAGGAATTTGATATGGTGATTGAAGGCTTTGAGGAGCGTTGAACCACTTCTTAATTGTTGCTGTTCTCATTTCTACTTTGGCCTGCGGTGGTAGCACCTGTTAGGTTCCCAGCCACAGGCAAATTGGGAAACAACAAACAAACAAAAAACCTGTGAAAGTATAAAAATACATTTTTATTGTAAAAATACCAGAAATGCGTTTTTATATTTAAAAAAATTACCAATACTACATATCTATCGTAAAATTACTAACAATACATTTTATAGCAAAATGACCAACAATACATTTTATTTCTGTAGTTGAAGCATCAAAATTACGTTCAAAATATTTAGATATCGCCATTAAATAACCTACAAACGTTAATATGCCGCTGCACAAAATCAACCAAACAAACAATAAATATCAAACGAGTGGGTGGGATTTTATCTTGCATTAAATTTTTTCCTTTCCCTGATTTGTTAATAGCAAAAAAAAAAAAAACAAGTCTTTATTAAACCGGAATAAATATTCGACACTAATCTGAATATTAAGTTAAACTCAATCCGGTAAAATATTGTTTTTATTAAGCTTAACTTAATACAGTAAACGATGGTTAGTCCTTTCTTCTCGCTTTCTTTTACTACTTTTTCTCGTTAAGATTGGACCCACCAATAATAAACAGCAACCAGTATGTGTAATTCTCTTAGTCAGGTCTCACTGTTTTTTCCATGGAAAACAAACTATAATATATATTAAAAAAACATTATAACCAAAAACGTTTGCGGCTTCGCTTTACTCTTTAAAATATACATTTTCTCTTGTTGGAATAAATATAATCTCTCCTTCGCTTATATATATATATATATATATATATATATATATATATATATATATATATATATATATATATATATATATATGGTTTGAACAATAAAAAATATCAAAAAATTAAAATCTTCAGACACACTGGGTTGTATATTAATATTCTTTCGTTTTTATTATTTAAATTAGATTCCTCGACTAGTTTTCGACTATATATATATATATATATATATATATATATATATATATATATATATATATATATATATACTGACGAGTCGATGGTGTGATGCCCGGAGAGTCCGTCTACGAAACTCTGAGGTCGGGCTGCTGAAAGTAACATCAATCAGCTAAGTGACATATATATATATATATATATATATATATATATATATATATATATATATGTGTGTGTGTGTGTGTGTGTGTGTGTACACACACACACACACACATAGAAACACACACAAATATATATATATATATATATATATATTACTCTTTAAGTTTTGTAATTATGAGTTTAGCTAACGTAATATCATTCTATTCATGGAAATAATATATTGTGGCTATTTTTGATGAATAAAACTTTTCTCTGTTCTTGTATTGGTGCGTTTCACTTACAATTTACAACACATGTTTATGCAACAAATTTATTATAATTAATTTTCATTTCAATGAATGACTATATCTTCAGGCCGAGTATTAATTTAATGTATATTGTAACGAGGATTGTCTGTTATCTTATTTTTTCCAGCAGTACGATAATATTTTTACATAATTGTAGCACTATAAGCATTTTTGCATTGGGGTGTGTAAACACCCCTAGGGACTATCCATTTTCGGTAATCCGAAGTGACAAACACAGCGTTAATCAGTGATCACTACGTTTCACTGCCTCATGACCAGCTACCCGCATTCATCGGTTCTATATAACCCAACAACGTTAGGTTATTTCAGCAAAGATATTGCACCATGTCATCAAGCTCGTGTTGCTTAGAATTGGTTTGAGGCGCATTCTGAAGACTTCTGCCGCATTAGTCCGACAGAAGCCCATTCGAATATTTCTGGGACGTAGTGAAGTAGTCTATTTGCATACACCACTCTGTACCTGCAAATAACAGGGAACTGTGGGCAACTCTTGAGACGGCATGTCTTAATATGTCTCAGAATCTCTCCAGAGGAATCGACGAACTTTGCCGGGTTAAAACAGGTTCCACACGTTACTAAGCAAATATGCCATGACATTTAGCACGTCAATACATATATGAAAATAACGGTTTCTCATACATGTTTCAAATATAACAATCCCGTTTTTAATTGTGTGATACAAGACAGCAAGTTTGCCAGATTGAGCTAACAAGTCATGATTCGGACTAATTTTAAAAGCTTGGTGTGGCTAAATTTTGAATTTCGTTATTTGCAACTTTTTGAGGTTACTTTTAAAATAAGCTGCGATAACTTGTGCTAGAGAAGAAAGTCAAAATTTAGTCAGGCTGGACTTTCAATGTAGCCCGATTTGCTACTTGTTAGCTCAATCTGGCAAACTTACTCTCTTGTATCTGATACAATCAAAAACGGTATTGTCATATTTTTGCATTCTTTCTTTTTTATGTTATTCTATTTTTCTTCCTTTTGGTCTTTCTTTCCCTCATTATTATCTTTTTTTCTTTCATTATTTTTAATCTTTCTTTCACTTTTTTTTCTTTTTCTTTCATTATTCTCGCTTCCTTCCTTTTTTTCCTTCGTTATTCTCTTTTGTTTATATGATGGTTTCTTTGTTTTTTATTCTTTTTTTTTCTTTCGTACGCTTCTGTTCGTTTTTCTTCGTTATCTCCTTTCTTTTGCGTCCTGGGTATGACTATAAACTGCATCCGCGTCTTGGGTATGACGATAAACTACGTCCAGCAACAAGGCTTCAGATAATGTTTTTTGGAAAGAATAATGTTGCCAGGTATACGTCTTTTGAAAAGAATAATGTTGCCAGCTATACGTTTTTTGGAAAGAATAATGTTGCCAGCTATACGTCTTTTGGAAAGAATAATGTTGCCAGCTATTCGTTTTTTGGAAAGAATAATGTTGCCAGCTAAACGTCTTTTGGAAAGAATAATGTTGCCAGCTATACGTCTTTTGGAAAGAATAATGTTGCCAGCTATACGTTTTTTGGAAAGAATAATGTTGCCAGCTATACGTCTTTTGGAAAGAATAATGTTGCCAGCTATACGTCTTTTGGAAAGAATAATATTGCCAACTATACGTTTTTGGGAAAGAATAATGTTGCCAGCTACACGTTTAATAGTTCTGTATATGTAATATATCTATAGGTATTATATATATATATATATATATATATATATATATATATATATATATATATATATATATTAGAGTCCCATGAAAATAAGTGGATACAACGTCTAAAAACAAAATACCCACCCGGGCTGAACCATAAATTTAACAATATATAACTCAACAAATCAAAACCTACCCACATTTCTCACCCACACAAGACAGACATGCTTACGGAGGTGTGGAGGCCTCACACTTATACATTCACCCACACGAATATACACACTTACACACATCATACTCACTCACTCCCTAATGAGCTAAATGATAACACACACCCACAGCAATACACACGCTTACACATATCATACTCACTCACTCCCTAAGAACCAAATGACACACACACAAACACTAAACAGAGGCACATCCTCTCACCAGGCCCAATAAAACTGTCAAACTGACCAGAGAATTCATAGCAGCATGTATCTATCCAGCTCTTATCTCAAATAACAACTTAAAAGAGACTGTTTGACCAACACAAGGAATGTTAAAAGATTCATGTTAAAAAGATAAAAAAATAAAAAAAAACAAATGAAAACTACAGACAAAAGTTCATTTTCTCCATCAAGACATTCATTTCTGTAGTTCACTGCTACCAGCAAGCAGAAATATTTCTTCTCCTGATGATGGCCATTTTGGTCGAAACTAGTCGAGGAATCTAAATGGAATAATAATAAAAACAACGAAAGAATATTAATCTACAACCCAGTGTGTCTAAAGATTTTAATTTTTTTATTTTTTTATTGTTCAAAATATATATATATATATATATATATATATATATATATATATATATATATATATATATATTAATTTGGCATTAAATGACCCCCACAGTGGTTGATATGCCATAAAACCCAACTAACCGAAACCGATCCTTTCTTTTATTATTATCTTCCACTTTCTTTCTTTCTTTCTTGTTTTCCTTCATTCTCTCTTTCCACTTTTAAAATATTGTTTCTTTCTCCCTTTTATTTCGTTCTATAAATTTATCTTTCTTTATCTGTTTTCTTTCTTTTCACTAGTCGCAGTGAAATGCCTGATACTCTGTCCCTCTGTCAGACAACGCCTATAAAAACTGAGTAACATATGTCATGAACAATGGCACACTAACAGCTATTCATAATTACATTGACAATAAGTCCACAAATACAAAACGTTACCGGGTGGTGCGCATGAGAATAAAAATACTTGTGCGTGAAACACAGGGAAAATTCATTCTTCTTTTATCTAATGTCTTTTAGAACGTCGGCGATCATGGTTCTCACCAATTTCCTGTTTATTGTTTCTTTAAGTAGCTTTTGAACATTCACTATTTCTCTTTGTCCTTGTTCTGCCTTCTTTTTACTCAAAGACGTTAAGTGTGTTATTTGCTTCTCGCTTTAAGTATGAGTGTCAAATTCGCCTGACTGTCTTTCTTTTTTATATGTTCTTCATATTTCAACTGTCTCTTTCTGGTTGTAAGTACCAGTCTCTCTGTATTATTTAAGTATTTCCAGTTCCTCAAATTTTCGGTTTTTTGGTATTCTCGGCATTTGTCTGTAGATCTATATCTCTGTTGCTTCAAGTTTTTTCTTTGTCTGTGAGTGTGTTATATAGTATTAATTGCTATATAGGAGATTAGATATTAGATAGCTGACCGGCACGAAAGCTTTAGTTGTAATTTCTCGAACACATAATATCTACATATGTCTATTGTTTTTAAGATTATTTTTGAACGAAATTATCTCGTATGTTTATATGTGTCCGTTGATTAGATATTTGGGTGCAGAGTAACCACGGAAAGAAATATGAGTGCGCATGCGTGTACACTTTATATTGTCCTTGATTTTATCAACGGCAGCATTCCGATCAAGTTCGGAGAATACAGAATTTTTTTTTTTTTTTTTGATTCACTCAGTACAAGGCCTAAGGGTTTACTGAGTGGGAGTGCTGTAAGCGAGGAGGAAGGAGGACATTACGAGAACGTATAGGATATATATTAGGTTGGTGCAAAAATAATGACGTAATGTCGTTTTTTGACGTATTTTTTAACGTAAAAAAAAACGACATTATTACGTCATTATTTTTGCACCAACCAATATCAGTTTGCCCCGGACCTGGGGAGACCAAGTAGTACTTGTCAGGAGTAAAAGAAAGAAAGAAAGAAGGAAAGAAAGAAAGAAAGAAAGAAAGAAAGAAAGAAAGAAAGAAAGAAGGAAAGAAAGAAAGAAAGAAAGACGGAAGAAAGAAAGAAAGAAAGAAAGAAAGAAAGAAAGAAAGGAAGACGGAAGAAAGAAAGAAAGAAAGAAAGAAAGAAAGAAAGAAAGAAAGAAAGACGGAAGAAAGAAAGAAAGAAAGAAAGAAAGACGGAAGAAAGAAAGAAAGACGAAAGAAAGAAAGAAAGAAAGAAAGAAAGAAAGAAAGAAAGAAAGAAAGAAAGAAGGAAAGAAAGAAAGAAAGAAAGAAAGAAAGAAAGAGTGTTCACCAAATGAAGATGAAATGGGTGAAAAAGAAGAAAAGGAAGGAAATAGAAAGAAAAAGAGAAATAACACGAAAAGAAATAAGATGCCAAGAAATGAAAAGGGAAACAAAAAAAGAAAAAAAAAAGAAAAGTAAAGGTTAAAGCTGAAAGAGCGAATCAAACCATTTCTTTTAAAATAGCAATGAAAATTAAACGGGGTGAATTGAGTACAGAAGAGATTGTCGGGAAGAAACTCAAGTAGAAATATTAACGTCATTGTCCCATTTCTTGAAAACTGTCAACTGCAGATACTTGTTGATATGTTATAGTGATCTCTATACGAACGTGCGCACTGACGCATACACAATTCTATTGTGATTTACTAAACGTAGGATAGACGTGACACAAGGCTGCAATTATAGAAAATTAATTGAGAATTGAACATAATTAATTGCGCGAGACAGCTTGCTAAACATCACACTACGTCGAAATGCCCCACCTACCTACCTATATATATATATATATATGTGTGTTCTGTGTGTGTGTGTGTGACCTTGTGACCTTGTGACCTTGTGACCTTTATGCAGTAAATCTACAAATAAATAAAATATTTAGCATTTTATGCAAAATAAAGTAATCTTCATATTTTGGGGGATTAGGCATCTATTGTGCCACAATGCCACAAAAGGAAAACGTAGCTGTTGATTTTATTTTACTCAAGGTATGCACTGCTTACGTTGCCTACCTAGACGGCACGTCCTTTATATATATATATATATATATATATATATATATATATATATATATATATATATATATATATATATATATAACATTTATATATATATATATATATATATATATGCGTGGCATAATAGGCAGTCAGTTGCTGAAACCTCCTGAAGAGTGAACTGAAGAATTACGAAAATGTTCGTCTACGAAACTGTGGAATCGAAGTGCTGAATATAACAATCATCTTAGTGATAAATTTTTATACAGGATTGACTGACCGTCATTATGCAATATTAATTTGTATATCCTCACTGTTTAGATAGATAGATAGATAGACAGACAGACAGACAGACAGACAGATAGATAGATAGATAGATAGATAGAATAATCTCTAAAATTTCAGTTAATTTGGCATAAAAAGGATTAATTGTTCTAGCATAGTTTCCACCATCTTCTTTGAAGTAATGCGTATGGAATTCGATATATTTAAAATTGCCATGTCCTTTCAGGACGTATGCGATCATAGCTCTGTAAAGATTCTTTTTCATTATTATCTCCAATTACCATTTCTTCGGAAAGATAGGGGAGTGGTTTCTCCTTACCTTCTCCGCGGTTTGAAATTTATAGTTTTCCTTCCTTGGACTGGTTGCTATATAGGGCTAGAAAAGATGGAT
>OZ010586.1:74864086-74934086 GCA_963932145.1 Acanthosepion lycidas
ATGCCTGATGTTTTATTCAGATTTCTAGCGATGCTGAAAAACAGGGAAAAATGAACTTATGCCTCCTCAAAAAAATATCAGACGTAGATTAACACAATTAACTTTCACCGAAATTCGAACTCAGTCCACCGATTCCATTTCCGTCGCACCTACCATCTTAAATGCTTTCAGCACCTGCTTGTTCTATCTTAATCCTAACCGTTGCTTCGTTGCTTCACTCCATTGATCGTACGAGAACCGTTGTATTCAACGTGTTATGACCATGTTTGCACCAAGATGCGCATGCCCGTCATATATTGTGAGTGAAGGATACAAATTTTGGATATTATTGATAACTTCTAAAATGCACATTTGTAGGCGATCGTTTTTTGGTATGTAAGTACCAAAAATCTTTTGATGTTATTGTAATGTATATTATATATACGGTAGGTAAGTAAAAACTATATACAATCTGATGTCGCTAGAATAGCAAACGTTTCCACCTCCGCTGCCCGCCTCGGCCCGCATTCTTCTCCGCCCTATATTCGGTTTTTGAAATGGTTTTCGAGAGAAAAGTGGGGGGAAAAAAAGCGAAAAATGCAGAACTCAGTCGGCGACGAGAGCGGGAACGAGAAAGAAAATGAAAAAATAAAAGAGAGTTGGGGAGAGGAAGAGAGAAAACGAAATGCCGGCGCAGAGATAGAATGTCAAACGGGCGGATTTACGGGAGCGGTGGGTAGTGTGGGCCGCCTAACGTTTGGGCGAGTCGGAGCAGCCGTCGGTGAAATCTCGGATCTACAAAAGTGGAGGGTCGTGAGATGATCAGTATTGATCTGCGTTGAAAGAGTTCGCTTTCTGTAGGGACGTAACGAGGGTAAAAAAAAAATGATATGTTGAAGGAAGGGAAAAGAAAACAATATATGAAAAAGAGCAAACTGGGAAGAAAAAAGGAAGGAGCAGATGGATAAAAAGGAAAGTAAGGAAGAAAGGTAAAAAAAGAAAAGGAAGAAAATAAGTAGAGAAAAAAGGAAATGTAAAGAGTGCAAAAGAAAAAAGAAAGTAAGAGGTGCAAGAAAAAAGGGAAGGGAAAAAAAGAAGAAGGAAAGAATAAAGAAGGAAAGGTGAAAAATGAAAGCAAATGAAGGAAGAAGGAAGGAAGAAAGAATAAAAGAAAGAAATGAAGAATAAAAATATTAAAAGGATGAAAGAAAAGGTTTCCAAAGAAAGGAGGAAAGAAAGAAAAGAATTAATGGACACAAAGAAAGGAAAGGTTCCAAAAACAGAAAAGAAAGAAAGAACAAAAATGTTTCAAAAAAAAGGAACGAAGGAAAGAAGGAAGGAAAAAATAGGGTACAAAGAAACAAAAGCTAAATACAAATGAAAGAAAGAACGTAAAAGTCTATGGAATTTGGAAAAGAAAATACGCGAAAGTATTAAAGAAATAAAAGATAAAAGAAGATAAGAATGATCAACTGGAATCGGAGGGAGACCAAAATTGACAAAAGCAAAATTCAAGGGATGACTGAACATGACACAAAGGCCCGTGTATAGGCAAAAAAAAAAACCGAGCGGGAAATATGAAAGGAACGAATGTCAGTAGTAGCAAAAGAAAAAAAAGAACGAAAGAAAAAATAAATAAAAATCAAAGCTAGAAAATAGGAATAGAGTGGAGGGTTATTATCAAATAGAATGAGATAAATCAAGTAAAAAAAAAAAAAAGATGAAATAAAAAAACACGAAAGACAAAAAATAAATATAAAAACGAAAGTTTAGAGAATATAAGAAAATCAAATCTATAAATTAGAGAAAGTATTTCTAAAGACATTACAAAGTTCAAGGAATATATCTGTTTGTATAAGAATTTTGTGATATCAAAAAATAAGAAATAAAAATAAATATATATTAGGGAAATCTTGTGTTACCGTGCACCCTTAGAGGCAAAATTGCAGGAAAAAAAGAACTATATCAGAGTGTATGGTGCTTTTATTTTACACCTTACCCACTCCCCTCACACAAACACATACAGACTCACAAACACACGCGCATTGTCAAGGAAGCTTCATATTAAATCGTTACATTAGGTATAATAATGTTGACAGAATAAGAATGAATGAAAGGAATCAAAAATGAATGAAAATATATGAATGAATCTTGAAAAAAATATGCGATTTACGTGAGGACAAAAGAAATGGTAAGGAATGAGAAAAGAAAGTAAATATTAGATATTCGTAAAAGAAAGAAAGGAGAAAGAAAGAAAGAAAGAAAGAAAGAAAGAAAAAAAGAAAGAAGAAAACAAACACGTAAACAAAAGTGCAAAACAGGAAAGAAGGAAGAAAAGAAACAAAACAGTAGGAGAAATAAACGAGCAAAAAATGAAACAAAAATAGTGAAAAGTAAGAAAGAAAGAAAGAAAGAAAGAAAGAGTAAAAGAAAGGAAAAAGAAAAGAAACAAAAACGTAAAATGAAACAAAGCAGTAGAAAGAAAGGACCAACCAGACCAACCATATATATATATATATATATATATATATATATATATATATATATATATATATATATATATATATATATATATATATATATATATATGCCCTTAGAATTAGCTTCCTTGAAAAGCATTTTGGTCTTAATTTTTTGTGGAGACGATTTCTTCCAAAAGTTTGTATTCTCGAGAGTTTTAAAGTAAAAATTCCCACTACCTCTGTTTCGTTTTGTCAGATTTTGAACAACAACAACTACCACCATTACAACAACAACAACAACACAAGCATTCAAATGCACTTGTTTTTCCCCTTTTTTTTCCTCGTCTGATTTGAAACCACAGTGGAAAATAAGCAAATATAATCGTTCAGAGCATGCGCAATGCCATCTACAACATAGGATCACGAAAAGTGAAGTACGGTGCCATTAATACTAAAACTACTTTACCAGTTCAAATGCATACATATACAATGCTTACTTTAAGGATATTAATATCAGTCAGTCGTATGCCATACGTGATACACGCTTAGGCGATCATGCATCTTTCGATACATGGCTGACGGGGCAAATTTTGTTTTTCCCGCAGTAAGTAGGTTGCCTTTTTCTTTCTACGGTAGACCAGTTTCCATCCAAGGCTATTTACCCATAGCTGGGATGGGGGATAGAAGCAGAGGGTTCATACCTCTCCCAAGAGTATTAGCATGTAAGTGAATGTAATGGATTCGACTGGAATTCGAACTCGGCTCTCTGATTCCTCATTCCTAGCGGCTATCCATTATTACTCCACCCTAATATACTCGCCTTAACACAATTTTATTCATTTAGAAAATCTTTAACCAGAATAATATACATAAAAATAAATTCCGTTTTATATCCTTAAATTAAATTGTTTTGATGGGAATCGTTGAAATATAAATATTAAAAATATTATTAACTTTTAAATAATATTTGTTGGAAACATCAGTCATTGAGTCTACAGTTATATGTTGATATTTTACATTTTATTCACCTATCTTACAGGGAAGTATTTATAAGAATTCGTGTATACTACCGATTTTGAGGCACCTTTGGTTACATAATAATACACAATTGACCTAATTATACACATCTCATCTTTAAAACATCAAGATCCATTGTCTTCAAATTAATTAATCTTATGAATCATCAAACACTATAGGCAAGCGCATCAAAATCTTACTTATTATAAAATGCAGATATATTGGATCGGATTTCCTACATTTTTCAACCGATTTCAACAAAACTTCACAGGACTACGTAAAATTACCTTGCGGTGGTTCTAACAGCGCCAAAAATTGGAAAAACACAATTGTTTTTGCACGAAATCAATTTGAAAACACGATTAAGAGGCTTCACGAGAATGAAAGGGGACAACTCATATCGAGTTATACTTATTATAAAACCCAGGTTGTTTGTGTGTGTGTGTGTGTGTGTGTGTGTGTGTGTGTGTGTGTGTGTGTGTTCCTTTTTATCGGATTTCCTACATTTTTCAACCGATTTTAACAAAACTTCACCTTTTTTTTTGGCAGGTAGTGTTTCTTATTCTCTTGCACACTTTTTCTTTATTTTTACATTCAGAATTCTTTAAAAATTCCATTTACAAGACAATTGTTTATAATAAAATTCTATTCAATCGGTAGACTCATAACGATTGAAAACAATGTTTTTGTTTGAGTTTGGGTTTGACCAATTCGTAAAAAAAAAAAATAATTAAGACATGTGTGTCCGTCAACCTTAAACAATAATCTTTGTCAATTTTATTTTTCAGTCTTTATGATGGTCGATACTTGATCTATCTCTTACTGTTACATCCCCGGGCAACGCCGGGCTCTACTGCTAGTCATTAATATTATTAAGAAACAACACAATATCTCTTGAACACTTCCAACTATTGAGAACAATAAATATAAGTGTTCAAGTGACACTGTGTTTGTTACTTGTTAATGGTATTTGTGATCTTAGTAATGTTTCTGTTTTCTAATTCTTCTGCACCCAGTAACCCTTAGTGATTTGTTTGGGGTGAACTCGATTTTTAAAAAAAGTTTTGTTTTTTTGTTTTTTTCTCACCATTTTAGGGTAGCTTTGTTCAAAAAAGAATGAAAACGATTTAATTGCTATAAAATATGTCCAGGATGATACCCAGACTACGGTACGCCTACAAGTATTGCCCAGAAGTTTGGGTCGCATTATACACAAGCTATATGAAAAGATCACGTTTTTCAAAAATATTCAGGAGTCGAACTATACCTGAAGTAGACTTATACACGAGTATATAGGGTAAGACAAAGTGGAAAAGGTTTTAGTGTGATGCGTTTCGTTCTTTAGGGCATCATTGGACTAAATTATGTTATCGCTATACATCGCTTTCTCAGATCAATGGGTAAAATGGCTTCAAACGAATAACTCCTATAAAGATTATGATACTTCATCAGATTCTGTAGACTGGCACTAGAAACTAGTCCTCTCATTTATCAAGTCTTTCCTGTCAGGTAGGACTTTGAAGGTCGTTGTTAATGGTCAGTGATGTGAGGTGCATGAAACCAATGCTAGCATCCCCCAAGACACTGTTTTCGATCATATTCGCTTTCTGCTTTGTATCATCGAGCTTCCCAAGAACACTTCTAGATCCTTAGTAAATATATGCTACATCATGGGATAATTGTCCATCTCACAAAATGTTTAATATCTAAAAACCACTAAACTAATTGAGTTTCTTTTTTCCAGGTTTTCAGATAAGACGTTTAGCCATCTTGACAGCATTTGTTGTAATAATCACTGAAAAACCCTTTCAGTTATTCAGTTAGAAAGAGAACAGGTCAAAATCGTTTTGTGTCAGCTCCACTATATCTTCCCAAGTGAGCAATGGGGAGAGGAAAAAGATAATTTAGACCGTCAGTAATTGTAACAACATTCATACTCTGGCTTCCATCTTCAAAGTCCATTCAAGAACCATCAAGAGAACGGTGAATAAGTTTTAAAAACAGGGAACAGTAGAGAGGAAAACTGGATCAGCTCACTCCGGACCTCAAACGGAACGCATATATTCGTGACATCGCAAAAGATGCTGGAAGAATGGTAGATTCAATGTATCACTCTTGCTACTCTGCTCTATCTTTAGAGTCAGATCAGACCAAAAATGGGGCATTACTGACATATATGGGATAGTGCGGCTCAATCCTCACTGTCCTGTCTTCAAAAACCGCTGAGGGCCTTGTGGAGAATAAAGTATTCTCCACCCAGGAACCCTTATCCCACAGAGTAAACGTCGCCAACATTTCACTACTCTATCGCTAATTACTATGGCAGATATTCGGTCGAGTTACAATCCACAGTGCTAGCATCTTGAACCTTCACATTTAGAATCCACCAATACCTTTTTTCACGGTTGCAAACCATCCCCATTCCTTTCGTGTTCCTTTGATAAAAACAAGTTCTCTTCAGACAGCTTCATCCCCAGAACTATTACTTTGTGGAACAAACTCCCGAGAGAACAAAAATATTGACCTCTTTATGTCCATCTTCAACCGATATCTATTTTACTCGTCGTCATAATACGCTTAATCTTCTCTCCCCCTTTAATGTATCTCACTCAGAAACCCTCTACTTTGAGTGGCCCCTGGACCTTGTATTGGGAAAACTATCAGCCAAAAATTACTTAACTCTTCCAACACCAGCGACGACAAAAACGGGTAACACATAACTAGAAGAAAAAAATAATATTTCACGTTTAAAAATAATGTTATTTTCATGCTAGCACAAAGTCAAAAGTCATCGTGACCGAGGGTTTGAGTGCGCTTGCCTTTTTCAGACTGTTGATCACGCTAGATAACGCGCTATCCCCCAGAAATATTAACTAAGGTCCGCTCAGCATAGCTGCAATATAAACCACAGGTCTGTGAGTGTTGAACAAACACAAATATTCCTGAGCAGGCGTCTGCAATGAGGGTTAGCTAGCCGCCCTAGTAGACTGGCATTCTCGGATACGAGTGGCTACGTCTTTTACATTTATTTACTATAAACAAGAGGTGTGTAGAAAAATGTTGTCTATAAGAGTAGACTTGGGAAGTCTAATTTTCCGAAAAATTGTTTATTCCATATTTTTTATAAACTTCAACTATTTAGTCATTTTTGTTTTTTGTTTTTTTTAAGCGTTTCACCCCAAGCAAGGCGAGAAGCCACTAGGACGCAAGGGGTTACAGAAGATTTGGAGCAAGATCAGATAGGAGTGATAGAGGAAAGGATCAGGAGAAGGATAGTGGATAGATCAAGGCAACTGGAGATGTCGATTGACATTACACTTGAATAGCTGGAGAATATAGCTCTCAGGGAAACTGGAATAGGGAAGGGAGTTCCACAGGCGAGAGGTGCGAGACATGAAGCTATTGGAGTAAAAGAGACGGCTACATTTAGGAGTTTCGACAGTGAAAGGGTGAGAGCGGGATGCCAGCCTCGTAGGGCGCTTGAACCCATGAAGTCTGGGAACCAGTGAATGCAGCTCCTCGGAGCAAAGTAATATACGTGATCATGTTTCTTTCTGGCTAGGCAGAAGATTTTCCCGCAGTCGGTTGCCATTCCTTTCCACTGTAGACTGGTTGCTAATCAAGGCTATACGACCCAGTTTGTCTGTCCTGCTTTTGAACCCATAGCCAGGGAGGAGGAGAGACAGATTTGTACCTTTCCCAAGGTTATTAGTGCGTAAGTAAATGTAACGAACTTGGCTGGAATTCGAACTCGGTTCTCTGATTTCTCACTTCGAGCCGAGCTCCATTGCAGCACAACACACAGCCTATTCGGCCAATGAATGCCAAATGTTTCCTGTGTGAAAACGGTTGATTCTAGCCTTACCCTTACTGTACTAAATTACGTTGTCTATTTATTTAATTTGTTTTCTTATTTCATGAAGAATGATTTGCTGTAAAATGATATTAAATGTTTAATATGTCGACATTTTGAATTTCGCCTACTTTTTTTTTTATATTTCTTTTTTTCTCCTAGGTATATATTTCAATTGTATTTTCAAATGTAATTTAACTGAGTTCTACAACTGCTTATCTAGCTATCATTAAAATGTCTATAACAAAATTAAGAATCGTATAAACTATTTATTTTTATTCGGTCGAGTTGTTTTATCACGCCAACCATTACGGCTCTGAATCAAGGTGGGAAGGTCATTAGGGCGGCAATCTGTATCATTACATAGCTGGTCAATGTAGGTGGTCGCTGGGCGGCAAACACGTCTTGCTCCATGGCTAGGTGGTTAGAACTGTAGATCACTCGCGAGTTCTTGTTTTCTGTTCCGTATTCTGTTACAGTTAAGCTCTTTGAAACCGTTCTGCACGTGACGTCACTTACATGATGCGCATAAATAAGTAGATCATAAGCAGACTAAGACAGACAACGGTTGATATAGATAGACAAAAATAGATAGATATAGATAGATAGATAGATAGATAGATAGATAGAAACAACCTGAGATAGATAGATAGATAGATAGATAGATAGATAGAAAGAAACAACCTGAGATAGATAGATAGATAGATAGATAGATAGATAGATAGATAGATAGAAAGAAAGAAAGAAAGAAAGAAAGAAAGAAACAACCTGAGATAGATAGATAGATAGATAGATAGATAGATAGAAACAACCTGAGATAGATAGATAGATAGAAAGAAAGAAAGAAACAAACAACCTGAGATAGATAGATAGATAGATAGATAGATAGATAGATAGATAGAAACAACCTGAGATAGATAGATAGATAGATAGATAGATAGATAGATAGATAGATAGATAGAAACAACCTGAGATAGATAGATAGATAGATAGATAGATAGATAGATAGATAGATAGATAGATAGATAGAAAGAAACAACCTGAGATAGATAGATAGATAGATAGATAGATAGATAGATAGATAGATAGAAAGAAAGAAAGAAAGAAAGAAAGAAAGAAAGAAACAACCTGAGATAGATAGATAGATAGATAGATAGATAGATAGATAGAAACAACCTGAGATAGATAGATAGATAGAAAGAAAGAAAGAAACAAACAACCTGAGATAGATAGATAGATAGATAGATAGATAGATAGATAGATAGATAGATAGAAACAACCTGAGATAGATAGATAGATAGATAGATAGATAGATAGATAGAAACAACCTGAGATAGATAGATAGATAGATAGATAGATAGATAGATAGATAGATAGATAGATAGATAGATAGATAGATAGATAGAAAGAAACAACCTGAGATAGATAGATAGATAGATAGATAGATAGATAGATAGATAGATAGATAGATAGATAGATAGATAGATAGATAGAGTTTGGGGCCACGCTCTGGAATTCGAAGAATCACCTAAAATTTGAAATTTGCGTGCCTTTTTCAAAACTAATTAACTCGCTCATTTCAGGCAAGAGGGATTTTCTTTTCCTGAAGGGTTTTATCATATATCCAATAATAATAACAAAATTAATTCATTACTGCATGAATTTCCCTTAAAATCTTAGCTCTTTTTTTAAAAATCTTCCTTGCTGGTTAATGGTAATCTTATGGTTGGTGGGTTTTAAATTTTGCGTAACACCCTCAAAAAGATTGAACGCAATGCACTAACGAGTTAAATAGTTTCAGCCTCCTAGTGTAGTAGAAGGTAATTAAATCAAAGAAGGTTTGAAAGTAATTATTAAATCCAGAGAGAAGCCCCAACTTTTTGATGTAAGTTGTACACAGTATTACAGTAATGTAGATTTGGATTGATTTGCTTTTACAGATTATCAACCTTTCGCAGGTTATTTAAAGTCAGAAAATAGTTTTATATTCTAAGATTTTGGTGGGAAGGAGAGAAAATAATCTTACTAATTAACCCATAGTTGGCGGAAGAAGAGGTGGATTCATACATTTGCCAAGGCTAAATGAATATAACGTACCAAATTGGAATTGGATCTCAGCTCTCTATTACACCATGTTATCCATTACACCATTCATAAATTCAAGCTTATAGCATCTGGTATTCCCAAGCAGTCAATCATTTAGTTATTGACCAGGCTCGACGTTGTTTAACTTCAAAGAACTTACGGGAACTGGTGTTTCAAAGTGATATGACATTTTGGGCAACCATATATATATATATATATATATATATATATATATATATATATATATATATATATATCATTCGCATGCGGTACTGTTTCGGGGTATCACAGATCCTCAAGGCGACTAAACATCAGAATTCATCAAGCTAGGATTGAAACCCAACCTATTTGGTGTCAGTCAGAGTTTCTACCACTTCATTCGGCAGAGTTTAGCAGCTAAATCTAGCGTATTGTTTTTACGAGTGTAAACAGGTGGCTGTGGTTTATAGAATTAGCTTATCACTCAACAGTGCTCAATTGAAATATATTTTTTCAAGAGCTAAATTATGGTAGTGCAGTATATATATATATATATATATATATATATATATATATATATATATATATATATATATATATATATACGTATGTAGATATAAATAAAAGGAAAAAACGGGTAAGATATATAATCCGATGTTCTTCTTGAGGATGAAATGGAACTAATGTCTTTAATTTAATTACAAAATTAAATTCGGAGCTTTCAGCTTCCATTTTTGAAACATGGTTAGAACTGTGTAGCGAAGAAACATATTTTAAATCAATTAATGATATATATATACGAATACATATATATATATATATATATATATATATATATACGAATTTATATATATATATATATATATATATATATATATATATATATATATATATATATATATATATATGGCTATAAACAACACCTAATCAGGGAACAAATAAATAAAGCAATTTCCACACCTAGAGAAGACACCCTAATGTACAAGATTAAAAATAAATCTAGCCGCATCCCTCTAGTAACCACTTTCAACCCCACTCTGCCTCCACTATCCCAAATAATCAAACGTCGCTGGGAAATACTACATCTCAAACCAGACCTAAAAAAACTGTTTAAGGAACTTGGCCTTCTTGCATAGCGTAGACCTAAGAACCTAAAAGAAATCATAGGTAGTAACCACATTTCAGGGTACAAGGTAATCCGTAATAAACTAAGAACAAAAACAACAGGATTTTCCCAACCATGCAACAACAAAAGAAGTTTATGTTGCAACCATATTGAAAACACGAATTCATTCACTAGCTCAGTCACTAAATCTAATTTCAAAATCTACCACGATTCTAACTGTAGCAGTCATAACATAATTTACTTCCTAGAATGCACACTATGCCAGAAACAATATGTAGGAAAATCTGAATGGCCCTTTCACTACAGAATTAACAATTATCGTAAACGAATTAAGTCGACTCCCCATGAAAAATTATTACCTGTAGAACAACATTTCCGCCTGGAAAAACACCATTTCAAAACCCATGCCAAATTCACTATAATTGAGAGAATAGAAAAGTTCAGAGCAGATAACATTAGAAAGATTTTAGAGTCGCATGAAAATAAGTGGATACAACGTCTAAAAACAAAATATCCAGCCGGGCTAAATCACAAATTTAACAACATATAGATATAACTCAACAAATCAAAACCTACCCACATTTCTCACCCACACAAGACAGACAGGCTTACGGAGGTGTGGAGGCCTCACACTCATACACTCACCCACACGGATATACACACTTACACACATCATACGCACTCACTCCCTAATGAGCCAAATGATAACACACACCCACAGCAATACACACGCTTACACATATCATACTCACTCACTCCCTAAGAACCAAATAACACACACACAAACACTAAACAGAGACACATCCCCTCACCAGGCCCAATAAAACTGTCAAACTGACCAGAGAATTCATAGCAGCATGTATCTATCCAGCTCTTATCTCAAATAACAACTTAAAAGAGACTGTTTGACCAACACAAGGAATGTTAAAAGATTCATGTTAAAAAGATAAAAAAATAAAAAAACAAATGAGAACTACAGACAAAAGTTTATTTTCTCCATCAAGACATTCATTTCTGTAGTTTAGTGCTAGCAGCAAGCAGAAATATTTCTCCTCCCGATGATGGCCATTTTGGTCGAAACTAGTCGAGGAATCTAAATGAAATAATAATAAAAAAAACGAAAGAATATTAATCTAAACCACAGTGTGTCTGAAGATTTTAATTTTTTTATTTAATTTTTTAAATTTTTTTTATTGTTCAATATATATATATATATATATATATATATATATATGTGTGTGTGTGTGTGTGTGTGTGTGTGTGTGTGTGTGTGTGGTGGCCCAAAATGTCATATCACGTTGATATATATGGTTGCCCCAAGCCTTGTAAGTCAATTTAGGTAAACGTAAGCCCCTAGTGGCCGTCGATAGCTGTGGCCTAGGGCTTGTGTATGTTGTCCTTGTTCAAATTGTTGATCACGCTTCCCGTAAACGCTAACTAACGTCTGTTCAGCATAGTCGCAGTATAAAACACAGGTGGACTTTGTGGGTGTTGAATAAGCACAAATGCGCCTGAGCAAGCGTCTGCAATAATAGACGGGCAACCTCGAATACGAGCGACTAGCTATGATATATATATATATATATATATATATATATATATGTGTGTGTGTGTGTGTGTGTGTGTGTGTATGTATATATATATAAATATATATATATATATATACACACGTATGTATGCATGTATATATATATAACTTTCGTTTAATATATATATATATATTACCTTAAAGTTATATATTATATATATATTACTTTAAAGTAATATATATATATATATATATATATATATATATGTATTACTTTAAACGAATGAAAGAGTGTGTGTATTCTTGCTTTCGTGTGAATATGTCTATGTGAGTGATTCACGTTATGCTGATCATATCATTGCTTAACCTAGATAATGCCATGCTGTAGTTGTGTCTCCTAACTCGATATTACAACTCTCCCACACTAAATGCCAGACATCTGCAGTTGAACGGTGTTGATGGCTTCCACCTGGCTGAGTGGACAGGTCGACTAAAGGCCATGACCATATCTTCGGCCATTTGCAAAAAAGAAAATATGATAATGGTAGTGAGAGATTTAACATTAAAAAAAAACATTGTACTCATGTTTTTGTTTGTTTGTTTTGTTGTTTGTTTGTTTTTTTGTTTGTTTTTTCTTTTTAAAAATTGTCAAACATTTCTTCTTTATTTTTCTTTGGTTTTTGTTGCTCCTTACTGAAGTGGTTGTCAAGTAGACTACCCAGCTCCTCTTAGAAATCGACCAATTGTGAGACGCCACGTTATTCTTAAGAGGCTGAGCCCAGCTAAAAAGAAACGCCAGAACTGCAAACTGAATCTTTTGATGTCGTCACAGATTTAGTGTAAAAGAGAACAGCGTAAATCGGAAAATGGCTATTCAGCGTTTACGTGGATCAACACTGCAGACGAAACGACATCCTTCCATACAAATATTTTTTCAGATTACCTTTTCTGGGCATTTTTCCTTTATAGGCGCACTATATTATATTATGCATTATAAAATTTCGTTTAATTTAGATTATAATAAATTTTCGAAGGCTGACTGGTTTAACGTAAGGTGCCATCCAAAAGCTAAGCATAAAACATAAAAATTTCGTTAGAGACATTTAAAAGAGTACTAAAATGTTATGCAATATCAGTCCTCCTATATGGAAGTGAATACCGGACAGTCTCCTAACAGATGAAGAAGAGACTTGAAGAAACAGAAATGTGTTTCTACAGAAGTATGATGAGAATACCGAGGACCGAATATGCGAGCAACGATAAAGGTTTCGAGAAATTGGAAACAAAAAACATTATACTTAACATCAGTTGGAATTTCTATGGTACATAATGAAGAAGGAGGGCTTATGAATTTTGATACCCACAAGACAGATTGAAAGCAAGAGAGATAATGGAAAACAACGCTTAATCTACCTAACAAGCTTGAGTAAATGGATAGCAGAACAAGGTTTAGAGGAGATGACAATAAGACAAAATTTATTAAGAGGTACAAAGGACAGGAAATTGACAGGACATGATCGCCTAAGGTTTGAAGGACACGGTACAATTGTTTGAGTAATTTTTAAAGAGTCACACAGTGGAAATTTGTATTACATCGTTGGAATTCTTTTTTAATAAAGAAGTCTTTTGCGAATCATAAATGCCGGTTCTGAATACTGTCGGAAATTATTTTGCTTGTGTCTAACTGGACATCGAATAAAGAAAGTCTTAAAGAAATAATTCTGTCAATCAGCCTTCGAATTAATTTGTAATGTCTTCCTTTTATTAAGATCACTAAAGTACAATGTCCTGAAGAAGTTGAGAGACTGCATAAACTTATTGCCCGGTTCACACTCCTTCGCCGTCTTTTGAACAGGAGTAGGAGTTTATCATTTGTTTCCTGGTTAGGATTGGGGTTCCGGTTTCTTCTCCAAAATCATTCTCATTCTCTTTCACCCCCATGGGTCCCTTGCGTCTTAATGGCATTATCGCCTTGCTTGGAGTGGATTGGTATATATATATATATATATATATATATATATATATATTACAGGTTAATTTAAAATTAAGTCACCATTTTACGTATGATGGACCCTACATGTACATAATATATATATATATATATATATATATATATATATATATATATATATATATATAACTATGAACCTAAAGAGCAAGGCAAACCTACCTTGGTGTCACCTACGCGGATCTTCAGGGTATGCTGGCTCTTTAGGTTCATAATTCGATTTGCTCTACTTAGTGTATTGAGCACTTTGCTTAGTTATTTTACTCGTGTCAGAGGTTTTTTTTTCTTTGGACTCTGAGCTTGGATTCTGGTCAACTATTTTCGCCGAAATGACATGTTTTTAGTTCTTTCTTTTTTATTCTTTTTTTTTTCCTTAGGTATTTGTTTGTTCATTTATAACATTTACAAGCCAATACACCTTAGGTTTTTCCGAACTAGTATACTTACGTATATTTATAAGATTTATATATATATATATATATATATATATATATATATATATTAAAGACATTTTTATGTTTAACGTTCTTTTTATAGATACGAGTATTTAAGTAAATGCTCTGTTTATAATAAACAGTATTAAATAAAATTTACCGGCCTAAATCTCCGATTCGGCCACATGGAAGATTGAAGTTTATAAGCAGTAAATTCGACCTTGCCAACCGAACGCTCCTTTGTGGCCGAATCGGTTATGCACGCCGGGCTAAATAGCGGTTCCGTATAGGATGCAGGTTCGAATCCTGTCAAAGGATTTCTATGAAAATTTCTCGGACATTCAGGCCGGTAAATTTATTTAATACTGTTTATTATAAACAGAGCATTTACTTAAATACTTGTATCTATAAAAAGAACGTTAAACATAAAAATGTCTTTAATAAATAAATTGTCGGACTTTGTCCATTTCTTAAGGTATGTATATATATATATATGAATATATAACAGGAGGAAACAAATATTCGTACACACAAATTTTTAATTTATTGTATTTGCCAACTAATGAATAAACATACTTTTCATATAATTAACTGTACACAGATGCATAATAACTAAATGTGCACAGAAAACAAAGAAAAATCATTTAATAGAAAGAAATCCCATTTATCAATATTAATGGTTAAAAAAAGTATTCATACAATGCAAATTTCAGATTTTAAAACACCTCAATTGCTTTAATACTCTAGATTATTCAATTGGAATATTCTAGAATCTTCCAATAATTATCAGTAGTTATTTTTAGCCTAAAATTACAAACAGAACATTCTGTTATTGATATTCGTGCAAGAAGGTTATCATCATATCAAGAGGTAAAGAATTGACAAATTTGCAAAAAGTGCTTAATGTTAAGCTCTGGAAAGAAGGTAAAAGTTTCAGGAAAATCTTAGACAACCTGAATATTCCATTTGCTGTCATTAGTTCATTCATAGCAAGGTGTAAAAACCTCAAAACATTTGATAACCAAAGAAGAACAGGTGCTCCACGGAAGATTTCTTCAAGATCTTCGAGGAAATTAATGCGTCAAATTGAACAAAATCCAATGGTTTCTTGTCAGGAGTTGCAGGATGATTCGCTTTCATCAGAAATCTGTGTCACTAAACGGACAATAAGCAATGAAATTCATAGGAAAAATCTTAAGTCACCGTCTCCTCAGAAAACTACACTGCTATTGAAATGACACAGAGATTCCAGTTTGAAATTCGTTCGTGAAAATATGGATAAGGAAAAATCGCATTGGGAAAGAGTATTATCGATAGACGAAACTAAAATTGAGTTGTTTGGACGTAATTTTGGAAATCATTTATGGAGGGAAGGTGGCGATGCCTTCAAACAAAAGAACGCAGTTCCAACAGTAAAATTTGGTGGTCACAGCATCATGGCTTGGGGATGTTTTTTGCAAAAGGCACTGGCAGCAATATCAGTAATAGATGATAGAATGAATGCCGCAGCATATCAAATTATTTTGGAAGCAAATTTAATGATTTCAGTTGAAAATCTTGAACTTCTTCCTGATTGGATTTTATGCACACTGCAAAATCTGCGAAGAAATGGCTTGCTGAAAATAATGTAAATATCCTTAAATGGCCACGCCAGTCCCCAGATTTAAAACTAGTCGAGAATCTGTGGCATTATTTGAAAATTCAAACCCAATGAGAGCTCCAAAAAACATTCGAGATCCAAAGACTATATACGAAGTAGAATGGAACAAGATACCAACTAAAATTTGCAAATCATTAATTGAGAACAAGTAGAGGTTGGTTCCTGTAGAAGTGAATAATGGCTATTCTACAAAGTATTAAATGAAGATTATATATTCTTTTTTTTTATTGTACGAATACTTTTTTCACCCATTAATATTAATAAATGGAATTTATTTCTATTAAATCAATTTTTCCTGTTTTCTATGCATCTGTGTACAGTTAATTATGAAAAGTATGTTTATTTATTAGTTGGAAATACAATAATTTAAAAATTTATATGTGTACGAATATTTGTTTCCCCTACTGTATATATCAGTGAATATACATAATATCCAATGTCGATAGCACGACTCGGAGTTTCATGCATGTCATGCAATCTTCAGGTACGGAGATATTCTGACCTTTATGCAGTCCGCGTTCTCGTGCTGATGATTCAAAATTGTGTGTCAAAACTTGTTTATTTAATTATAGTTGGGTAAAATATTAGAATTATATATATATATCAATAATTTATATCATTCAGATTCATAATTTCGAAAGGGGAAGTATTAAGAAAATAAAAAATAGATTAAAAAAATGTTTTTAATCATTTAAATTTGAATTTGAATTAAAAAATAAACAATATATCAAGGGCGGTAACTCTCGCTTTTTTAAATGATGTACCCTAATTATGCTGATTATCTTATACTAGAACGCAGGTTAGAAATATAAGAGTGAACATATAAAAAAAATAATAGCTCAGGACTATATATCTAACGTACTTATAAAGGTGAAATTATATATACATACACGTTATAAATTAATCGAATACAGTAATATTGATTTGTATGTGTGTATTGATATATAAGAAAAGTTATTAGTGATGGGTTCTAAGAATATTAATAGTTGTAGCATATTAATATTCGTAAAATCTATTTTGCAATTTCTTTTAATCGGGGCCAAGGTGTGTGAGCAGGTGGTTGGATTTATGGATACATTTCGACATTAATTTGGACCTCGTGTTCAGCAAGTTAGGGGTATTTAAGTGTTTTAATATAATAAGCTTCTCCAAGGAACACAAATTACATTTGTCTCCTTTTCCACTGTATGACTTGGCTTTCGTGATAAATCTCCCAGTTAATCGTTAGGCTCTTATGGTTGCTTTTTAATCGTCAAACATGCTTTGAAAGCGTTCTGATGTTATTTGTTATTGCTCAGTGTCATTTTGTGGTGGTAATAACACGATTTCCAGCTGTTCTCGGGGGATCCAAAGTAATATTTAACATCATCGTCTGAGTGGATGCTAGCATTGTATATAATGCCTTCAGTCATGCACTGGCCGTTTAATGGGCAGGCTACATTTTTACGGCAGTTATATTGACTTTTAGTAGAATTATTTTTTTGTGTTTTGTTTAGGAGTTTGCTTGATACGTTATTGTTATGTTGGCATATGTTTTTTTTTTTTTCTTTTTTTGTTTTTTTTTTTTGTACAGCTATGGCGTACCTTAATATAATTTTTATTGAAAATCTTTTTTAGCGTTGGAGAATGACCAAAGTGTTTGTGAATTAAATTTAGGAAAATTCTACCTAGATTGGTTTTGACATTGTTGGTGTAAAGCAGGTTGAACTATATTATGTTACGTTTGCGTTGTTATAGCTTACTTTTATCATTATTGTTATTTCTTTTTACATAGTCTAAATTCATTGTATGGTTACTGCGTTCTAGCGCTTTGTTATATCTAGCTTTATTATCGTCGAATATTTCTTTGTTACTAGAGTTGGTCGATAATCTACATTGTACCGATTTGTGCAAATTGTCAAGTATCCTTTTATGGTGGTTGGACGTACGTATAAATATATTTTTCCTCAGATGTTATAAATACAATGTTCAATTTTATGAAACAGAGGTATAAGTGAATATACATAATATCCATACAGAGGTATGAGTGAATATACATAATATCCATACAGAGGTATGAGTGAATATACATAATACACCAACATGAATAGCACGACTGGGAGTTTTATGCAGTTAATGGTGGTTGGATTATATTAAAACACTTAAATGACCCTAACTTATTGAACACGAGAAAGTGAGTATATGACAGCAATACTCCATTTATTCATTTTAGCCCGCATTAGTAGCATATCGCTTCAAGAATTGGTTGAGCATGGCTTTCCACAATTTCCTTTATATTTTATGTTTTTTGCTATCTATCCTGAACCTTGTTCTGCCAAACATTTACACAAGCTGGTTAGGTAGGTTATGGCAGTAAATACTAGACAATTTCCTCACAGATGTCTTGAGGAAATAGAAATGTAATTCTACAGAAGGATGCTGAGAATACCTTGGACTAAACATACTAGTAATGTCGAAGGAAAAAAGGAAACAAAAAGGATACTTCTATTTAGAATCAGAAAGTGACAGTTAAAATTTCTAGAGCAAATAATGAAGAAAGAAAGTTCGGAGAATTTGACACTTACAAGACGTAATGAAGGTAAATGAAACCGAGGAAAGCAGGGAATAATCTACCTAATGAGCTTGTTTAAATGGACAGCAGAACAGGGATTAAAAGGGATAGCAAAAAGATAAAACTTACTAAGAGCTACAAATGGCAGGAAATTGAGAGCCATTAATATTTACGTCTTGATTAGACACGGTATATAGAAGAAGATGGGTTAATAGTTGTTTAGTCTTTTGATCTGATTCTTGGTCAAATTTATGTGATTTAGTTTTTAGAAAAAGAGTTTAAAAAGAGTTTAACAAGGAATATGTTTAGCAAATGTTTACTAAGTTGCGTCTGTTGAAAGATGAACTGAATTGAAAAAATGAAGTATCAAATAAAAAAAAAGAAAGAAATTTGACCCCGACGTGATTTGAACACGCAACCTTCTGATCTGGAGTCAGACGCGCTACCGTTGCGCCACAGGGCCAGCTCCAGTGGGAAGACCAAAATCTAATTTAAGTAAAAATAAACCATTGTAGTACACGTCACTTTGATTTTCATGAATCAATTCAACACGTTTCTCGCACGCAATTAATTGACTTATATTAGCAATTTATGCTTAATTGCCAAGAACTGCTGAACATACCAATGGTTAGTACACCGACACACACACACACACCCGTACACATATGAACACACACACACACACACACACACACACACACACACACACAGTCTACACATGCATATACAAAGAGACATACAAGTACACATGGCTTATGGACACATCACATTGAAACGTCGGTTCCCGTACGATCACCGAAGTTAAGCAGCGTCGAGCCTAGTCAGTACCCAGATGGGTGACAGCTTGGGAACACCAGGTGCTGTAAGCTTAGATGTGCGAGAGGTGTAATGAATAATGGCTCGGAATTGTTCATCGGAGAGACGTGTTCCAATTCTGGTTCGTTATATTCCCTTGCAAATACCCTTGGGAATGTTATTAATCCACCTCTTCACCCCCAGCTATGGGTTAATTAGTAAAACTTGTACCGATAAACCATTATTATCTCCAAAACTAATATAAAATTATATTTCGGCATTATTAAGTAACCCATAGTGGTTGATATACTGCTAAACAAAAACAACTGACCAATAAGTACACATACCTGCACACACACAATATATATATATATATATATATATATATATATATATATATATATATATATATATATATATATATATACACATGCGTGTGCATACAATCAATACATACTTTATTTTCCGGTGTATATGGCGCATATACCTTTGTATATCTTTAGAATAATCATTCTGCGACTTATATGCAGTGCCGTGTCAAATAATCTCTGGATCATGCCATGTAATGTCTATTTTGGGCCCCTGAGTGCATTTTCTTTAAACCTTTAAAAAGTAATTTTGAACAGTAGAAATATCAATGAGCAAGCATCGTGCCATATATATATATCTTTTAGTCACCTCCACTAATTCGCGATACCTAAGGTTTAAAATTAATTTTTATAAATGTAAAAGCTGCCTTGAAGTATTCATTTAGCTTTAATCGAAAGCTAAATATTGAATTTACCATTTCCACTAAGGAAAATACTCTGGTATATTCCAAGCAGAAATTATATTGATTGGAATTTGGAATTGATTGGAATTGATTTTCATTTTTTTTTTTTTTTTTAATATAAAATAGCTGATTAGCGCCATTTTTTAATCATTTTTCATCACACTGTAATTCTCATGATTAAAAAAATCTTGGAAGATTCCTAGTTAATATGCAGCTGCTGTAAGGGACCTCATCTGCCCTGGGTGGAGGTTCCTCATCGCAGTTATGTTGCCTACGCGCCAGTTTTTGTTAGCGATCGTACCCAGGAAAGATATTATTCAAAATGCCAAAATATCCTGCTTTTATATATTTTTTATAAGTAGTGAACATGTTTTTGCTTCTTTCTTTTTTTTGTAAGCGTACATAAAGTACTAAATATTATTTTTACGTGAAATTTTAATTTCACCACTTAAAAAATTGTTTGAGCATTACATGACTAGCATCATTATCTCTATTTGTATGTACATAAAATTTATTAAATTTTACATAAAACTACTTTCAGGGCATATGTATAAGCTGCTGTGTTATGAAAAGTAAAGGGATATTGTGTTTATGCTTGGGTTCTATTCCCAAGCTGCCCCATTTTATAGATGCTATATACAAATTAAATAGCCTGTATTCCAAAATTTAAAAAATCTGAATACTGAAGCACTTTCGGTCCTAAGAATTTCGGATAAGGGATTCTCAATCTGTAATAATAATAACACATGCCATGATGTTACACGAAGCAAGGCTACCATGGCTTCTAGTCTTAATTGATTGTGTGTGTTAAACATGTACATACACATATTTTGTTTTGGTCAATTAAGATAGGTGACAGTAAATATCACATCCAGTTTCACAGATTTCCTTGTCGTTTACCTGACTTTAAACAGTTGGGAATAACAGGTGCCGTAATCTTAGAGGTGCGAGAGGTGTAATGGATAATGGCTCAGAATTCTTAATCACATTACAGAGTTCCAATTCTCGTTAGGTTTGTTATGTTCCATTCCGTGCAAATACACTTGGAAAAGGTATGAATCCAATATTTATACCCCAGTTATGGGCTAATTAGTAAAACATGTACCACTAAATTATTTTATAGCTTTAAATAACCTGCAAAGTGTTGATAAGCCGTAGAAAACGAATCAATGACTCATACATACACGTATATTGTATCACACATACACGTATATTGGGAAAAGAGGAAGCACTGTGGATAGCGGTTCGGATCGAATCCAGTCAAATTCATCACATTCACTTTTGGGAAAAGTATGGATCCTCTTCTTCTCCACACCAGCTATGGGTAAATAGCAGGAGAGACTGGGTTCTATAGCCTTGGATGGCATCTGGTCTAATACAGAGAGGAATGGCAACCTACTGCAGGAAAAAAATCTGCCTCGTCAGTCATGTATCGAAAGATACATGATCGCCTAAAAGTGTTTCACGCATGGCACATAACTCACTGATATTGGAAAATGTAATCAGTATCGGTTTTTTTATTAGCAATTGTATTGTGAGAACAGGGATTTATATAATGAAACCTGATTCCGTGTATATTAGGTTGGTGCAAAAATAATGTCGTTTTATCACATCTGTTACTATGTGAGAAAACGACATTATTTTTTGCACCAACCTAATAGTTATTTACTAAGTTTTGCTTAGATGTGACACAAGGCCGAAAGCGTGGGACACCTCAGTTGTAACTGATCTAGCGAGACAAATTTCCTAATCATTGCACCTCGCCGAAGTGCCCCCAAAATGATTTTCAAAGCGTAGCTTAGGCGTGGTACTGGGCTGAAAATGTGGAGCACCTAGGGAGGATAGAAAGTGTGGAGAACCCAGTCGTAATTGTTCTAGCAAGAAAAGCTTGCTAATCATTATCATTAAAAATATTCCGGGTTTAATTATCCTGCAAAGTGTTGATAAACCGTAAAAAAAACAAAAACGAATCAATCACTCATACATACATAAATAATTCCTTTTCTTATTAACTAATAAACAAATCGCCAGAATTTCTACATATTTTAATAATTATAATTATAAACATATATTTAAAGACTCATATGCGAAAACTATCTAATATCTTAGCGAAATCTGCAATTCACTACACAATTCACAAAATTTTGGAGATATTTTAAACTGAATTTAAAACATTTTTTTTTTAATTCTCAAAGTTTTTGTGTCACTTTGAACTCAATGTAAATTAAAAACTTTTTTTTTTAAATAATTTTTTTCAGCTATTTTAAAATTTGGATTTTTAACTGTCCCTTCTTCATCCGGACACAAATCGCAATGCAAGATGTTCAAGCACCAGATGAAAGGTAGATTATCAATCCCGGGATCATTCTGGTTCCAAAAAGGTATAATATATCTATGTAGAGCAAGTGTGGCCCGGGTTAGAGGCGTTTCAGACACACAGACGGATAGAAAGAATTGGCCGTTTATTTATTTAGATATAAATTGATATCAAAATAACGGTCTACTGGTTATATTATATCTATTGCTATTAAGAAATATTAATTCTCCCGGCATTTTAGCATTTATTTCATCATTAATTTAATTTATAAATGAAGTCCGGAAAATCGAGATGCTGATAATTGAGGAAGAACTCGATTTTCCGGACTTCGATTATAAATTAAATTAATGATGAAATAAATGCTCAGAAAATTACTCTTTCGATAATCCAGGTTTTCAATTATCCGGACGTCTGAATTATCCGTACATATTTTTCATCCTCTGTCTCAATGTCCCAAAATAATCATGACAGTATTAATATAATTGTAAAAAGATACATTAAAAAGTAACCTATGAAAACATAGTAATGACTTAACAAAATTAAGCAATCATTTCTTATGACATCTGTAAATTACTTAAATGAAATTCACTTGCCAATTATAAAATCGTTTTGTATTCCTGTCCGCAATATATTCTTTATTGCTATTTCTTTAATTTTATTTAGATCGTCTTGAAATAGGGAATGTTGAGAAGTATATAATAATTATTTCTAGATTAAAACCATTACAAAAGTCTTCCCATGTAAATTTAATTACAAAAGGCCCTGACCTGAATTTAAGACAGATGAAAAGGAAGAGTCGAATCAGTCGGTAAAATTAAATGAGTCAAAAGCAGACGAGAAGAAGCGTCAAAGCATTCGAGTCGAGTGGGAGGAGAGGGACGGTATCAGAGAGAGAGAGAGAGAAACAGAGAAACAGAGAGGGAGAGAGAAACAGAGAGAGAAACAGAGAGAGAGAAACAGAGAGAGAGAAACAGAGAGAGAGAAACAGAGAGAGAGAAACAGAGGAACAAAGTGTCTCGAAGAAAGGAAAATACATTGATAGAGATAAAATGGCAAGCTGACGTTTGCGTAGAGTAGGGGGGAAAAGTAAAGAAAAAAGAAGAGAAAAGAAAAGAAAAGAAAAGAAAAGAAAGAAAAACAGAGGTAAAAATTAATGGGAGGAAATCCAGAAATAGGAAACGAAAAAAGAAAATGAAATAAAATGAGAAAAGACAGAGAAACAGAGAAACGCAGAAAGAAAGAAAGAAAGAAAGAAAGAAAGAAAGAATCAATGAAAATAAACAAAAAAAGAAGAGAGATTAAAAAGAAAAAAAGGCGCAAAAATGAAGAAAGAGAAGAAAATGTAGTGAATCAACAAATAGAGAGAAATAAAAAATGCAAAAAAAGAAAGAAATTGGAATAAAAAAAAGGAAATAAATAACAAAAAGAAATAGAGATCAAATAGAAGGGGCGCCTAAATAAGCGAAATGAACAAAAAAAAAAAAAAGAAAGAAAACTGAAACAAAACAGAGGAAGAGAAACTGCAAAGAAAAAAAAAGAACAAGAAATTACAAGGTATATAAATACACAAAGAAAGAAAGAAAGAAAGAAAGAAAGAAAGAAAGAAAGAAAAGAGATGCAAGAAGAAAAAAAAACAAGGGAATGGACACAGTAACGACGAAACAAACAAAAAGAACGAAAGCGAGAAACAACAAAAAATTTACAAAAGAAAGACAAAAAAAAATGGAAGAAAGTAGAGAGAGAGTGAGCGAAAAGATGGCGAAGAAAGAAAGAAAAAAGTCGTACAAAACGCAATGAACGAGAAATGGCAATAAAAATATAAGACAACAAAAGAGAAAAAGAGAAATCAAAACCGATACCGAGGAAGAATATACGAAAAAAAAAAAAAAAAAAAAAAAAAAAAAAACAGAAGAAAGTAAGTTAGTCGTTGGGAAAACACGAAATACAGAAAGAAAAGTGCCAGAGAGAGAGGGGGAGGGAGATAGGGTGGAGGGAGATAGAAGGGGAGAGAGAGAGCGGGTGGGGCTGGAGACAAGTAGATGAGAGAAACAGAACTAGAAAAAGGGAGAAGTAGAGGAAAGAAAAAGGAAAAGCTAGATGGGAAAAGAAATGACGACAATCCTCGTATTATGTAGAGGTACACATCGTGGGATAAAGTAACGTGAACCAGTAACGATACTTGGGTCTGAGAAATTAACACTACTTTGAAGGAGTGGTCAGGATCTTGGACCGACTGCTAACACTCACAGAGATGTAGAAATAAAACATTAAGGACAATTAAAAGAGACAATGAGCAACAATTTAACTTAAAAGAGATCATCTTACTGAGTGGCGTTGACTTTTTTATGCATTTCTACTACTTTCTTACGTATGACAAAGTGGAGATGCGTAAGACCTTACGTTATGTTTTACGACACATTTTGACTGTTGAAGGTTCGTCACCGCTTTTGATTAGGTCTGTGAAAGTTCTCACGGGAAGCGAATGATGGGGTGGCAAGTGTATTGCTAGAGTTATTGTGGGGCTGCACAGATGAATGCCAATAAATAAATAATCTTTAATAAAAATGTATGTCACACTTAGTTGAATTTTACCTTCAAAAAGCCACATTAACCAATTTATGTCCATTGATGGTATTAATGGATTAGAGGCAGAAACCTATAATAACTACTGGATTTTTATAAACCGTGTAATTCAAAGGAGGTACCATGGAGTAATGGAATAAATTACATTCGTTTAAGTGCTAATTTGAAAGACACGAAGTCATCTTCTCCTTATAACCTTAATTGACTTAGCAGTCGAGAAGAAAGAAAGCTCTGAATTCAAACTGGTCTGAGGTCATGCCACGACAACCCAAAGGTTACGAGATTCGTGAACGCAATTTTATAAACTTTTCCAAGAAATACCGGATTTTATACACCTATAATTAATGGTGGATTTTCTTAGAAACCTATAATTAATAGCAAATTCTTGTTTTTATTTTTATAACTTGTATCGGATTCTACGATGAGCTTTCATGGGTTATAGGTAGAAGACTATAATTAACATCGGATTTTCATTCTTATTTTTATAATTAAAACTGGATTTTAAAGGGGGTGTAATTAATGAGTTAATATTTACATGCTAACTTAATTCTAATTGAGCAATTACGGCCATATCATGTTGAAACACCGGTTCCCGTACGATGACCGAAGTCAAGCAACGTCGAGCCTGGGAATGCTAGGTGCATAAGCTTGGATGTGCGGCTCGGAATTGTTAATCGGAAAGCCGAGTTCCATTTCCAGTTGAGTTCGTTATATTCACTTACGCGAAATACCCTTGGGAAAGTTATGAATCCACCTCTTCCCCCACCAGCTATGGGTTAATTAGCAAGAATTGTATCACTAAATCATTATTATTTAAAAATATTTTCTGGCTTTAAATAACCTTGCAAATGGTCGGTGAGCCGTAGAAAACAAATCAATCAATAAAACAGTGAATTCTCATTGATGCACATTTGAGTATGCAGGTCGAGTAACGACCTATCGGTTGCAGAAAGTGAAACCAGTGTAATGAGTTCAAATTCTAACAGAGTCTCACTCGTTAATGCCGCACTAATGCCCTTGCAAAAGGCATGAATCCATTTTCCTCTACTATCGGTTAAATAGCAGGAGAGACTGGTAGGACAATCAGTCTTGGGGAAGGACAGTCTGAATTTATAATCAGGCTGAAGAGGGATGGGTCGCGTCAGGGTATTTGTTTAAATGAGATTTTCCCCCTTTCCAGATTTTACAATCCTTTCTCAAACGTTATTTGATATTTTTCTTCATATGCTCTCTTTACATCTTTGGTCTTTTTTATGCTACAGTCTCTTTACATCTTTTGTTTTATCGTGGTTTGTCTTGTTTACATCTTGTGTTCGATGGCACATTCTGTTTACATCCTTTGTTTTATTGATTTTATCATACATTCTATTAACGGCTTTCATTTTTCGTGGCTTATTCTATTTATATCATGGGTTTGATGGTAGGTAATACTTTTTATCTTTTATTTCCTGCTTACGGTCAAGACACGCTAAATCGATTACCGAAGTTAAGCAATGTCGAGCCCAGTCAGTACTTAGATGGGGGACCACGTAGGAATACGGGTACTGTAAGCAACCTCCTACAACCTGAAATATGTTTCGACTTTAAATAACCCTATGTATGAAACACTGAATTCTATCAAACAGTGAGAAACAAAATATACTGAGATTTTCCAAACTAGCTTATTATGCATAAACAGGTCTCTTAGTACAAAAGGATATTAATAAAACGTTTAAATAGTATTAATATTAAAAATTATTATTTATTCGATGTGGGTGTCGTTATTTTTAATTAGAGAGTAAAAACGCTCCCGAAAAGTTGCACATCTCAAAATCCTTGAACATATTGGCGCACTCCTCCTTGATGAAGGCTTGAGGATATTGAAGTGACAGTAAGAGATGTTGTTGGTGGCTTGCTTCAAGATACCCGACACGGCGAAGTCTATCTAATTCAGGTTCGAGATGCAAGTAGTACATATATTTCATGGCCAGCAATCGGAAAATTAGCTTAGCAAAGCTTCTGTACTTTCTTGGTTGTGTGGCTAGGATCGCTGATAGGGTCTGTGGTCTTCTCGGCATTGTAGACATGTACAAGGAAATACTAAAACGTTGATTTTACGGTCGACTGGTAGACGAAGCAAGTCTGATATGCCTTGCCGAATGTTTTTATGTGAAGCCATTTTTTTCTGATATTCCCGAAAAATAAGCGTGTATTAATAGAGGAATGTATATTCTTTGTTCTGCACTTGGTTTCACATCATTTAGTCTCATGGTTGGTGTGAAATTTAGATTAAATTTTATATCAAATTTTAATTATCCACCCTATATGTACCAAAAACGTCTCCGTCCAACCCACTTGTCAAATATTTCTATCACAAAAATCAGAATACATATATATATATATATATATATATATATATATATATATATATATATATATATATATATATATATATATATATAGTTAGTTAGTTAAACCTAGAGAGCCAGAAAATCTTGGTAGGTTTGTCTGACTCTCTAGGTTTAACTAGGTCTGCTTTACTCATTGTATTGAGCACTTTATTTAGTTGTTTTGGGTACTCGGGTTTTTTTTTCTTTGGGCCTTGAACTCGTATGCTGGACGATTATTTTCGGCTAACGTACATGTTCTTGGTTCTTTCTTTTTTTATACCTTTTTTCCCTTTGGTGTTGGCTTGTTTATTTGCAAATCAAGACACCGAAGGTTTTCCGAACGACTATAGTTTCTTATACTTATAAGATTTTTATTAATAATATATATATATATATATATATATATATATATATATATATATATATATATATATATATATTAGGTTGGTGCAAAAATAATGACGTAATAATGTCGGTTTTTGACGTATTTTTAACGTCAAAAAACGACATTATTACGTCATTATATTTGCACCAACATAATATATATATATATATATATATATATATATATATATATATATATATATATATATATATATATATTATTTTATGGATACACGTGTTTGCCTAAATGTATCTTCCTGTTCATTTACAAAGAGTGAAATTAACGTCTACCGACCTAAGTCATCGACAGTTTTAGAAAAGAAAAGAAAACTCTCAGAATGAAAAAAATATTAATTGCGTATGTATATACATACATAAATATATATATATATATATATATATATATATATATATATATATATACATACGAACCTTTATAGATAGATAGATAGATAGATGTGTGTGTGTGTGTGTGTGTGTGTGTGTGTGTGTGTGTGCTACATTAATAACGGTTGACCTGGTTGTCTCTGGATGATAAAAGTTTCTTTATAATTACACTGCTCAGTATCAAAGGATAGAGTTTTATTATCATTATTATTATTATTATCATTATTATTATTGCCCCCCCCTGGTTAGTTCACACGAACGATACGCCCTGCCAATACCTCAAAAATAATGGAATATTCTCTTTTGATCTCGTGGAAAGAGGGCAAAATCCACTACTTGGTTTCTGTGAGAAAATGAAAGAAACGAAAGAAAGAAATAAAGAAAAAAGGAGGGAAGGTAGAAGTGGAGAGAGAGAATCAGTAATAACAGATACTACACTTTGTTCTTAAAATCTACTTGTAGAAAAGGTGAAAAATGAGCTCCAGGAGCTAAAACGGGGAATAATTACTACCTCATAGATCATGAAATTTACTCTTCAGGAGATAAAAATCGTTTTGATTTATTTTCGCAAATATTTGTAGAATATATATATATATATATATATATATATATATATATAGGGTGTCTCCGAAAATGTACTGAATTTTTCGAATCTTTATCAGTTTAACTACTCGCGTACCCAAATATGCATCACTTCGTTGTTCGTTGTAATATTTCTCAATTTTAAGTAAAACTTACAAGTCAACAAACACTGCATTTATTGTAATTTAATGAGTGAATACATTTTTGGGAACACCCACTATATATATATATATATTGTTGTAACCTAGAAAAGGTTAAAGAATGAGGAATAACCAAAACGGAGGTTGGAAATGAAATGGTAATCTTTATAAAAATCACTGCGGTGGACTACTTAGACGGCATATTACCCCCCCCCCCCCGACACACACACACCTACAATAGTATCCATATATATATATATATATATATATATATATATATATATATATATGTGTGTGTGTATGTGTGTGTGTGTGTGTGTGTGTGTGTGTGTGTGTGTGTGTGTGTGTGTGTGTGTATTTATATTTACAATAGTGTCCAACGTATTTATGAGGATTGGGCCACACCCATTAGTGTTCGTAGGTCCGGTATATATTTCCCAATCTTCATAAATACGTTGGACACTATTGTAAGTCGGGGATAATATGCTTTCTAAGTAGTCCACCGCAGTGGTTTACCTACTTCACGCCACTGACGAGTATTGTATTTTGGTGATGTTATATATATATATATATATATATATATATATATATGTGTGTGTGTGTGTGTGTGTGTGTGAGAGAGAGAGAGAGAGAAAAAGAGAGTGTGTGTGTGATTTTTTTGTGTGTGTATGTGTGTGTGTGCCTGCGTGTGTATGCTGATGTCCTTCGTGACAGACCTGCAGTGTACTTACGTCACTTTGGTGATAAAATTTGCTGGTCTGCCGCCGGGCTGAAGCGGCACATGAGAGTGCACGAGAAAAGCCACTTAAAAAGTCTCCAAAAGCGTTTCATGTGTCACATATTTAGAAAGGTATGCAGAACTGAGGCTGATTTGTGGGGTCATCGGCAGACCCATGACTGATCAACTCTGAGTTTAAAAGTCAAAAAGATGGCTTTCTTCTGAAAAGAAGTGGCAGTTGTTATCGTATATCATTTTTTCTTCCTGATAGTAGAGTGCAAAAAAAAAAAAAAAAAAAAAAAAACGATGAGGTCTATTGACAATGTTGTTTCCACAGTATTGCTTAGGGAATAATTCTAAATATTTGTTGGAATCAATGTCAATGACCTCTGGCCCTACACAGAGATCTGCACTATGGGAAAAAGACTTTTTGCAGATGACCGAAGAGAAACAATACTAACAGGAAAGAAAAATGTGCATTTCACATGCGGCGACAGCAAAAATAAATCAAATAAAAATATGATACCATGTTCGTCATTTGTTACGATTTAGTTTCAGTAGGGTCGGCAAAAAATAAAAATAAAAGTAAACTGATCGTCTGTGCATTCGTATGACATATTACGAACATAAGCAAAGTATGAAAGTAGATGTGGTAGAAGAAAGCAAAGAATTAATTTAAACCAAATGAGTATCATAGCCACGAAAATCAAGCCAGCCAAAATATTTCCTTCCTCTATGCAAAAACTCTCACTCTCTCTCTCGATATATATATATATATATATATATATATATATATATATATATATATATAGAGAGAGAGAGAGAGAGAGAATAACCATTCATTGAAGAATCCTCAACAGGATGGTCGTTTCGTCCTATTTGGGATTAACTTCAGCAATGCGCACCTACTACCGAGAATCGAACCCGGACTGTTACGATACAATGCAAACGTTATACCACTGAACCAAAAATCCACGGTTTATTTACTTAACCCCCCACCCCCAACACACACACACTGAGTCAGTTTGTGACACAAGGTCAGTTTTTAACGTGTGGACCCGAGTGTTTTCACTCGGGCCGCTGATCTTAGCTGGTCATAGCTTGTCCAAGCTAGTCAGAGCTAGTCTAAGCTAGTCTTGGCCTGTCATAGCTAGTCTAAGCTAGTCTTGGCTTGTCATAGCTGGTCCAGGCTAGTCAGAGCCGGTCTGAGCTAAGCGCAGCTGTGATCAGCCAAGATCAGGATGTGTACGCCCCTCAAGTGAGCAGCCGACACCTTGAATCCTCATCGGCTACAATACCGCAACTGCGCAAAGTTCAGGACCAAAAATCCACGGTGACGAAAGAGAAGCTAACTAGAATCAATATAGCGCAGCTACTCACTGAATTCCGCTGGTGATACTCATCCAAGTATACGTAACCCAACGGATAAGGCTCCAAGAGCAACGTCTTCTTTCATCAAGCCATTTCCTCCAGAGCATTAGAAGCTGGATCAAATATATATACGCATGACAGTCTATATGCTGACTATAAAAGAGTGATGCTAGAGCTGTGAAATTCTGCATGCATTAATTTCAACTCTTCTTCTTAATAAAATCTGTTTCCTTCCGGATAAATTGACATCTGAATGCAGAAAGTAAACTTCAAACGTGTCTAGTAGCGACTTCTCTTAAAATGGACAAAATTTGGCATCGTGATGTTATCAAGTACCTACAGAAAAGGGTTTATCCCCAAGGACATTCATACTGACATGGTTGCTACATTAGTGGATGACGCTCAAGATTTATCGACAGTGCAACAGTGTGCAGCTGAATTTAAGTGGGGAAAGGGAAATCTTGAAGATAAACCATGATCTGGACGTCGTGCAACTGACACCCCCAAGGAAAACATTGATCGGGTTCGCTATATGCTGACGGATGACAGGCGATTGACTGTAAATCAAATAGCCAATGCAATAAGCATATTCCTTGACAGAGTTGAGAATATTCTGTACAATGAACTTGGCATGGAAGGTTTCTTGGTAAAGTTTTCTACTTGGTTGGTGCCACGTCTTCTGAATCTGATCACATCACGGGGAAATCTGACATCCGTCTGAGGCTGATCCAGCTGGTTTCCTTGAATGTTTCCTAACCCAAGATGAGAGTTGGGTTCACCATACTGAGTAATGTGCTAAACTGATGAGGCAATTACGAAAGGCTATCAAGGCCAAACGCCCAGGAAAACTGATGAAAGGGGTCTTGTTTCATCAGTACAATGCTCCAGCGCACAATTCCTTGTTTTCAATAGCTGCTGTCTGTGAGTGTCGCTTGGAACCGGTTGACAGCCCTCCCTATTCTTCTGATTTGAATATCATCTGTTACCCAACGTGAAAAACACATAGCTGAGAACCAGTATCGTTGTGATAATGACGACATATCTGCGGTTTTTTAATTTTTAGACCAAAAGTACGATGTCAATTTATCTTCTTTGAGCAGTTAAATGCCAGTTTACCTGGAAATAAACAATGCAGTTATTAATAAGTGCATTGTTTCTTGAAATTAATGCATACAATAGTTCACCGTTTTATAGTCAACCTCAGAACCTTTCATCCCACCCTCGTGCATATATATATATATATATATATATATATATATATATAATTGATAGAAATTAGAAAAATGTGGGATAATCATAATTAAGTAATTCATCGAGTCTAGAAGAAACCTCAACAGAATGCAGAAACCACTGGACGGCCGTTTTGTCCTATATTTGGGACTCAGCAGCATTGCGCATCCACTACCGAGAATTGAAACTTGGACCATTACGATATGAGATAAACCTCATACCAACTGTACCAACGGACTTCGGTGACGGAATGCGTGATCGAGCGGTGTTATATCGAGTTTAATTCGTTACTCACACACACATGACGGGTATTGAAGTGTCCTCATGAAAATCCAACTCAGGTACGCAGGACACCTTTCTCTTTTGAGCAATAGCAGACTTAGAAAACTTCTCTTTGGCCAGCTTCTAACAAGCAGGTCAATTGGAAGGCCACTTTTGCGTTACAAAGATAAACTTAAAGACAATCTAAAGCGATGCGGCATCCCCTTTTCTTGCTGGGAAAACAAAGGGCCAGCAGGAAGGAGCTGGGCGCCTGTCCTTCTTTTAATCTATACATAGGTTTGATCGAGGTTGACTTGAAGATCGGGATCACCTCCGTACAAATATTAATGCAAGTTGGTAGCATGCTGATCCTCTCAATGATAGCCTTGCCTGTCACCGTGGCTTTGTCTCACGCATTAAAGCCAGCCTAGCTGTCCACTCGCGGAAACACGTGGCAATTGATCCTCAAATACTCGAGCGAAATGGGGCAACGACATGTTGCATTTGTCTAAAAGTTTGCAAAACGCCTGTAGGCCTTGGGAGACACATGCGTGTCCATAAAAGTTGAGAAACTTTTTATTTTACTGCGCCCTCATTTGTCATCTGCAACGAGAGAATCAGCCACATATATAGATAGATAGAAAGAGAGAAAGAGAGAAAGGTGATGTAGTCGATGAATTATTTTCTATCCTACAACTCCTCTCTTAGACACAGTTTCCTAAGCCTATCAATATTTCCATGGAAAATGTTCTTACAAGTTTTTTTTTCCACCAGTTCAGGCCTTCAGAGCTAGGACTCACCATTGCATATCCACAGGAGTACACCATCCTCATTCCCTTCGTATTCCATTAGTAATCAGGAAGTCCCTTTCGGATAGCTAATTTTCAAGAACTGCTGCTTTTTGGAACAGCCTCCTGAATAGATGCTTTCTTGGCCATTACATTTTTCACTGCTTTAAATCTAGGGTCAATCCTATATATCCTCATAATCTAAAAATGTTATGCTCCCAAAAATAGCTGCACTCAGTCATTCTTTACCTTGTTTAGATCTTTATTCTTGTATTTGGTGAACAATAGCGTAACAAAAGTGAAAGTAACCACTATCTTTCCTAAGAAGTCATTGCAATTCACAAAAAAAGATAGCTGTGATAGCCAACGCCCTAAAGTAACATGATATTAAAAGATTTTAGCTCATAATAAGTCTTATTCTATTGTTTGCTAAACTATTTTGAGTCTGTTGAAATCACATTGTACGGAATTTAAAAAAATTTTAAAAAAATAAGCTAGTGGATTAAAGTGTTGGTTCGTGAATTTGGTGATCGTAATTTGGGTTCAATCCCTGGACCTAGCAGTGAACTCGGATTCAGTGAAAACAAAACGAGAAATAACTGAACAGTCTTAAAAAAAAAGAACTAGATGAGACATCTTTAGATATGAACAGTGGAACGTAGATTAAATAAAGGGCCCAGTTCGGAATTATCCGGATCGGGATGACCCTGATAAAGGCCGGAGCGCCTAACGACCGAAACGTTGTGATAACAAAGATGAAAACAATAGTTTGCATGTAAGCAGTGTAAATAAAACGACTATCTGATTGCAAGGTAAACGCTAGCAACAAGGTAGGACGTATTAAATTCCACTGGGAATATTTATGAGTCATTCATTTGTCCATACATTGAATATTGCTGTCACATTTGGACTAGTGCTTCTGTTATGTATTTAGACATTCTTGCTAAAATCAAAAGAAGAGTTTGCAATGTTATTGATCCTGACTTGGCAGCTTCAGTCGTAGCTTCCATGTGCTTTTTCTATAAATATTATGGCTGAAACCTATGGTACCTAGACATGAATTTAAGCACAGTACTAGATTGGCGATACGGTCTCATCATTTTATAGTTCAATGGCTAGATATAAGTGTAAGTTCTATACTAACAGTTTCTTCCATCGCACTTCTCGCTTGTGGAACTCTCTTCCGGTTACTTGCTTTTCATTCAACTTTGATCGTCAAAAATTTAAATGTAATGCTAAACGTTATCCTCTGTCTTCTTAATTTCTATTCTTTTATTGTTCTCTCTTCTTGATAGTGTTTTTTTTTGTTTTGTTTTTTTCTCATCTTCTCTCGCACTCAGTAACCTCTTGCGTCTTGGTGACTTTATTACCTTGCTTGGGGTGAAATGATTTTAAAAACGTTATAGCAATTCACAGATTATGAAGAAAAGGTATGAGTTATGATCTTCTACTTGCTGAAGGGATATGTCATTTGAAAAAAAAAGTGTAATTGCCTGTAATTATGAATGTGTGTGCGAGGCTCCGTCATTAGAGGAATGTATATGCGGCTCTCTAACTATGCGTACGTTTGCACAAGTTTCAATAATTGAGAGTGCATGTATGTTCGCCTGTAATGTTGGGTGTGCGATGTAGTTTGTGTTTATATGCGCACTGTTTAAGCGCATCTTTTAATGGATGAAAACTTGGAATGATCATCTGTCTGTGTCAAGTGCATGACAAAGCCGTTTCTCATGTTGCTCTCTAATGTCTACGACACCAAGTCATGTTTGATTTGTTGACGCATCACTCTGTCTACCAAAGAAGTGTTAGAATTTCATTTCTTTTTCGACCGGAAGGCACTCAGCTCACGCGGGTTCACTGTGCCACTGGTACTACTTAACTTACCTCCCCATCGTTTTTATTAGCATGATTATTAATCGCTCTGTCTTCATAGATAAATAGCTATTCCACTTCTGGATGCACGTGTAGGGTAGCGGTTACCGAAGCGGAAAGTGGCATCGGCGTATCGTATTCAAATTCCAACTGCTGCGGTTGCGTTCGCTTTCGCGCAAATACCGTTGAGAAAAGTAGACAGGGTTCTATAGCCTTGATTGGTAACTAGTCTAGAAGAAGGATAACTCTGAAATTAAAACTGGTTCGCCGTTGGACTTGCAACTCCATTAATAAAGAAAATACTTTCTATGCAAGCCATGACATACGCATACAATATCTAACAAAATCTTTAAGATCAGGTATTATGATTATTTACATTATTCGGACTGTTATCCTCATCTTCATTTTCATATTCACAACGTTTCGGCCTTCTTCAGGTGGTTGTATTTCCGAACCGAACCCTTTATTTCGTCCACCGGGGTAGATTGTTCTAGTTCCACGTGTCATGCTTCTTCCGGGTGTCTCAAAGGGTTTGATTCGAAATCCAATCAATAGAAGAAGATCGGAGCGTATAACGGCCGAAACATTGTGAATATGTAAATAGTGTAAATATGTATACAATATTCCTCTTCTATTACAGATCTATTATAGGTTAATGAGATCTATACGTGGCAAAGGACTGGCCATTCATTGTAAGAGAACAGAATGCATCTCTGTCAAAAGGTATAGATCAAAGTGTGAGTTATATATTAGAGACACGAAGATGAAGCAGCAAAAAAATAAAATAAAATAAAAAAAAAACTATTTAATTATTATAGTAACAGTTCATAGAATGTGTAACACAGAAATTTGAAGGCGCATAGCAATAACGAAAACTGCTTTTCAAAAACTGAACAAGTATGGGAAAATGTCCTTATACACGAAGAAAAATGTTTTGGGCTACTACGTAATGTCTAATATGCTGATGAAGGTTAGACAATTTCGCCCGAGGTGAAAAAAAAACCCTAAGTGACTAAGATGTGGTTTTACTAATGAATGTACAGAGTATATGCGAAACAAAGGTTTATTTTTTTAAATAGGAACTCCAAAAAATTATTGCTTGCAATTAGAAAGAGAGGAATTTTAGATGAAACGAATGAAGAAAGGACTATTGAATAATTTAACGCACACAGAGGATATATGTTGATTTACTAAGCGTAGCTAAGACGTGTCAAAAGAAGGAAACTATAGTGAGAATCTAACTCACTATTCAGTTGTAATTAATCTAGCACGTCCAAGTGCCCAAACGATTTACTAAGCTTAGCTTATTTATGGCCGAAAGTATGGAACACCCAGTGAGGATCGAACTCACTCAGTCGTAATTGATCAAGATGGACCTGGGAACAACAGCAATTAAGATGTGGTTTCAAGCTCTTCAAACTCTTCATTCTCCCGATCAGAGGCCTTGATGACGGATGTATTTTATCGTCATACCCATGACACTGAAATATAAGAATACACACAGAACCGCAACTTGGTGACAGAGTCTTAAAGTTATATTTTGATTTATTGCAGGTTTTTAAAGTATATTCTACGCAACTTCGGCAAGTACCTCGAAGTTCTCACCTCCAATACTTACTTAGAGCAATTATTTCGTCCATTGTCATTGTTTAGCTCGTTGCAAACACGTAGGGATTTCTAAAGAGCTCAAGGTACTTTCATGTGAAATGTTCACTAAATTATAGTATGGCCGATATGGGCCTATACAAGTAAGCAGCAAACCAAAATTATGTTCTTTTTGTTGTTAGATGGCATTAGAAAAGTTTATGTTTTACCTTTGCTTTGTTTATTCATTCTAACATTGAAGATGAATGTAAATAAGCTCAAAAAGAAAATAATTTAATAATAATAATAATAATATTAATAATAATTGATAATTTTTAAGTCTACCATTCGTCCACACTTTGAATATTGCTGCTACATATGGTCTCGTGCTCCTGCTATATATTTAGAGATCCTTGATAAAATCCAAAAAAGAATCTGCAATGTTCTTGTCCTGACCTGGCATCTCAGTTTTAGCCACATTCCCATCGTCGTAACGTAGCTTCCCTGTGTCTTTTCTATAAATACTTTCATGGTAACTTTGCCCTGTGGTAACTTGACATTATGAATTTAAGATTGGCGGCAAGGTCTCATCATTTTACAGATGAAACGGCTAGATGTAACCGTAAGTTCTATGATAACAGTTTCTTCTATCGCACTTCTCGCTTGTGGAATTCTCTTCCGGTTTCTTGCTTCCCAGTCAACTTTGATCTTCAAAAATTTAAATGCAGTATCAAGCTTCATCTTCTGTCTTCTTAATTTTTGTTCTTTTATTTTTCTCGCTCTTTAATGATGTGTTTTCTTTTTCTCATATTCTTTTACACCCAGTAGGCATCTTAGTGGCATCATTGCTTTGCTTGGGATGGAATGTTTTTTTAAAACAATTATTATTATGTTTTGCCTTTGCTTTGTTCTTTGATTTTAACATTGAATATGAATGCAAATAAGCTAGATTTTCGGCAGAATTATGCTGTTTTTCATTTTAAGAAAGGTAAAAATGCATCTCAACTGAAAAAAAAAATGATATTTGCATTCTTCATCATTTCACTGGCTTCCGATAAAGTTTTATGTTAATCTCGACAAACGACTATGAATTGATTCAAGACTGCTTTCGGATTCATGTTTTGAGAACGTGGAAGAAATAAAGGAGGCTATATTAAAGATCCTAGACATCTACAATTTATAGAGCAACGTGAGGGGCTTTAAGAAGTTTTCGGAGCGCTACAAGTGCATTCAAGTTGGAGGGTCCTAATATAAAGGAGATTAAACTTGTGTATTGATTTAAAGTAAATGTCTCCTGGAAATTCCTCAAAACTTCTACTGTACCTTGTACATTTAAATTAGACATAATGTTTATAAAATGTCTAGATGAAATTAATCCATTTTTCTCTTGTGACGATTAACATTGACATCCTTGAATATAACTAATGATCAAATGTGATCAAACAAAAGCAGTATAACTATTAAAAAGTTTCTTTATAAATTTAACCTAGATGTACGTTTATTTGTACTCCGATTGATTGAATCGTTTTATCAAGGCTTATTAACCCACTACAGATTATTTGAAGCTAGAAAATACTTATAGATTATGAGAATTTGAGGGAGATAACATAATAATGATTTAGCGACACAAGTCTTACTAATTAAACTATAGCCAGAGAGGGAGAAGAGATGGATTCATTCCTCCCAAGTGTATTTGCGCGTAAGTGAATATAACGAACCCAACTGGAAGTTCTCCGATTAGCAATTCCGAGCCGTTATTTATTACACCACTCGCACATCCAAGCTTACGGCACCTTATATTCCCAAGCAGTCACCCATCTAAGTACTGATCAGGCTCAACGATGCTTAACTTCGGTGATAGTACAGGAACCGATGCTTCAATGTGACGAGGCCGTAAGCCATATTTGTACTTCAAGTGAAAAATGTAATTTAAAAAAACATCGAACAGAGTCCATATCGGTCAAATTCGATAACACGTGCTTAAATTAATTATTGCTGTCAATGTATATGTCATATAGTAAGGGCAGTGGTAATATTAACCGTTTCCTTATAAGGAAACAGTCTGCATTCATTGACCGATCAGCCAGTGCTATTGTCGTTGGAAATTTATAAAATCTTCCTCTTAAAATATTTTTTCAGGAAAATAGGTTTCTGAAGTTATTGCTCTTTCCAGTATTGATGGGGGGGTTCCTTCCTAAACTTTTGTTTGAAGTAATGTGGAATGATTATGTCATTATTTTCTCCTCGAGTTACACGTGTTATCCATACTAGTTGTTGTTTCTACTGAAAAGCCCCCCCACCCCAGTAATGTAGTTTATGTTATTTGGTATAGTACTTTGTTTGGGATTCTGTAGCGCCAGTCCATGGGGTTCGAAAAAAGATGGTATTCGCTAAGACTTACAGTTTTCACTAGCTCAAATTTAATCTTTTTTTTTTTTTTTTTTTTTGTTATTTGATACATTTCTTTGTTTTTGGTTTTGTACCACCAACCGACGGGGGATTCGAGGAAGGATCGTCCTTGCTAAGACCTACAGGATTCATCACTGGGATCTGTTGTTAGCATTGATCTTAAAAAGCGGTTGTATAGAGCTGACAGTTTAGTTATTATATATTAGTCATAGTTTATTTATTACTGAAGAATAAATTCATTACTCACCGAGTGCCTTATATTTGTAGATTTACCTACTAAATACAATCATAATTACTAAGCTTAGATTCGTATTGTACAATGCCAGCTACAGTTTAATTCATGATTACTAAACTTAGCTACGCCTGTGACAAGTCTACAAGTTTGGCTAGTCCCTGGGTAATGAAGATAAACTGCATTCTGTTCGGGAGAGTGGAGGTTTCGAGAGAATTTTAGCCACGTTAATTTCATTCTTTTTCTTTTCCTTATTTTCTTTCGTTCTCTTTTCTTTCTTTCTTCTTTATTATGAACAATATTAACAAAACGTATTTCGGTCAATATTTTGAGGCACGGAGTTAAAACAATTAATTTTGGATCCAGCTGAAGTCAAGAATGAAAAAGACTCACTACGAAAAATTTTAGTTGCTTTGAAATAGATACACTTGCTGATTCACTCGGGCTAAGCCCGACAAGCCCGACCGCCGGAGTCGCCACTGACAAATAGTGAATATCAAAATAAAAACAATACACTATAAAAGTATAAAAATACATTTTTAAAATAAAAATATCAACAATATATATTTATAGCAAAATGACCAGCAATACATTTTATCTGTAGTTGAAGACATGCAATTGCGTTAAATATATTAATATATCGATATTAAATAATACATAGAGGTTGATATGCTGCTAAACAAAGCCAACTAAACAAACAACACGAAAGAACTCTTTCGTGACATTAATCCATGTAGTATCCTACGATTTTTTAAATCAAACTATGTTCAAAAATATAATTTCACCAAAACTACAGCATAAAACACACATATCACTGTCCCTAGTAATTATGTCCACACAAACATGTATATGCACGAAAGCTGAGTATCATCTACTATGTATTTCATTGTGAAAGCAGAATAACGTATATCATATTTTTCATTACTTCAAAGCTCCCAAGAAAATTAAATTTCTGCATTAAATGACCCATAATGAATTGATGTGCCATTAAACAAACAAAACAAACAAGTGTGGAGCGCTCAGTTAAGATCAAATTAAATACAGTGGTAGTTGCGAACGGAATTCGATGCGAAGAGTGGAATCAGTGAAACGATTTCAAATTACAGACTAGTCTGACCTTCTTTTTTCGATTGAGTTGCATTTTTAATATTGTTAAAATGAAAGAAATTGTAATTCAGTTTCGCACTAAAATTATAAAACCCTTAGAAAAGTCAGGGATACGTCTCTTTTCCCCCAGCTATAAGTTAAATAACAAAGCAAATCTCATACATTCACACAAACTCAAAGTTGCTAGCTGATTCCCTCTACTCTTCCTTCTCTCAACACACGCTTGGGGGCGTTAATTTTTCGAAGCCGAACTCCGTCATAATGTATGAACGGATGTTTCCTGGAGACGGCACCGTTCCTTGAGAGAATATTGTGCCTCACACTCGCATCTGACCTCAAGTGGATACGATCCATCGCTAAAGGTGCAGGTAAAATGATTGGTTCCCTGTAACGCCCCAGTAAGCATCTGACTCCTCACGCTATACACTAGATATGGCCCAAAATAAATTACTGTTGTCATATTTGGACAGGAGCTGCCCAGTCCTTAGTTTCTTCGAGTCCTTGTGGGAAAATAATTATTCCCCCCCCCCAACCTCTCTCTCTCACGGGCGGGATTTGGTAAGCTTCTCGCGGATCTATCGCTACTAACATGGAAAATACTCCACCAGATCTGACCTTCACGTCTAGGACCCGCCATGCCACTTGCATCGTAGAAAACCACCCACATTCCCCCCATATTCTATGAGCGAGAATTAAGTTCCACTCGAACAGCTTCTTCCTGCGAACAGCTGCTCTAGACTCCCAAGAGGATGTTTCCCCGATGACTACAATATTAACCTGTTCAAGGCTAGTGTTAACCGTTATTTTCCTCTCCAATCTTAATATAACCCTCTACCACGAGTGGCTCCAGGGCCTCGTAGAGGACGAACCTTATTTTTAAAAAAAAAGAAACAAAAAGAAGCTAACATTAAAAAGATTGCACTTTATCAAGAAAAATGATTTCCCAACGTTTTAGTTAAAAAAAAAACAAAAAAAAAACTGGTTACATTTTCTTCCTTTTATTTTCATCCTCTTTTCTTTTTGTCTCCCCACCCGTCGATACCCATGCATGAACGTCGTTTCGACATTGTGCGATGTTGCAAATCTTCCTTGTGTACGAACCTTGACATATCTCCAGCTGGCTAAGCAGATTTCCGTCACTCATCTTATGTCTTTTATTTTATTTTATTTTTATTCCATGCAAATAAGGAACCGTATGAACTGAACTGCTTTCACGTAACTCGGAACTCGACTTTCTGACCTACACATGCGCAAATTCCTGTTTGACGTCATCAAGACAATTTAAACATGCCTTTGGTTAGAAAAAGCGATTAATATTTTGACATACGTTTCGTATTTTTTCTGTTTTTGCATTGTTAATCATTTCTACGCGTATTCTATTACACATCTTTATTTTTCTTTCGTTCTTATTTCTAGCATTTAGAATTTTTTTTTACAGGCGCCTTAATCACAAAAGCCATCTTTTTCGTGTTTTTTTTTAAATTATTCATTTGTTTGTTTTTGTTAATTTTACACACGCCTTAATGACAAGCTCCTAAAATTCTTTCATTTCTTTTTCTATTGTAGCATTTGTATTTTTGAAATCATGCTTTCTGTCCTTTTTACTGTATAAAAAAAGTAACTGGTGTTCTGTGTTGCCGTCTCAATTTATTTACGGTGTTGCGAAAGAAAGACATTGCAGAAGCCCAACAAATAAAGCTGTCTTATCATGATTTGAGTTACTGCCTCCAACCACGTGAGTTTTAGCATTCCGGGCACCGGAAAAGCTGATAAAGGAAGTCGAATCATTTTGTCAGATATCAGCAAAAGAGACAACCCAAAATTTCAGCTCCATATTTGGAATGTGAAAATCAGGTATCTACAGAAATTTAAATATCTAGGTAGTGTACTAACATTAATGTAATCTAATACATTGCAGTGAATGCAGAACAATCTTTTGACGGATGAAGAAGACACTTGACGTGACAGAGATGCGGTTGTATCAACGGATACTGCGAATAGCATGGGCTGAACATGTTTTAAAGAAAATAACTACAGGGACATTTATAAATACAATTAGAAAAAAAGATGGTTGAAATTTCTGGGACGCATAATGAAGACATAGGCTCTAGAGAAGTTAACCCTGACAAGACATAATGAAGCGAAGAGAAGTAAGGAGAGGCAGCAGGTAAACTACGATTGAATGAATGGATAGTAGAACAGAACGAATGAGGTTAAAAGATCAAGAAAAAGGAATTCATGGAGAGCCATGATCTCCCACATCATGAAAAATCACACGAAGACATTTTCCTCAAAAACATCGCATCCTGGCTTCGGTAGATTTCCATTATTATTATTCTTTTTTGCGCCGTGTGCTTTCAGGATGTAGGTGATCATGGCTTTCCACAATTTCCTTTCCTTTGTAGCTCTTAATAAATTTTGTCTTCTTATCTCTCCTAAACCGTGCTCCGCCATCCGTTTACTCAAGCTTTCTAGGCAGGTCCCCCTTGCGTTCAATTTGTCCAAATTTTCCAAACCCTCTTTCCTCATTATGTGCCCTAGAAATTTCAGCAGTCTCTTCCTGATATTATGTGTCATTTTTGTTTCCATTTTTTCTAAAACTTCGTCGTTCCTCACATGTTTGGTCCATGTTATTCTCAGTATCCTTCTGTAGAACTGCATTTCTGTTGCTTCAAGTCTATTCTTCATCTGTGAAGAGATCTTCCAGTATCCACTGTCATATAGGAGAGTGATATTACATAACAGTTCAGTAATCTTATTTACTTTTAACGAAATTTTCCTGTTTCTTGATACTTTGCTTAATTTTTGAAAGGCATCTTTCTCTATTCACATGCGCCTTCGTATTTCAGTGTCACACGTTTCGTCCTCTGTTGAAGCACTTCCCATATATTTAAATTGTTGTACTTGTTTGATTTTAGCATTTCCAATTTGTAATTTGCATACTGGGCTGTTCCTTTTTTGTTAACAACCATGCAGTTTGTCTTCTTGCAATTGATGCTTAGTCCTTCTCGCTTTCATTCACTACTGTTAGTTTCCTATTAGATTTCTTTAATTCTTCCCTCCGTTTTTCTTTTTCATTTTTTTCTTTTTTTTATCATTCTGCAACAGAAATGAACTCGCAAACAAAGCAATGCAGAGATTCTCAACAACAAGCAAAAAAAAAAAAAAACTCTTGTATATCAAATACAAGTGCGGCACGATTAACTTTGAACAAACGAAGCCTGTAGGTCTCAGCGAGGACTATCCTTTTTTGAACGCTGTGACCTGGTGCTACAGAATCACAAACTGTCCCAATAAACAGAAACCACATCACTTGAGGACTACCAACAGCAGCAACAATTAAAATGGATAGCACATCCCGAAAATAAAATAATAACCTAATAAAAAAAATGTTTGGACGGTAACCCTCATCAATACTGGAAAGAGCCGTAAAAGTTACTGGATTTGAGAAACCTGTTTTCGTGAATAATTTTTTTAAAAGAAAGATTTTATAAATTTCAACTGAAAGTAGTACTGGCTACTGGGTGAATGAATGCCAAATGTTTCCTTATAGGGAAACGACTTATATAACCATTACCATTATTTTCTCTTCTTTCGCACAGTTTTTCGTTTTCAACTGGAGATCTTGCATTATAGAAGAAATCAAGTCTAACTACCTCAAACAGAAAGCCCCTTTCGTAGGATATTTCCTAAGCCAAGCAACGCAGACTTCTGAAGCGACGAGATACTAGGCTTTATTCGGATTTTATTCGTGTAAGTCTATCGGTTTTGTGGTATAGACCCTAAAGCTCCAATGATAATTTCTACAATAGTTGACCATAATAGTATGGAGACCAGGAACATCCACACTGACGACGAGGTATTTTGTTGCTGTTGATTTTTTAGTTGTTTTTTGTTGGTTTGGGGGGGGGAGGCGTTTGTTTTTGTTTTTTTTGTTGTTGTTTTTTGTTTTTTTTTAACAACTGTGATGGCTAATTTGATAGTTTCAAAGATGCGGCCTATTTGAATGTTAAAATCTCATAATATCTTCACTTGGTCATTTTCGATCACCTTTTCTCGTTTGTGATGATATTATTATTATTATTATTATTATTATTATTATTATTATTATTTGAGAGGACAACGCTCCAACAAAGCGACGCTGGGAGACAAATATACGAAGCCCAATATGTCAATACAACAGACATATGCATCACAGGCACGCGTACGCAATAGATTGGCAGATTTTGATAAAAACAAAGCGGAACCTATAACCTTGCAGATGGGGACCAGTGAGGAAATACCTTCAGATCGAGTGACCCTGTCCGCTCATTCTTTTCTTTTTATGTGCCATGTCCTTTCAGGGCGTAGGCGATCATGGCTCTCCACCTTCCTCTATCCCTTTCAGCTCTCAACAAGTTCCTTCTCTCTGCTTCCTCTCCCAAATCACGTTCTGTCATCCACTTGCTTAAGTCCACCAGGTATCTCTCTTTCCCTCTATTCAACCTGTGAGTATCAGACTCTCCAGGCCTTCCTTGCTCATTATGTGTCCCAAAAACTTCAGCTGCCTCTTCATGATACTAAGGAAAAGGCCCCCTCCTTGTTTGAAACCTCTCTAAGATCTCATCGTTGCTCACAGTCTCGGTCCATGATATCCTTAGCATCCTTCTGTAGAACCACATCTCTGTCGCCTCGTGTCTCTTCTTCATTTTTGAGGAAATCGTCCAAAATTGATGATGATCGCCAGTATCAAGCTGTGGCTACATAATGACCTTGGCGTTCTCATCCTCCAAATTTAAACTTTCTTCTCAAAACCCAGCCTTGATTCTTCCACACTACTCTCGCCCATGGATAGAGGTGTACACCGCGTCAACCCCTACAGAACATGTCCTACTGGTTATTGTCAGAAATTGACATGTTTGGTACTGAGCAGGATATTTTCTGTATTCCAATTTGACTTTGCATTTCTAATGATGCTTAAGTTAATGATTGAATAATCTCCTTGCGAGTTCCACGACTAGCAATGGAAATACCCCCCCCCGATTGCCTCATTAAATATTTGAGCTTAGCAACTTTAACCAAATTTTACAAAATACAATTATAGATATGAATATAGGTCATTATTTAAAAAAAAAAATAAGCGGGTAAAAATGATATTGACAAATTTTTGCAATTCATGAAGCAAACTTTAAACAAATGAGTTCTTTATATATTTATTTATTTATCTATAACCAAATATCGCCTGTAATATATCTGTTCTTCTGTTTGTGGTAGGGGACTATTATTAGTACATCTTCGCAATCAAACAGGAATGCTCATTGCTTATCTGAGGTAATAACAGAGCTTAACGTATGCGTAACGTACACGCTAAGGAACAAGCAGAATTACAATATTATTATTATTATTATTATTATTATTATTATTATTATTATTATTATTATTATTATTATCATCATCATTATTATTATTATTATTATTATTATATTTCCTTCTGTGGTATACTTATTTCCACCCGGGTCCCAGCCAAAAACCTAATGTCATAGATGGCATTACATTTTCACTGAACATTAAAAAAAAAATAAAGCCACCTAAGAGCACACACATTTTACATAAAGCTCTTCGTAAGGTTTGAACATGTACTCGTAAGAACAATTTATTGTATTTATTTAAAGCATGGGATACCAGGGATCACTTCAAAGAGTCTATCAAACCCTTTTCCAATAAAACGCAAGGCTCCAAACATAACTGTAATTGTAGATGTTGTATTATTATTATTATTATTATTATTATTATTATTATTATTATTATTATTATTATTATTATTATTCCTTTGATTTCTGGTGTATACTCATTTCTTTCCGGGTCCCAACCAGAGACCATACGTCAGAAATGGCATCATGACATTTTCCACTTTTGAGAATTTTTTGAGAAAGGTTTGGGTTATAATTGTGAGAACAATATCTTGAAGGCATGAACTTCTATGGATCCTTTCAGTGAGTCTGTTGGAAACGTTCCCAATCAATCCGAGGGAATCAACTACAACCTGAATTTTTGATGTCCTCATATGCCACATTTTTGAGTTCTTGTATTCCGCTTCTTTAAAGATACATTAGAGTCTGCAGTGACTGACATGTCAATAAGAAGGCGCATTTTGTCTTTGTGGTCTCTAATCACGATGTCTGGACGATTAGCTTTGATTTTTCTGTCTGTGTGTATTGTAAAGTCCCATGAAATTGTTACAGGTCCTATCTCCGTAACAAGGCCTGGGTGATGTTCATACCATTTTCTTGCAGTTTTCTTTCTTCAAAAGTTGCATATTTTCCAATGCAGATATTGGCCCACTCTGTCATGCCGAGTTTTATATTCAGTGGGTGCTAATAACGTGCAACCTGATACAAGATGGTCAATTCTTTCTGGATACTTATCACAGAATCTGCATTTTGAACTAACATTGTTTTTCAGTATATGTGCTTGGTAATCTCTAGTTAGCAAGTTTTGGTCCTCTACAGCGAGAATAACACCCTCGGTTTCAGCTTTTAACCCTGCACTACGTGACCACTTGACAATTCTAGTTGAACTAATACTCCGCCTCCTTCGGATCTGGGCACACACAGACGATCAACATCATCCTTGGGATGATGCATACGGTGGCAAGTGGGAAACTTTCTTGTTTTGGCGTCCATTCGCTTAATGCCAGCTATGTTACAGTTAAAATCTTGAAACTGTATTGCACCACAGGGACAGCCAATGTATTTGTGGCTGATATTTTGTTTGTTTTTTTTTTTGTTTTTTTTTATTCAGCCTGGTATTCAACATCACACGCCTATAGTACTCCTTTCTTACTTTCTCCTTCATCTGGATATGCTGTCTTCCATCTCCTTCGCTAATTCCTTGGTACCTACAGGCTTCTTCTTGTTTCAGTTCTTTAATCTTTGTCAAAATCTAGATCTATTGAATGTGTGTTTTGTAATTCTCCCTTTCTTGAATGTTACTTTTGCAAATTTATCTAATCCGAAATCCATACTTATGTCGTCACTGAAACATTATAGATTATTGAGGAAATCCACCAATTCATTATCGTCTTTGGCAAAGAGTTCAAGATCATCCATGTAGAGTAGGTCATTTTAATACTTTCTTGCTTAGTTTGTATCCATAGCTATTATTGTTTAGTTCATGCGTAAGGGGGCTTAAGTACAGACAAACCAGAAGAAGGCGACAGGGAGATTCCTTGAAAGATTCCTTGTCGCATATTCAGGAGGTTGAAGATAGCAATGCCTCTTGTGTGATTTAGGTACAATGTGGTTTTTCACATTCTGGTGCTGTGTTTAAAGAAATTTACTACCACCGAGGAAACTTTGTACATTTCTAAAGTCTTAAGGATCCAAAAATGTGGTACACACTATCAAAGACCTTACGGTAATCTATCCATGATGTGCTGAGATTTCTACCTCTTTTCCTGCAATTTTCCAGGATCATTTTGTTTGTCAATAGTTGATCTTTGCAACCATACGAGTCTCTCCGGCATCCCTTGTTTCATGAAGAAAAGAGTTCATCACGACAGGCGTGATCAATTTATACGTGCTGGACAGACATGTTATTGGCCTAGAATTTTTCGGATTTTGACATGTATAACTGCTTTTCCAATTTCCCTGTAAGGTGCGTTTGGAATATTTTATTTTGTCAATAGAACCTACAACGCTTTTCCCATTGTCTTGTTTTCTGTGCCTTTAACTGCTGTTTCTGTTTTAGCATTTCCTTGATTGCTGGAATTTCATTTAGGAATTTAATTTTATATTTCCATTTAATATCCTGTATTTCTCTATTGAGATATTTGTTTTCTTGTGATCTCATCTAGTATCGATATCTCACATCTGATATCCCGTATTTCTCTATTGAGATATCTGGTTTCTTGTGATCTCATCTAGTATCGATATCTCACATCTGATATCCTGTATTTCTCTATTGAGATATTTGGTTTCTTGTGATCTCATCTAGTATCGATATCTCACATCTGATATCCTGCATTTCTCTATTGAGATATTTGGTTTCTTGTGATCTCATCTAGTATCTATATCTCACATCTGATATCCTGTATTTCTCTATTGAGATATCTGGTTTCTTGTGATCTCATCTAGTATCGATATCTCACATCTGATATCCTGTATTTCTCTATTGATATATTTGGTTTCTTGTGATCTCATCTAGTATCGATATCTCACATCTGATATCCTGTATTTCTCTATTGAGATATCTGGTTTCTTGTGATCTCATCTAGTATCGATATCTCACATCTGATATCCTGTATTTCTCTATTGATATATTTGGTTTCTTGTGATCTCATCTAGTATCGATATCTCACATTTGATATCCTGTATTTCTATATTGAGATATCTGGTTTCTTGTGATCTCATCTAGTATCGATATCTCACATCTGATATCCTGTATTTCTCTATTGAGATATTTGGTTTCTTGTGATCTCATCTAGTATCGATATCTCACATCTGATATCCTGTATTTCTCTATTGATATATTTGGTTTCTTGTGATCTCATCTAGTATCGATATCTCACATCTGATATCCTGTATTTCTCGCATCATTTTTACTTTCCAATCTGGGTCTTTTTGTCTGTTTGATTTTTTCATTGTCGTGACCCCAAGCTTCTCAGTATATGACATTATTTACTTGTGTGATGTTTCTCAGTGTGTTTTTTTTTATTTTCTGTTAACAGTGTTTGCAGTGCAGAGTCGTATATTTGCATATGTTTATTGGACTTTGTTATATGAATTTTGGCGATTTGGTCTCTGTCTGACATTGTGTAAGAGTTACTCTGCTGAGTACTTGGATGATGTGGTTTTTCGCTTCGACGATTTCATCGCTGTTGTTTTCAAGTTATTCTACCCTAATGTAGTTTGACTCATCTTCAGTGACATAATCTGGATAATTCCACTTTATGTCGCAAGTAGATTCTTCGGTTTTCTTTCCTGAATGATCATTATTTTGTATCTCATTTATTTTAGTTTTTACCACGTCCTATGTCATATTATTTATTTCTTCTCTTATCTCTTATCTCTTTATTGTTTGAGTGATGGTTTATTGTATTCTATCTTATATTTATTTTTATCTGATCTGTTTCTGGATTTGAGTATTTTGTCTACTGAGACTAAAAATCACTCTCCAGACTTCAAATTGGGCACTCGTATATTCGGTGCCATCGCAAAAGATTCTTGAAGAATGGTCGGTTTCTTGTACCGCTCCAGAATGTATAGGTCTATTACTACTATACTGTATCCTTACAAGAGTCGGATCAGACCAAAAAATGGAACATTGCTGGACAGAGTTTTACGTGGCCTTGTGGGTGATGAATTATTTTTCATCTTGCAGCCCTTTTCCTACAGAGGAATCGATACTAGTCTCTCGGTAATCTATCCCTTCATGGCAAATGTTCAGAAGTTCAGACCTTTACAACTAGGTTCCGCCATACCATGTATACACATCTTTATTTTCCTCATATTCCTTTGGTAAAGAGTAAATTCCATTCAGATAGCTTACACTCTAGAATTCTTGCCTTTTGTGAAACAGACACCCATGAGGATGCTTCCCTGACCCTTACATTCTTAACCTCTTCAAGTCTAGAGTCAACAGATATCTATCCTACATATCCTCATAATATGCACTTCTTACCTCCTCTCTTTACGCCCCTACAAAAATCTCATTCAGTAAGCGTCTATCTTGAGTGGCTCTTGCGATTTGTATTGTGTGAACAATACTATACAAAGCCTCCCGTAGATATGAAAATAGAGGACGAGAGAGTAAAATAAACTGAAATATGCTAAGCTATAGAAATAAACCCAGGCAGAATTTATTTATTTAGCAAGATAAATAAAAGTAACTAACGAGCAAGAAAAGTGAAAAGAAAAAAATGTTTGTAATGATTTTACAATCAAAAGCTGTTAAAAATAAATTAGAGCGTTATACAAAGATAGGAACGAACAGGGCGTTTTCAGATAATTAAAAAAGGGACTTTCGTAAAGAAAGTGCATTTGAGACATTATTATAAATTATCCTTAAATAATAGAAGGCAAAATTTATAAAAACGAATGACGTCACAAATACGTAATAGAATATGTCTTCTTAACAATGCAAATGGAAAAAGAAAGCTGAATTTAAAACCTTTAAAATGGCTTCACTAAACAGTAACCTACGCGAAAAAATAATCAAGTTCGAGAAAGGAAAATGGAATTTTACAATTGAACAATCACAATTAACAAGACTCAATCATCTGATTAGTTGAAAAAATGTAAATAACAAGGAATAAAGAAAAATGGACTTGCAAACGGAGTGGAGTTAAAATGGAATTAATTCAAAATTGATGAAGATGCTCAGTGAAGCTGAAAAAGAAACAGAAGGCGAAAAAAAGTTGTTAGGAGTAGGCAAAATGCAAAGGACAATTCACATCGAATTATCAATTTTACGGTGATAATATCGCAGATTTTACTAGTATATAAAAACTTAAAAGAAAGAAACAAACAAAGTTACAAACGAGATTAAAGTCAAAGCAGAAGAGAAAGACAAAATGAAACAATGAAGAAATGAATGAATGAAACAAACAAACAAACCAAGTAACAAATAAGAACAAAGAAAAAAAACAGTAAAGAAAGAATGAAACAATGAAAAAATGAAGAATGAAGGAATGAAAGAAACAAACCAAGCAACAAAATGATAATAGAAAAAACAGAAAAGAAAGAGAAAGAATGAAGGAATGAAAGAAACTAACAAATCAAGTAACAAAAAAGATAAAAGAAAAATCTGTAAAGAAAGAATGAAAGAATGGAAGAATGAAGGAATGAAAGAATGAAGGAATGAAGGAATGAAAGAATGAAGGAATGAAGGAATGAAAGAAACCAACAAACCAAGTAACAAACACGATAAAAGCAAAAATAGAAGAAGAAACAAACAAAGTTACAATCGAAATAAAAACTAACCAGAAAAGAAACGTTAAAGAAGAAATAAAAGAAAAAAATTATAAAAGAAAGAAAGAGTTGAATATCTGTCCCTAATGAGCATTTGGACGCGAATCTCTTGAATCGGTCAATCAGATAAGTCAATTGATCTTTTGTTGAAAGTATATCGATTATAACTGATTCTGAAAATTGAAGACGAGTAACAACTCCGTGTATTATACAAAAAAAAAATCTTATTTTCTTTGTAAGTCTTAATTGGGTTTTTTAGAATCCATTCCTGACCATTAACAATGCATTTTTCTAGTTGATCATTATCAGTGCATTTATTTATATTATACATATAAGAGTTTTGTTTTGTCAGTAAAACGAGGACAGAGAACAAGTTCACTGGGTAACGCGAAAATAGAAACAAGGGTGTGTTTTCTTAACGGTTTTATTTAACCCACACATGACGATCCAAAGAGAACAAGACAACCTACCAAGGTTTATTATCAGCGGGCATACTATTAAAATTAGATACGAGGAAGATACTTTGTTGATGGCAATCTCAGAAAGGAACCTTGGAGAATTTTGAGATAAGGTAATAAAGGAAAAATCAATTTTATACAAAAATGTATATATCTGGGTAGTTTAGTAACAGACGACGGAAAGTGACACAAAAATCTGAAGGCGATGAGGAATAGCGAAAGATGTTTTCCAGAAACTAAGCAAAGTATTAAGAGTCAAGAATATTTCGTATTTCTGTATTGTTTTGTAATATCTAATCTTCTATAAATAGTGATTAAAGCAAAAGAGATATGATTCTAGCGGCGAATGAAAAAATACAATATACTGAACATGTAAGTTCTAATAAAAATTGGTTTGATCTATTGATTGATTTTTCACGTCTTATCAACCTTTTGAGGTTATTTAAAGCCAGAAAATATTTTTTTAGTTTTTTGGAGATAATAATGATTTATTGATACAAGACCTACTAATTAACCCATAGCTGGGGTGAGAAAAGGTGGATACTTTTCTTTCACAAGGGTATTTGCGTGTCATTGAAAATAACGAACCCAATTGGAATGGGACACGGGTTTCTGTTTTCCAATTCCGAGCCGTTTTTCATGATACCATCCGTAAATCCAAGCTTGCAATACCTGGTATTACCAAGAGGTCACCCATCTAGGTACTGAACAGGCTCGACGTTGCTTAACGTCGGTGATCATACAAGAACTGCTGTTTCGATATGGTATGGCTGTAAGTCCCTAATGAAATTTTGATCTATAAGTCAACTTATACTTACAATCAGAAAGAGACGGTTGAAATTTCGGTTGAAACATATAATGAGGAAAGATAGCCTAGAGAATTTAACACACACAGGACATATTGAAGGCGAGAGGAGTTAAAAAAACAGCGAGTAGCCGTCTTGACGAGATTGTGAATAATGACCAAGAGACACGGTAAAGAATCAGAATTTACTTAGAGCAGCAAAAATGAGGAAATTGCGGAGAGCCATCATCGCCTACGTTCTGGAAGAATATAGCACTGAAAAAAAGAAAAAGGTTTGTCTTAATTATTAACCCCTGATAAAATATTTTTCAATTTCAATACATAACCAATAGTTTTAATACTGAATCTTGTTGAATTCTAAGGTCAAAAAATATAAAAACCAATATTTCCTCTACCAATAAAAATGATTAGTTTTCTTAGCACTGAAGATGTGTTATGAATTAAAAGCAAAAGTTACTGAGAAAACATAAGTAAGCCTGAAAATTTGACTCTAGATTCAATACATCATCATCATCATCATCATCATCATCATTCCCTTGACTTTTATTAGGTTGGTGCAAAAATAATTTCGTTTTCTCACATAGTAACATATCTTCGAAAACGAAATTATTTTTGCACCAACCTAATATAATTGTCGGGGTGGGGGGGATCCGAATGCAGAAGCCACACTAAATCTTCTCCACAACGGTCTATCAACGGCAGCCATCAGCAGTTCTGGTAGAGTCATACTTGTCCATTGTTTGAAATTGTCCAACCAATTTTTACCTTGGCATACTCTCCTACGTCCAACTTCAACGGTACCTTGGTTAATGCTCTTACACTGGCTGTCTTCCCTTGTAATGTGTCCAAACCACGCCATTTTTCTCCGTTTGTCAGTGGCAAGATGAGGTTCCTGGTGGCCTACAAAAACTTTCAACACTTTCCCGCACAAACTCATTGGTTTTATGTTCCCAATAGAAGATTCCAAGGATTCTTTTTATGCATTTATTCTCAAACGCTTGAGAAAACTCCTTGGCTAGAATTGTGGGACAATGTTTAGAAGGATTATAATGAAACAAAGTTTTAACATATTTATTTAATGTCTAGCATAGGAATTATACAAATGTATTTCTCTAGTAAAATCATTTCACAGCACTCCTATATTAAAACAGTTTCTAATATATTTCTATGGCAAAATAATTTCAATTTATTCCAATATAAAAATTCTTTCCAATATATTTCTATAGTAAAATAATTTCAATGCATTCCTATATTAAAATAATTTTCAATACATCCATATAAGAAAAATCGTTTCAATGCATTCTTATAGCAAAATCATTTTATATGCATTCTTGCAGTAAAAGCATTTTCAAAGCAATCCTATGTTGAAATCGTTTCTAATGCATTGCTATATAAAACCATTTCTAATTTATTCCTATAGTAAAATCATTTCAATGTATCCCTACAGAAAATCTTTCAATGAATACTTACAGTAAAAGCATTTTCAATGCATACACACATAAAAGTCGTTTCCAATGTATTACTATATAAAATCATTTCTAATTCATTCCTATTTTTAAATAATTTCAATATATTCGTGTAGTAAAATCCTTTTCAGTGCATTTCCTACGTTAAAACACTTTTCAATGTATAAAAACATTTTAATGGATTCCTATAATAAAACCATTCCAATACATTCCTATAGTAAAATAATGTCTTATGCATTCCTATAGGAAAATCGTTTTCCATTAATTTCAAGTAAAATCATTTCCAATGCATTATTATATAAAATCATTTCCAATGCATTATTATATAAAATCATTTCCACTGCATTACTATATAGAATCTTTCCCTATTCATTCCTATATTAAAATAATTTCCAATGCATTAGTATATAAATTCCTTTCCAATGCATTCTTATAGTAAAATCCTTTCTAAGAGATGCCCTTTTACAGACATGCAATATGGCTTTCGTTTCTCTAAGTCAGCTGCCGATGTAATAACGAATACTGCGGAAAAAATCTATCAAGCTTTTGATAAGAATGGTGAAGCTCAGAATGTCGCTTTGGATATCTTGAAATCGTTCGACAGAATTTGGTATAGCAGATAAGGAACCTGGACATAGAATAGGGTGCGCCAGTGGTGGTTTTGCCCAACACCCTAAATTGCTTCAAAGACAAAATGTTAACCTGATAACTCGAGCCATGTTCTTAAATAGCCTCGTCAGATAAAGACCTTCATATGAATGTTATACATGGCGCCAAATTCGTTCAGAAATATCTAAACTGTGTGCTGTATACAACCGCTTTCTCAGATCAATGGTTTAAAATGATTTTGTGTGAATGAAGTCTGTGTCTTCTGGCGAAGATCATCCTTCTTTGAACATTGTGGACTGGCGCTACAGATTCAGAAACAATATGACTTGAGGGCTATCAACAACGGCAACCACTAAAATGGAGAGGCACATGTAACTCAAAGAGAAAATAATGACATAAGATGTTAACTTTTCACATTCAAAAATTAAGAAGGAAGCATTCATCTATACTGGAAAGGGCAAATAACAGTGGGGACTCAAGAAACCTATTTTCAGGAAAAATTATCTTAAGAGAAATGTTTTATAAATTTCAAACGACAGTTGTACTGGCTGCTCGGTGAATGAATGTCAAATGTTTCCTTATTAGGAAACAGTCAATATTAACATTACCATAGTAAAATCATTTTCGATGCATTCCTGTATAGAATCATTTCCAATGCATTTGTAGCTGGCAACCAAGTTGAGATAGCGAAAGATACCGTCCAAAAGCTAAGCAAAGTATTAAGAAACAGAAAAATTTCGTTAGAAACAAAGAAAAGACTACTGGACTGTTATGCAACATCATTATTCTATATGACAGGGAATGCAGGACAATTTCTTCACAAATGAAGAAGAGATTTGAAGCAACAGAAATGCGATTCTACAGAAGGATGCTGAGAATACTTTAGACCGAACATGTAAGCAACGACGAAGTTTTAAAGAAAATGTAAACAAAAAGGACACTTATACTTAATATTAAGTGACTGATGAAATAATGAGGAAAGAGGGCTTCGAAAATTTGATACTCATAAGACAGAATGAATGCAAGGGGGACAATGTGTAACGTAGCTAGAGAGTTTGAGTAAACGGATGGCGGAGCAAGGTTTAAGATGAAAAGACAAAATTTATTAAGAGCTACAAAGGAGAGGAAACTGTGGAGAGCTATGATCACCTACTTCCTGAAGGAACGCATAAAAGAAGAAGAATTGAAGAAGTTCGCGAAATTATATTTATGTTGAGAGCACATATGTGTATGTATCAGAAGTAGCAGTAGTGAGGCCTAAGTTAATAATCTGGTGGTGTAAATTCAAGTTCTGTAGTTATTTTTTAATGCTAAAAATCAAAGGAAATAAAAGAAAATACAACCTGATGTTGAAAAATATCGAAAATAAATAATCGGTAGTTTCGAAACGGACGAAATTTCTATAGAAACTATTATTATTTATTGAAATTTATAGAAAATAAAAGGCTCAAAATTGAACCTAAAATTAAGAATTATAATTGGCTAAAAATGATATAGTTTTTACTCAACAATTTAGGATAGTGGGGACACTAAGATTTTGCAGTGATTGAATCCTTGAATTTTTATCGTCAGCAAGTGTTAGAAAACGTGGCGTCCTTTTTTGAGACCTATCATTCATCAGAAAATAAAAATGTGACAATTCAAATTTACAGAAATTTGAATTGTCACATTTCTATTTTCTAGGAAAAATACAGAAAGTTTATTACATATTCCTATAGTAAAATCATTTCGAATGGACAGAGTGCGATAAATAAATTGTCGTCTAAATTACGCAGAAATGAAAATAATACTGACATCTCATTTTAATAGATATATTTACCAAAATTACATAAAAATATCTTGAAATACTGAAGAATAAAATTATTCAATAATTCGCCATTGATTTCAACCACGGCCTCCAGACGACTTCGGAATCTCCTGCAACTCTGCTGTTAAACTCTTGTTTAAGTTGACGAATACTGCCATAATTCTTGCTTTCAGTTCATCTTTAGCATTACAAGGAGTTTTGTTGTTCTCTCGCTCAACTGCGCTTCACACATAATAATCAAGGGATTTGTAGTCTGGGAAGTTAGGTGGCCAGATCTAATGAGTGATGTGGTGGCAGAAATTGTCTGATAGACATGAATGGGTTCTCATGCTTGTGTGGCATGGTGCAGAATCCTGTTGCCAGAAATATGATCTTCTGCCAGCCAACCCCTTGACCCTTGACGTAGGCCTCCGTGTTGAGTCTGAGTACAAAAAGATATCATCTTGAATGTTTGTTTGTCTTGTTTTGTTTTAGGGCATATCAACCTCAATGGGTTATTTAATGACAATAAGATTTTTATTGCTGATAATGTTATTTTTTTTTTCTTAAATGTAGCTGGTAAATTTATTTTTTTTCAAAAATGTGTTGCTGGTAATAAAGTATTGCTTGTAATAATTTCCCTTCAAAATTTTATTGCTGGTAATATTTTTTTTACAAAGTATTTCAGGTATTAAAACCTATTTTTGCACTTTCATAGTGCTTTGACCCCGGGTCAGGGTGGACCTGGGAACACCAGCACTTAAGAGATGCTTCCACGCTGCTCAAAACCTTATCAGAGGCCTTGCTGTTAGGCGTAGTATATCGTCTTACCCAGGACGCGGATGTAGTTTATCGTCATACCCAGGACGGCTATCTTGAATGTATACGTAGAACTATTAACTAGGCGACAAAAGGCCTCATTTTTATTTTTATTTCCTTTCGGGTTGAATATACAGGCAATCGACTCTATTCCGGATGTAGAGCATCAAATTTCACTCGATTATCCTATGCTTCAACCATTGAACTATGCTTGCAAATGCAAGAATGTGCTGGCATTTAAAAAAATGCCGAATATGCAGTCGCTGGCGGTCTGTAAAAGCTTTGATGTCATTTTCACCGCAGGAGGAGATTAGGGTGAGTCAGACAGGTGTATGGAATGTGATGGATACCACACAAGGGTTTGGTTGGGTGGATGCTTAGAAATCAACCGAACCTTTTGTAAAACAGGTTGGCATTTTTTTTTTAAATACCGTGTGGAACGACAAAGGAGAAAAACGCATGTTTATACTTGAGACAAATTAAAATTTAACGTCGATTGAAACCTGCTCAACAGGATCCATTTATCCAACAAGGAAAAATAGTTCAGTCTGTCTCCATCAACTTCTATTAGCAGGTAACAAGCTAGGAATCTAGCTTTTTCGTCGTCTCATTCGCTATCCTGACAAGGCATTTCAATAATGCGTCACGTTGCGTGACGAGACCCGAAGCTCGTTAAGGTCGTATGATCACTAAATTTATTGTAGCCATCGCAGCTATGGGTGCGTCTAGGGCAAGATAGTATGACAGAGTTCAGATTTTGAATTTAGAGCTTTTTTTTGTCCTAGACTGTTTGCCAGGCAATGTAAAAGACTCTAGCATGGCCTGTTATTTAACCCAAAGTTGGAGGAAGAGAGATTCATGTCTTTTCCAAGGGTATTAGAACGAAGTGAACAAAACAGAATCGGTTCACCGATTTTATTTACCGCGCCGATAACCTTTACGCTATCCCTTCGCCCATCCAGCCATCCAGCCGCCCATCAATCCATCAATCCATTCACCCATCCATCCACCCATCCATCCATCCGCCCATCAATCCATCAATCCATCCATCCGCCCATCCAACCATCCATCCACCCATCCATCCAACCGCCCATCCATCCATCCGCCCATCAATCCATCAATCCATCCATCCGCCCATTCACCCATCCATCCACCCATCCATCCAACCGCCCATCCATCCATCCGCCCATCCGTCCATCAATCCATCCATCCGCCCATCAATCCATCCATCCATCCGCCTATCCATCCATCCGCCTATCCAACCATCCATCCGCCTATCCATCCATCCATCCATCCATTAATCCATCCATCCATCAATCAATCCATTCATCCATCCGCCTATCCATCCATCCGCCCATCAATCCATCAATCCATCCATCCGCCCATCAATCCATCCATCCATCCGCCTATCCATCCATCCGCCTATCCATCCATCCATCCATCCATCCATCCATTAATCCATCCATCCATCAATCAATCCATTCATCCATCCGCCTATCCATCCATCCGCCCATCAATCCATCAATCCATCCATCCGCCCATCAATCCATCAATCCATCCAACCGCCCATCCATCCATCCGCCCATCCATCCATCCGCCCATCCATCCATCCATCCATCCATTAATCCATCCATCAATCAATCCATTCATCCATCCGCCTATCCATCCATCCGCCCATCAATCCATCAATCCATCCATCCGCCCATCAATCCATCAATCCATCCAACCGCCCATCCATCCAACCGCCCATCCATCCATCCGCCCATCCATCCATCCATCCATCCATTAATCCATCCATCCATCAAACAAACCATTCATCCATCCGCCTATCCATATCTCCGTCAATCCATCCATTCATCTGCCCATCAATGCATCAATCCATCAGTCCATCTGCCCATCTATCTATCTATCTTAGTCTCTTTCAAATCTATCTATCTCAACCTGTTTCTAATCTATCTATCTATATATCTATCTATCTATCTATCTATTTTTTCTTTTTGTTTTATAATTAGCCATCTTTAAAACTTTAAAATCATATCTTCACTATTTCTTGTCCTATCATCCGTTCCAACAAAGGGTGATGCTTAACAAGCTAAAGTACCAAACCAATATAACTAATATCCCAAACCTGTAAGCCTGACTAATTGCGTCAATATTCAAATTTGACTGGAGTCATTGTCATCAAACGAAATTTACATGCTATTCACTGCTAATATAGTCCGTGTTACAATGATTATGTAGCAAACTATATTAGTGAATATGCTATGGGAGCTTAACGCAGCGTATGTAAATATAAACAGTAAAGATAGAGAGATCAATATTGAATGGCGACAATCTGATTCATGCTTGAATGCCAAAGTCAAGCCTGAAGATTGTGTTCATGCATGAAACGGATTCCTTAGTGTTGACCAGTGTTTACACACATATATATATATATATATATATATATATATATATTGAATCCTATCACCGACTAACATCGAAAATTCTCTCTCTCTCTCATATATATATATATATATATATATATATATGACATACTTAAAGTAAATGTGGCTTTTGTTAATAAAATCTATGTATGCCCTGACGAGCGGAACGCACTCTGCAAAACATCAAGCCGGAGGAAAAGTTATTGAATATTCTATTTATCTTTACCGCCCTCTTTCCATATCTCTCTCTCTCTCTCTCTATCTATCTATCTATCTATCTATCTATCTATCTATCTATATATATATATATATATATATATATATATGTGTGTGTGTTGGTTTATGTTTTGCCTATTTTTTGTTTCATTTTTAGTCATTTTTCTCTTTAGATTTTCTCTTTTCCTTCCTTTCTTCCTCCCAATTCTTTCTCTCTCTCACTTTCTATCATTCTCTCTCTCTCTTACACACAAACATATATATATGCACACACGCATACGCTCTCTCCCTCTCTCTTCCCTCTCTCTCTTCCCTCTCCATCTTCCCCTCTCTCTTCTTCTTCTCTCTCTCTCTCTCTATTAAATTTTCTTCAGTAGCGATTAAAAATGTCTGTGTTAGTAATATTTCCGTCTTTCTTTTATACATTTTTTACCGTATTCACCTTTCAGATGCCTTGAACGCACCCAGAACCTAAGCTAGGCAGACATCGAGAATCTCTTGCAAGACACGAGATTATGAAACGTGATCTGAGTTGACCCTCCTTTTCCTGCCCAGCCAACCACTACACGCCGAACAAAAAACTAATGGGCTAATGAAAAGGTTTCATATAATCATTACAGTGATGTCATGACACAGTAGCTATGACCTTTTATCTGGCTTAACCGTCTCCACTTCTGGGTACGAATTGTTGGCTGTGAGTCACAGCCGAAAGATGAAAACTATCTGACTCATTCTTATTTTTTTCATCCTTTTCTTAAAAAAAAAAAAAAGAAAAAAAAAAAAAAAATTTAATAACACAGAATTAAAAAGAAAACTGGGAACTTTTCCATTCTGTAAATTCACTGATTTTTAAAAATGTAATCCCAACCATTCTGGACATGCCCCACCTAAGCATCCCTGAAGTCTTGATGTATCCCCCACTCCACGTGACATATAATTCTTATTATTCAAAAAGTGAACTCCTATTCACGTGGAGGAATCCTAAAGGTCATTAACTTGGTCTAAACAAGCTTCCACAGAACATGTTATCCATGAAAGGGAAAAGTAAAAGAACAAAATTACTAAGAAATTGGTAAAAGAAATAATATATATATATATATATATATATATATATATATATATATATATATATATATATATATATATATATATATATCGGGAATATTTAACATTGAAAAACATAAAGGAAAAAATTAATTATTTTTAATAATATGTGGAAATCTCCGCTTTTACCTGAAGATGGTCACGAGACCAGAAACACATGTAGTAAAATTATGGAAAATAAAGCATAATATTTTTTCTAAAAAAAACACATTACAACCAAAAACGATTGCGGCACCTCTCTTCTTTTCTTTTTAATATACATACTTTTCTCTCGTTGGAACCACTACAACCTCTTTCTCTTATATATATATATATATATATATATATATATATATATATATAGTCCTCCGAAAAATGTATGCACACTTCAGGAAAAGAAAAACTTGTCTAGATATTGTAATACTAAATTTATTCAGACATCATGATATTAATATTAGGTTGGTGCAAAAATAATGTCGGTTTTTGACGTTAAATTATAGGTCAAAAACCGACATTCTTTTTGCACCAACCTAATACAAGTTAAATTTGGACGCTACTGTCACAAGAGTTGCTCAAAATGGTGGTCTTTAGCTTCCAGACATTTATCAGTGGGCAACGTTGATCAAAGTGCCCAGTGGGATTGCTGCACGTTCATCTTCAATTTCTTCGCCGCAACACAACCTTCTTTAGGGTCCCCCATAGGTAAAAGTCTAAAAACTACGAAAGACAAGTTCTCATTTCCTGAAGTGTTTCTACATTTTTGGGTGCGGACTCTGTATATATTATATTCACTATATACGTAATTATATATACACATATATTTATGTATGCATGCTGTATGTGCACTGTAATTATTAACTCGTACTCATGCGGACTTGCTATGAAAAAATTCGCGGTTAATAACTCGTTCTTGAATTGCCCCTCCCCCAGCCACCTTCAAGTCACGTTGGGAACAACAGTGCTAACCCAAACGGAGGAAAAATAACAGGAATTCTTTCTTCTTTTTTAATTCTGCGTGCGTCTAGATATGAGACGTCATGTTGGAATTACACATTATAATATTATATGTTCTTCTTTCAATATATTTGTATGATCGATTTGATCTTTATTAAATATTGATCGATCTTACCGGAATCTATCATGGTACGAAACCCGATGAAGGTAGCACAACAGCTACGATTCTGTGAGTTCAATTATATATTGTTGAAAGAATGGTATTGCTCAGAATCAGGGAGTAACAGCTGAAATTCCTTGGGCTCAAAATAAGAAAGGAGGGCTTGGAAATCTTCATCCTTACAGGGCATATTGAGAGCAAGAGAGGATAGGGGAAGGCAACCTGACGAGCTTGTGTAAATATATGGCAGAACGAGGGACGAGAGCCTTAGCAAAAGTACGCCCACTTTTCGCTAAATATCACAGACGAGGAAAATTTAATTAATTTTTTGTTTAACACAAGGAATCGGATGTCCAAGCCGTCTGAAGATCACGTATGCTAGGGCCATCCTTTCATAGGAATTAACGTTGTTAAAAGTTTTTTTTTTTCTTCTGTCTAGGCTTCGAGCTCTTTACTGAGTAGGTAAGTTTGCTTTTAGGTCTGTTTTCTTTTTTCAGTATTGTCATTTTTTTTCGAGACTTTATCTGAAGAGGATTTTAGGTTTTGGCAAGTTGTTCGTCAGTTCCATCAACTGTTTGGGTTTTTCTTTAATATATATATATATATATATGTGTGTGTGTGTGTGTGTGTGTGTGTGTGTGTGTGTGTGTGTGTGGGTCTGCGCGCGCGCATGTTTCTAGGCAATTCATAAATTTTTCAAATCCGATATTATTTTTTATTACTCTAAACGTTAAATTTCGGGCTTAAGTGTTTGAGTAGACATCCCGGTTTTTTAAGCAGTGAAATTAATATCTGCCGAGATATCGAAGGCTTTATAAAAGAAAATCTACCTCCTGACAGGAATCGAACCTGCATTCCCATTTTAATGTGGTTTCTGAAATGAGAAAGGAAAAACAATCTCTATTCTTGACTGGGGACACATTTTCTTGAATAAGATTTGTGATTCCTAGTCCGGCAGATATTAATTCAGACTGTTTAAAAAAAATACAGGTGTACTTATAAATGCTTATACCCACTAAATATAACGTTTACAGTAATAAGGAACAAGTAACACTGGTTTTCTAAATTATTTTTGTTAATCACTGTTCTATGGCAAGCGCCCTAATTGTTGTTGCACTGCAACATCTAATCTCTGCCATCTGACAGATCCGGATAGATTGGAAAAGTCTGTGTTGACAATACAGCCTTTTAGCCCGTTGGTTCTCTAACCACCCTGAGGTGTATGTAGAAACCTGTAATAGTGACGTCTTTTTATTTGTACGTCAGGCTTATGTCATCACCTCAACATCAAAGACGTGGATGCTTGCTCGAGTTATTACTAACGTCGTTTGTTAATGACTTCTCCGATTGTCAACCGCCAAAGATGGCAACCTTTTATTTAAAACTTTGTTAAATGCCCTCAATTGCATATTAAAGTTTTACCATCGGGACATTTAATGTTAGATGAATTTTTGAAAAAAGAAGAAAATAAAAGCGGGAATTATTTCCACTTGACGTTGGTAGTTTGCCTCCAGCAAACCCAAATCAAAGGACGTGTTATGAATATCGAAGTTAGTATTATACAAGTTAAGTTTTGAAAACAGACGGTCAACATTATGGAAATGGTTTTGTCATCAATGTCAAATTTAAGAATAGTATCCAGACGAGCAACCATAGTAGATAAATTAAAATTAAAAGTTAAAAGAACTATTAGGTTGGTGCAAAAATAATGTCGTTTTCTCACATAATGTGAGAAAACGACATTATTTTTGCACCAACCTAATATGAATAAACATCCATCATTAACCGTAAAAATTCTGAAGAGCTTGGAAGACCTACAAACATTTTTGTGGGTTAGCAAAGAGCAGGATGGTAAGAGATAGGACTGGTGAGAGTTACTTAGAAAGTTCGAGTCTAAAAATATATAGGGCTCCTCGATGTAGTGCAGTGGTTAACGAGCTCATCTTAGCTTTTTAACACTATCATGCAGCGAGTTCTCATTAAATGATTTGCACTGATGGCCTTGTGACAGATAAAGCTAAGAACTATATATATATATATATATATATATATATATATATATACATATATTTTATCTATCTCTCTCTCTCTCTCTCTCTCTCTATATATATATATATATATATATATATATATATATATATATATATATATATATATATATGGATATATAGATATATATATATAGAGAGAGAGAGAGGACGGGACAAATAGACACGAAAAAGAGAGACCAACATTCAGAATAAACGTGTGGAAAATAAAAGTTACTAGCGATGAACTCTCCTTATAGGGGTGGATTCCCTGTTGCTGGTTGCTCAGGGGAGTTAACTAAATCTTTTTGTTTTCTTCCACCTGGTTAACATGTGATTGTGCTTTGGGTTTCCGGATGATATCAGCAATCAACTTGATATCTACGCTGATGACACAATCATTTACTTCTGTTTCGATAATAAGTCTGATCAGTTTGATAAGGTCAAATTGGCAGCCGATGTCCAAAAAGACCTTCAGTCTGTTGTTAACTGTAGCAAATGATGGCTTGTTAATTTCAATGCCTCCAAAACTAGGCTGCTCTCTATTAATCATCTGAGAGAAACCTTTCTGCCTTCCATCAGAATGGCTGATGCTAACCTCCAGGAGAGGGATTCATTGCGCCTTCTCGGGTTAACCTTTCCCGCTGACATGAAGTGGAAAGATTATATTGAATCAATTGCTAGGTCTACTGCTAGGAAAGTTGGGTCACTGCCTCGTGCTAGATTTTCCTCTCTAGAATCCATCTTACATATCTATAAGTCTACCATTCGTCCATAATTAGAATATTGTCACCAAATATGATCTGGTGCTCTTGCTATATATTAGAGATCTTTGATAAAACCCAAAGACGAAGCAGCAATATTAATGGTCTTGACCTGGCATCTCGGCTTCAGCCACTTTCCCACCACTGTAAAGTTGCTTCCCTGTGCCTTTTTTATAAATACTTTCATAGTAATAGTTTCGATGAACTATTTACTATGGTACCTAGACTATGAATTTATACACAATACTATATTGGCAACAGGGTCTCATTAATTTATAGTTGAAATGGGTAGAGGTAACCGCAAGTTCTATGCTAACAGTTTCTTCTCTCGCACTTCTCGCTTGAGTAACTCTCTTCTGGTTTCATACTTTCCAGTAAACTTTAATCTTCAAAAATGTTAATGCAATGTCGATCGCTATCTACTGTCCTCCTGATTACTCTTCTTTTGTTCTCGTTCTTTAGTTTCTGGTTTCTAATTCTTCCACACCCAGTAACCCCTTGTATCTTAGTAGCTTTACTGCCTTGCTTGGGGCGAACTCGATTGAAAAAAAGCAGCCCTCTCATATTGTGTTCAGACAAAAGAAATTAGTTTAGATTTGAGGAAAAGGACTGTTGATATCCACAAACCAGGAGAAGGATGTAGAAAGTTATCAAAACATTTGTAATTAGCAAGAACTGGAGTGTGAGTATTATAAAGAAGTTCTAAGAGAGCCATATATTTGAGATCAAAAGTGGAACAGGTACGAAGCTAAAGATATCAAAGACTATGGAAAGAAAACTAATGAGAGATGTGTCTCAAGACCGTAGATTACCAAGACACTTGTGAATGACTTTTTTAAAGAAAACAGACACTAGAGCAGAACGGGCTGCGAGGTCAAAGACCATGAAAAACTCCACTTTTTTCACAAGAAGTACCACCAAACTAGATTGAAGTATGCTAAGGACAACTAGGCGAAGATAAGACATAAGTGTGTCATTTAGTCAAATGAAACGAATCTAGTGATCTTTACAAATAGAGATGTTGCTTCGATTTGGAGAAAGAAAAGAGAGTCGTATTACCTCAAAGAACACTTTCCTTATAATGATAAGAATATTATCCAAGAAAACGGCATTGACCAACCAGAAGTAGTTTCTGTTAACTTTTGTCGATGTCCCCGTAAAGCATGAATAAATGTCGTGACTAAATATCGCTTCAATATCATACGGGTATGTTTGACGGAAATAAAGAATGAGCAAATTAGCAGTTGGAGAAATCACTCACGTACAGCAATTTTGCTTGTCCGGATTGTAGCAAAAAAATAGCTGTTACTACCCTTTCGAAGGATTCAATTTCGACATAGCCTGATCGAATTATTTATCAAATCTACTACAAATATTTTATAAGTAGTGATGAAAAATTTGCTTATTTATTTATAGAGAATAACTTTTCTAAATCAGTAATATTTAAAGAAATTTTCCTAAATAATTTCTCAAGTATGGGGAGTAGTTCTATTTTTTTTTTTTTTTTTTTACATAATTACATGATTTATTTGGTTTTTACTAAAGTAAACCTTCCTTCATTTGAGGACAAAGTTATTAGCCTCCAATGAAAAATTAATTGCTTTTAAATTATTTCCAAGTTCTGTTTAACATTTATAAATGTGTCAAAATTTTTTTTTTTTTTCTTTTTGGTTTAATCGCTTCTTTCTTCACCTTTTATGCTGCGCTGAGTGCCTTCAGGATGTGGCCGTTCTAGGCTTTCCAGATCTTCCTATCCTTTGTACTCCAAAGCACAGGAAGTTTTGGAGTGCCATGATCGCCCACGTCCTGAAGCGAGACGACACATAAAAGAAGGAACAACCTGTTTTAAGACATCATTTTGAAATACACGAGTTTTATTTAAGAAGCTTTTTTTTTATTATTTTACTTTATACAGAAAAACAAAATTAATTTTAAAGAAATAAAAAATACGGGGGTCAAAATTCTTACCACCACACCCCACCCCAATCCCCCCGACGCCACTGAAGTTAATTGTGCATCCTGAATAACAACCCGTAAAAGTTTGGTATAGTTTTCAGGAAGTTTTAGACCCGTCTCCTGAGGAATCCTAGCCCATTCTTCTTTAGGAAATCTTACAGGCTCCGCAGATTTGATCGTCTTCTGAGACGGCCTGGTCTGCAGCTCATTCTACAGATTTCTTTATAGGATTTAAGTCAAAGCTTTGTGAAAGCCATTTATCTTTGGCCTTCTAGAGTTAGTTCTTCACCAGAAGCGATTGTATGCTTCTGTTCTAAACACGCGTATGATAGCACAAAAGAACGAACGGAACAACAAGTACAGCCGGTGAGACAAAAGAAAAAGAAGACAAAAATTGTGAATATAAAATCTTATTATAAAACGCAGATTGTGTGTGTGTGTGTGTGTGTGTGTGTGTACGTTTATATATTGGGTCGGATTTCCTACATTTTGCAACCGATTTCAACAAAACTTCACAGGACTACGTAAAATTACCTTGCAGTGGTTCTGACAGCGCCCAAAATTGAAAAAACACAATTGTTTTTGCACGAAATCAATTTGAAAACACGATTAAGAGGCATTAATGAAAGAGGGACAATTCATATCGAGTTATACTTATTAATATCGAGTTATCGAGTTATACTTATAAAACCCAGGTTGTGTGTGTGTGTGTGTGTGTGTGTGTGTGTGTGTGTGTGTGTGTGTGTGTGTGTTCGTTCGTTTATATATGGGATCGGATTTCCTACATTTTTTCAACGGATTTCAACAAAACTGTGTTTCTTATTGTCTTGCACACTTTTTTCTTTATTTTTACATTCAGAATGCTTTAAAAATTCCATTTACAAGACAATTGTTTATAATAAAATTCTATTCAATCGGTAGACTCATAACGATTGAAAACAATGTTTTTGTTTGAGTTTGGGTTTGACCAATTCGTTAAAAAATAAAAATAAAAAATAATAATTAAGACATGCGTGTCCGTCAACCTTAAACAATAATCTTTGTCAATTTTATTTTTCAGTCTTTATGATGGTCGATGCTTGATCTATCTCTTACTGTTACATCCCCGGGCAACGCCGGGCTCTGCTGCTAGTTATTTATATTGCAGATGCAGAGGATATGAGTGGAATGTCTCTTTGTGTGCAAGAGAAGTGACATAGAGTTGGTAGGGCCTGAAGTTAATGCGTATATCGGGTCGGTTGACCAAGGTCATTAGTGGTGATTTGAGAGCTTGCCGGGGTGGTTTCGTTGAAGCTTCTCCGTACGCTGCGATTCTCTTTCAGACGTTATGAGTGGAGTTCTTAAAAGCAAATGTGGAAGCAAATGATCACGCGCTGTATCTCATAATTAACTGTGGTTTTCCCTCGTAAACGAGGATTCGGGAGAAGAGCCCACATTTGTCGCTGAACAGCCAGGTACTGACTAGACAAAAAGCGTATTAGGTTTTTTCGGAGTTTGTACCTGAGCAGGATCGGTGACTAGAAGAAGAGTTAAGTCAACGATTCTGCCTATTCTCTGTTCTGAGTCTTTGAGACTGATTCATTGTGAGTAGTCGCTTAAAATAACTTGTAACCTCAGTTATCCATATAATGTAATGCCGCAAGAGACATGACTCTGTATCTCTTTCTTGATCCTTTCTTTGTTGCGTAAATCGGAGGTTAGCTGAAATTTACAGCTGGTTTCTTTGGTATCTCTATGAAAATAGATTTACTGAGGTCTTCCGGTATATCACCACTGTCGTATATTTCATTTATTATTTTAGTAAATTTGTCAATCTCGACATCGTCTAAAGCTAACAGAATATCTATTAAATCACTTTTGATTCTGTTGCTTTCTTTCTGTTCATATTGGCTAGTGACGATCTTATCTGAGATTTTAATATTGCAGATCTTTCTATGTTTTTATATGTAATATGTTTCTCCCCTTCGATTGTCGGGAAAGAATTCTTCGATATATCCCTTTCATCTTTGATGTATCTTTAATTTTTATATTATGAGCATTCCATTTTTAGATTTTATTCATTCTGTTGGGGAACATGTCTGCTGTCCTTTTATTATTTATGATTTTATTTAGGACAGTTATGCCTATCTTTAACAGTGTTTCTATCACTCCACACTTCACGTTGAGTTAGACATATTTTGCCTGTTTGCATTTCTTTCTAGTAATTTTGTATAGCAGCCATTCCGTGTATCAGATAAAATTTTTAAATAAAAAATTTATCGAGATTTTGGGTCTCGTCTTTATACGTGCAAATATACACTATAGATAACTATATCTATCTATCTATCTATCTATCTATATATATATATATATATATATATATATATATATATATATATATATATATATATATATATATATATAATTTATCCCAGCTATAGTTAGCATATTGAGCATTCAACATTTTAGCTTTATTACTCGCTTGGGTTTTTTTTTGGGGACTAAAAACTCAAGGCACTGGACGATTTATTTCGCCTTGTTCGGATGTTTCTAGTTCTTTCTTTTATTTTTTTTTTCCATTTTTTTTTTCCTCAGGTACCATTTTGTTTTGATATACTTATAAGTTGTGCTATCCGAGGTTTTTTTTTCCAACCGAGTATTACTATTAGCATACTATTATATATATATATATATATATATATATATATATATATATATATATATATATATATATATTTATCCCTCAGTTTCTTTCTCTCTCCTCTCTCTCTCCCTCTCCCTCTACACACACACACACACATATAATCTGGTTTATATATATATATATATATATATATATATATATATATATATATATATATATATATATAAAGAAATATAGTCTTAAGGTGTGCTATATTTATGGGATAAAGTGCTCAATATCAGAGATAGAGCGTGTGTAAATATAAAAGTGAACATAG